>VFFE01008974.1:3180734-3448617 GCA_008921705.1 Burhinus oedicnemus
AAAAAAAAAAAAAAAAAAAAAAAAAAAAAAAAGATTAGGTCATGCTGTAATGGGTTTCTTTGGCAGCCTCCATCATTTTGCTTTTCCAAATCTGCCAGGCTGACAGAAACCTCCGCAGTGTGGCCCTCGCCCAGGTCCCTGGTGCCCCGGCATTGCCAGCTGCTGCCGTTGAGTCAGTGACAGGCTCTGACTTCTCTGTGAAAGCCGAAGGGCCAACTTACGGCTCCAAACCTCCCTTTTCCAGGTCACAGCTTCTTTCAGGGATGTAAATCCTCTGCTGGGGTGTGGTTGTTGATATTCCTGACAAGATCACTGCTGTTGGGAATAAAAGACCACGCTTTCTTTTAGCAGTCATTTTGCAAGAATAGACTTTCAAAGTACTCCGGTATTCTCATTAATTTTGCAGATAGGAGGAGTTCTTATCTATTTCATCTCCTTTTGCTAGAAGCTGAAGCCCGTAATCGTGAAATGGCTACGCTTATTCATATCACAGTTTCACCTCTTTCTGAGAGAACGTGTTACAAGAGAATCAACAGAAACTGTAGCTGTATTGCTTTCTGATTTTTTGCCCTTCATCCCTGTAGTCCATTACATTTTTTTCCATAATTATGTGCATTTTAAATAGATAATCAAGCCCCATGAAACAAGAAGACCAGTATTTTACAGAGATTAGTACTGGGAAATACTTTGAATTCCTGAATGAGCAGCAAGATGTGCATTAGGGTCCATAAGGAAGAAATTCACACCCAAGTTTCAGCAAAGAGTTTATAAACCGAGAAGAAAGCTCATGTGCCATTCTCACGTAAAACCCTCTGCCCATATTGGAACATTTACATCATTTATAGTATGATGTTTGACATTTCTGGTTAGTTTCTTTCTAAAGGAATCCTCTGACTGATCCCAAACTTTGGTAGAATTTAGGGTCAAGCACAAAGGGATCACAGGTCGTAGCTTCCAGATACACATTTGCTTTCCTGCTGCAGCTCCCATACAAACATTCTCTCACTCTGCCCATACATAAACACACTGGTTTATCATCATTTCCCTCTGAAATTGGTTCAATTGCTAATATTCTCTATCCCCCTATAAACTGATATATCAATAGTCAATGTTATAATTATGTTGCTAGTATTAGCCAAACAATGTGTGGGGAAAAAGGATTTGTGGTTAGACTGGGTTTCCATCGTGCAGTCATATCCCATTCTTACAGAAGGTTTATCTAAAGCTCCTGAATCTGAAATGCATCTCAGCAGAATCTCAGTCTCATACTATTTGTTATAAGCTTAAGGGAATCAACTCATGGACTGGAAAACAAACTTTAAAAATTTCAGCTGGGTAAGTCATATGAAAGTTGAATAGTTGGGTAGAAACAAACAGCTGAAAATCTCTTCGGGAGATGTAACACATTGATTGTGTCCGCCCTCTGCAGATATTCTTGGGCTAACAGTAGGTATGAAAGCATGGTTACTAGGAGTAATATAACTACATAGCTAAACTAGCTGTTCAAGCATTCACTCAGCTTTCCAGATGAATATATTTTGTTCAGGTATTTTTTTTTTCCCCTCTCAAGAGGTTCTAAGTGCTGGAAAACATACAGAAAACTCCTTACAATTTACATTCTGTACTATTTCGGTCAAGATTCAAGAATCCTTCTTAGCTGACATTAAAAATTCCATCTCAGTTAGTCAAAGAAGATTTATTTCCTGGGGAATTTTCTGTATTTCTCGTCTTCTGACAGAAACAGCATCTGACTGTTCACTGTTCCTATCATCCTAAGTGTTGTTCAGCTGTAAATGAAATTGTTATTTTTAAAACTAAATGTTGCAAACTGTAGGTTTAGATTTGAGTTGATAGTATTGGTCACATTTGACTATCGTATGGTTTATTTGTTACTTGTGTTATACAAATGGGGAAATTTCCAGGTGGTAAAATAAGGGGGTAAAACTCCACTGAAGCCACTAGTCACAAAATCATCCAATCCAAACAGCACTGGAAGGCAAAAATAACAGAATTAAGAAGGTGGGATGTGGATGGGGGGGGAAGCACTCTGTTGTAATGGGTCAAATTAGACAAGGTCTTCTGTCAGCTTTCATAAAGTGGGAAATGTATTAGGATATTGATCATGTCAAAGTATTTTATTCCCAAAGCTAGAATGTTTACCACATGCTGATGGGAAGAAAAAAAAGCAGTACACTAATTACTATATTGCCTTTTGTAAGTTTTAAATTTCATCTATAGTTTGATTCTGCTCTAAGTTTTGGAAGGAAAAAGAAACCTCTTCTAACATTTCAGCAAACATCTTATGCTTAAGGGAAGGAATGTGTTTCAGATTATGACACTGGAAGACATCATTAAATAATATAAAAAACCCCTCTTCTATACTGTTAAACTTTTTTCCTATAGAAATTCTCAAATTCTAAGCTAAGAGTAGCCCTGGGAGAAATAACATGGGGTTTTTGTCTAGTTCAATTCTTTTTTAGGTTAGATATCTAGCTGGATTCCTTTCCATGTAGCTGTAAGTTTTGTGTAGAGGAGGATGAAAGAATTATTTTATTTCAGTAACTTTGTGGTCCTGTACTAAGCGATTTAAAAGAGAAAATGACGTTGTTAAAAATAGGTGAATAAAGCAAAAAATAGTGAACCAGCTGCAACTCTTACTTCCTTCCCCTTCCCCCACTCAAATGAAAAGCAAGACAATATGAGAAACAACAACTTTATTTTATTTTATTTTATTATTATTATTATTGTTATTACTACTACTATTATTATTATTGTTGTTGTTGTTGTTGTTGTTGTTGTTGTTGTTGTTGTTGTTATTATTATTATTATTATTATTATTATTATTATTATTATTATTATTATTATTATTATTTCCCAAGGGCAAAAACCTGCAAGTAGGAAAGCTGATTTAGGAGGAAAAAGAATAAAAAATTAGGCGGGTATTTATTATGAAAGAAGTAAAAGCGTAAGCTTTTTCCAAGCTTGGTTATCTATAATGAGGCAATTAAACTACCAGATCAATCTATTGGTAGGACACAGAGGCATTACCAAGTGCACCCATCCAAGTGCATACCCTGAGCACATCCTAACCCTCCTGTCTGTGGAAGGAAAACTTGGGTATGCAGGCTAGAAGAAAGCTAAATCAGGGTGCCACAAGTCCTTCCAGCAGGACTGACGGCGTTCAGGACTATGGGGAATGCCACGGCACATGCATGACCTGCATGGTGGCCACAGCTGGAGTCTGGTAAGGTCCCTTGGGCTCTCTTTGCCCCAAGTGGTGGAACAAATTGTATAGTTAGGATTCAAGAAGAGAACTTGTCATAAAAATTTCTTTGGCATTGCTAGCAATGTCATTACAGTTCAACAGGTGGAAACATGTTAACCAAACTCGAATGAAAATGTGTCACACGTTTTGAGCAGTGTGGGTGATTGTGGACAAGCACTTTTGAACAAGGAACGGTGTAGATTACCCATACACTTACATTTGCATTTGAGGATTGGGTTGACTTCTTTTCTGGTTCTTGACCCTTTTATGATGAAGGCTCAAAAGTATGTTCCTGACAAAGAGAAATTAAAGAAAATATGCAAGGAAAATGGCTGTTCCCTTGGACTCTTCCCATGGGAACTGCAAACCATGTAGTATGGGATTTGGAAGGGAAAGGACTGTGAAGAAAAGTGATGTTCTAGGTATTTCTCACGTTAGCACATTCTGTATGTTTTTGTGCAGTACGAACCATCACCCTGGGCTCTGTTTCTACAGTAGAAATGATGAATTTGATTCAGGAGCCACTTCATGAAATTCTTTAGCCAGTTTTATGCCTCAGGCCAAACCAGATAACAATTATGATCTCAAAATTATGAGTTTATAGTCTCAATTATGATATTATGGCCTCATTATGCTCTCAAAATTATCCAAGCTTCTTAAGAGTCAGCACAAAGGTTAGGAAGGCTTGAAAAGTAAATGGTAGTCACAAGGCCAGAAACCATACTGTTAAGACAGGTGTTGATGGCCCTTTGCACAGGAAGGGAAATTGGGGTGCTGCAAAGTACTCTTGAGAGGCCGCACAGGGTATCCTTATTCGTTGGGTGAACTGAGAAATCTTTCACTGAGGGAAAGGGATGAGCAATTGACCTGTGAAGGACTTGCACCTGTAAGAGCCACTACTGAAATGGGGTGACATTTTGCTAGGAAAATAGCAAGTATCATTGTAAATTTTTTCTTGTATCTCGTAAGATCATTTTACTTTAGTTCACTTAATCTCCCTGAGCTTCTTCACCTGTTATCTGTGTAAGTCAAACCAGTTGATCTCTTTCCCTTCTTTCCCCTGGTGTCAGCATTCAAGAAAATGAATGTCATAGAGACAACGGCAAAGAATGATGGTAGCAGGGCATTGATCTGTTCTGCTTTACAGACAAACCATGATGATGATGGAACACAAACCACCTTTGATAAAACAAAAAGCATCTGATCCATAATGAAACATTAAGGCCCCTTTCTTCAAAACAGATCATAATTATTTCCCTGCGAAAGTAGTTTTAAACAATCCATTGCCCAAAACCTCTCAAAGTTTTAACAAGGGGGAAAAAATTCATGAGAAGAAACAGACAACCGCTAATCCAAGCTCTATCGTGATTTCTTTTCATTGCCATGGCATTAGAACTATTCAGGAACTACAGCCATTGTACTAAATAATACACTAATATGGGTTGCGTTTTTCAAAAATCGCTAGTAATTTTAAGCATCCGAGCTCAGTTGTATTAGGAGGATCTGACTTTCAAAAGGAGGATGTTCAGCAATACCAAAACAAATCCCATCAAAGGTGTCACAAAGCTTTGAAAACTGAATTATGAGGTTATTCCAAAATCACTAATGGTTTTGAGAAACATTAGCCTTGACCATTCCCACAGCCTCTTAAAGCATGCCACCCTTTCACACCTTGACTTAGTATGCTGCCCTCCGGAGCAATGATCCTGTCTCTGTTCCTCTTTGCAAGGCCCCCATCAAACAATCAATGCCATGCAAAAAAATAAAGAAATAAACCCCCCATATTATCTCTCTATCAAGAAAAGAGATGGAGCCTCAAGATAGCTTAGCAAGTGTTATACTAAGTTTTAGATCGTTTCCCTGTCTGATGTGACAGTCAATAAAGTATCAAAAAATATTGCAGCTTCTGCAGTTCGGCTGACATTGCTTTTGGCCTGCTAAAACTTGAGGTGTTTTCATTCACTGTGCTGTCAGTCAGTCCTTGAATGCTGAGAGATTTCTAACTTCTCCCTTGAAACGTGTCATGACGGATAGAAGCTGACATGTAGGCATTCAGAGGGGAAACATGGAGGTGGAATCCTCCTCTTCATCAGCGACCTAAACTAAAGAAAAATGGGTTTGTACAGAAATAGGCCCATGGTCTCCTGCTGCCGAATACCCTCCTTCTGCACAAACTTTGTATCGTTAGCTGGTAAGGCTGCTAGTCCTCTGCTAAGTACTATAGCATGGTTTGCTCAAGCTGCTCTAGTATGGTTTAAGCTGCGTGGGCAAGGATTTTGCAGTTTATTTAACCATTAAACAGAATTCTGTTTTTGTCAGCTGAATGTCCCCCAGAAAAACTTTCTTTCTGTAAGCTAAGTGATCCACATGAGGCAACTTGTGGTCACAGAGGCCACATTTATATTTTTCGGTTTAACAGTACCAGGAAATTATGTTGCTCTGAAACTCAATATCTCACTTCAAATTTTTGGAATATTCCATGGCACATTTTTTGCCTGGTATAGCTAACATACTCCCAAACAATTTCTGAGCACAGTGGAGGAGTAAGCACATAAAATCAGAGAATCATAGAATGGTTTGGGTTGGAAGCGACCTTAAAGATCATCTAGTTCCAACCCCTCTGCCATGGGCGTTGACACCTCCTACTAGACCTGGCTGCTCAAAGACTCATCCAACCTGGCCTCAAACACTTCCAGGGATGGGGCAGCCACAGCTTCCCTGGGCAACCTGTTCCAGTGCCTCACCACCCTCAGAGTACAGAATTTCTTCCTGAGATCTAATCTAAATCTCCACTCTTCCAGTTTGAAGCCATTACCCCTCATCCTATCACTACATGCCCTTGTAAAAATTCCTCTCCAGCTTTCTTGTAAGCCCCTTTCAGATACTGGAAGGCTGCTATAAAGTCTCCCCAGAGCCTTCTCTTCTCCAGGTTGAACAACCCCAACTCTCTCAGCCTGTCCTTATAGGAGAGGTGCTCCAGCCCTCTGATCATCTTCTTGGCCCTCCTCTGAACCCGCTCCAACTGGTCCATATCCTTCTTATGCTGGGGGCTCTTGAGGTGGACACAGTATTCCAGGTGGGGTCTCACCAAGGAAGAGTAGAGGGGCAGAATCCCCTCCCTCAACCTGCTGGCCACACTTCTCTTGATGCAGCCCAGGATGCGGTAGGCTTTCTGGGCTGCGAGCGCACATTGCCGGCTCATGTTGAGCTTCTCATCCACCAGCACTCCCAAGTCCTTCTCCTCAGGGCTGCTCTCGATCCATTCTCTGCCCAGCCTGTATTTGTGCTTGGGATCACACAATAGGAAGTTTGAATGCAGTCACTCTCTTTCAGAGGTTAAGAAATTTTAGTAGTATGGATATTGACATTTCTGTGTCAAATGGCTTCTGTGCCTGGGAATGGTTGTGGGCATATCTGATTTATTAATATGGTTGTAGCCTTAGCTATTGACTGACCCAATTTTAGTTAGCAGTCTCAAATAAGGACTACCATTAAAATAACTTTACTAATGTTAGAAAGGTAGATGCTCTAAAAGTAGAAAATATTTAAAAGAAGAGTGTCTGTGTTATTCCACTACAGCCCGCTCCTATATAGCCATTTAAACACAGTCTTTGGTTAATCACACAATACTTATTCCACACAATACTTCCTGGTGCACAGGTAAAGATTGGTGCTCATTTAAAGTTTCCTCATTCAGTTCCAGCTGTGAAGAGCTGTATTTCCTTTAGTATGTGCCCCAAACAAACCTATTTTCTTGTCATATTTATAAAAGTTCCATTGTTGTGACCCATGTTTTAAATAAAAATATCCCCAAAGCCCCCAGAAACTCATCCAGAAGAGGACACCTTTTATGTAAAGGCACTCTAAATAGCAAAACTTAAAAACAATTGGAGAAAGTTTCTCACAAGAAGATCATTGGCCCCTCTTAACAATATATACTGATAAAAAAAATCTAAAAATATACCAAATGTAGTATGACCTTATTTATTATGAGTCTAAGGGCTTCTCTCAATTCATATTAACTGCACTCACACAGGTGAGAACTCTTCTGAATCTTTTCTTCTTTGCAAAAGAAAGATGTTCTCCATCCAGCTGTTGCCATACACTTTAAAATTACTGGGTTTGGTCATCTATGGAAGCCTTATCTTTGTCCCATTGGATTACTTGCATGAATAAGACTTCTTCATTTTAGATATCCTTTAGGATCAATCCCTCCAAAATGCTGTATATTTGTCCTAAATTCTAAATGATCCTAAACGTTATCATATTCTTCGCACACAGCCTATTACCTGTCCTCTTGCCTTTGCTATCTGCTCACTTCATATGACTTCTAGGAGAAAGTCACACTCAAAATCTCCGACATGAATTTTTAAAGAACTGAATTTTAAACTCACCTCTCTGTATTAGAAGGGCTTGTATGGTATGGTTTTAACAGTAGGACAGATATAGCAGCAGTACGTGATAAATATATTTGAGCACATTGCTTCAACATTTATTTTGTTGATGTTGCTGAATATACACATAATATACACAGAAGTGCAAAGATATATGTCATTCTGCTATCAAATGAATCAGAGCATTTAATGACACAGAAAATATAGAAAGTCATACTATAGCTCACGGTTCATGTAATCAGGGTCATCCAGGCCCTCAAAATTGAAGATTAAGCTTTTAAAACCACCATAAATGAGTCAGAAACCTTCAATTAGATGCACTAACTTCTTCAATAACATTTGAATGAAAAGTAAGTCTCATTTAATAGTGAAATAGGTGAAAGACTGTGTCTTGTATAATATAGTATAATCGTGAAATATAGGAAAGATAATGACTAGTGTAGTCATTAACTGAGCACATAGAATAGCTTAGAGAGAGAAGGCAACGGTAATAAGAAATAGTGTCTTACCTTCCTGCAGGGCTTTCCATCATATGATCTCAAAGTATCTTACAAAATAATAGCAGTGATTCGCATCACTTCTGAGAGGGATGCTGCTATTACAGCAGTACCTGATTATCTCATTCAGCGTTTAGAGCTCTCATGACCTGAAACGCTGAACAACCTATTCACTGAATATTCCTAATATTTCCTCTGGCTACTATGCCTGCTTTGTTCCTCTTAGGATACACGTGCCTTTTTTTCCCCCCAAGCTTTTCTGAACAAGCATGGAAACTGTAAGCTTACTTTTTAACGAAGCAAGCTGAAATCTTCCCTTCACTATACACCCCTTGAAGAAAGACCTGAAACAACAATAAAAACTAGCTATCATAAAACTTCAGATGGAATAGGAGGGAAAATCACTAAAAAAAAAATGAAGTGGTTTTGACTTGAGTATGCAACTCTGAGCACCCAAACAAGATGAATGATTCTGTTGGTTTTTTTCAGCTGTGTTGCAAAATTTTGGTTTCTGGATCAAGTCTGTACGGGGAAATGATATAGCTGACTGGGTAAAGAAAAAAAAGTAATCTGCAACTCTAAAGTAATCCCAAACTCAGAGTCTTGTATGAAAATACAGCCCCAGAGTAAGTTGCTCATTGCAAGATTGCATTGAAATTTTATGCTGCAACATTTTGGCTTCCTAAGTGGTATGAATGGTATTTAGCCCAAGACAGTAATGCAGACCATGTCATATCCTGGAGGCACCTGAAATTGGTTGGTATCCCCTTGTTGGACTGCAGATTTCCCCCAGCACTAAAATACAGGCTGCCATATACATTCAGAAGTAACCCAGTCTGAGCTGGAAGCTACTTAAGCTCAGTGATAATTCATATACACCATTCTATAGTATAGACATGTTCAAAGTGATAAAATACAGCCACTCTGAAGCAGAGTTGCAGCACCAGGTCTCAAGACTTAACGTCTGGACATTAATCTAGTTTTTGTCCTAGAGTGAGACATGTTAATGTAATTGAGGGGAAAAAAGTCCTAAATACTTACAGTAGATATTTGCATAAATATCTTCTTCCAGCAGAAAAATATGTCATTTTATATTTAGTATCTTATTATTTTTTCTAACTGGGGACCATGTAGTTTGGCTTCACATAAGCCGACTACATGATGAGGCATTTCCCCTTAATAAGTTTATCTTAATATTCTTATATTCTTGGTGTTTTTGTATACACGTATGTAGACACACTTGCTAACACACAGCTTTGAAGATATAAATATGGCAGAGAGCATTACCTGTTTACTGATAATGTATACAACTTACCAATACCAAATCAATTCATGCACAGTGCACTGGACAGATGAGATCCAATTTTTATCTTAAATCAATGATGAATTAATTAGCAAGATGGTAAACAAAGGTTACATCTACTATACCACTGGGCCTGCGCCTGTAAGGGTGCTGGAGCTCTGACTAACTCACTGGTATTGCAGCTCTCTGTGACTAAGCTCTTACGAGGATGCGGGGAAACCTGTTTGGTTTAAGTCTGGTCTAAGTGTGAAAGGGTAATGGGCAGGAGGAGGCTTCATCGATTTCAGGTAAGAGCAGTGTTGGAATCCAGTCTGAACGCCTTGATATTAGAGAGTGCTGTGTTTCAAACATGCGTATAAAGCTCCATGTGTGCACTAGAGAACTACCCTTAAATTATCCTGGCTGTTACTTTTTTTCTTTTTACTTCCCAAAGATGAGTACAGTCTTTCGCATGGTCCACACAATTCCCAATCAATCAGTAAGTTTTCCAGGGAGAAGAATTTTTTTTTTTTTTTTCAATTGGCTACATGACAAGGTAGCCGAGAGTCATTAACACAAGTTCTCCTTGTAGGGGGAAGGTTGGTACAAATGTTCTGAGATCCAAAACAGAAATAAGATGCTGAAGAAATCAATACCTAGTATTTAATGCAAACCCTTCTAATTAACCCTGAAAAAATCAATTGGGATAGAATGGGAAGGGAAGATTCTCCTCTCAAGGGTTTTTCCTCCTATGGAAACTACTGCAGACATGAGAATAAAGCTCCATCCCTCTTCTAACATGATTTTTGGGGGGGTGGGTTGTGGTTTTTTTGTTTGTTTCTTATCCGTTCTTGGGCAATTAAACTGATCTGTATCCCAGTTTGATCTTTGTGCATGGGCTGGAGAAGACTTCCCTTCCCCACCTCCTTTGCCAAAACTAAGAGTTGGGTCCTTGTCAGTTCATCCTCTCTCCTAGAGAAAGAGTGTGAGAAGGATATAAATAATATTGACTAAAACCGTAAGGCTATCTAAAGTCAAACTGATACCTACAGCATATTTTAAGATCTTTAAAAAGCCAAGTCTTTTTTTAAAAAGTCAGAAATGCTTAGTTGTGCTTAAATGATGACAAGGAGAGTTTGGTAGGAGCAGCACCTTGCTGAGTAAGGGGAAGGGTCAAATTCCTTGCCAGCACTTGGAGGAACTACAGAATCTGCTGAAGTTAAGGAAAGTTCCCCAAAATAGTCCTACCTGCTTCTGCACGGTAAAGGAAGCAACCTCTTGTCACCTCCTGCTTCTAGCACAGAAAAGTGCTTTTTTTTCCCCGGCTGGAGAAAGCTAAGTGTGGGATATGGATCATCAAGATACAGACTTCTTTTAAAATATCCTTCTCCTGAAGACCTTTAAAAATTGTGAAATGAAGGAAATTCAATAGGTGCTTCAATCTGCTCTGAGAAATTTTTCTTGATTTTTAGGCTAAGGCAGGGGATTCCCCTCATAGAAATGCAGGTTTTCCTTTTGCTTTCAAAACTGACTCCTTAAGTGACTTTTATAAGTAATTTCTTTTGTGTTTCCTCAATTTCCCTAATTATAACACAAATCAAAATGTTTGGAATGAGATAGAATGAGTCCTATGAAGACTTTGTAGTATTCCTGTTGATCTCGAGTTAGGAGTGAGAACTGCCACCCTCTGTATACTGCTCTGCTCCCTCTCCTGAGCTCCCACCCGAATATTTTCCATGACCTGAAGGACGGAACATGCCTTTGAATGGAAAACAACTCACAAAACTGTGCCTTTGAAAAGCGATCCCGTCTCTCAGGATGAGATAAGATGTCCAGACCTGGGTGCGACAATGGGGAAGAAAGAGACACACAAAGACCTACACTTTTTCCCAGCTGGATTTATAGAAGGACCTGCCATGCTGTTTGTTCTCTCTTCTTTCACGTACAGCCAAAGAGCACTGATTATTCCCAGCTCAGTGGCAGCGCCCTTGGCAGCACCCCAGCAAAGGCATTTTGCCAAAGGCAGCTGAAAATGACTCCCCCAGGCTCCTAGCTCGGTAATGTCAGCGCAGCTTCTAAATTTAGCAAACTCCATTCCTCCATTCCCACCTAAACTGCCTGCTTTTGTGGCATCTACTCATGCCATGTCCTCCAAGATGTTTGATGATAAGTACTTCTGGGGCTGGGGTAGTAATTGAGACTTTTCAGGGTTCCTATTCTGTAACTATCTTTCCATCTACCATACCCTTTCTCTGGGGTAAAGATAACTAACTAGTCTTCAACCATAAGCGCCTATATGGTTTGGGAATCATGCTCTAGTTCAACACACTCCTGGGACAAACATATGAGTTCTCAGTGACTTACAGCAGTTTTGTTACAAAATATGCTATCGTCACCATGGGAAAAAAACTGTGTCAGGAGACGGGAGACTGGCGATGTCACGTCAGCAAAGCTGCAAGAAATATATGGGGTATGGTGTTAACAACATTGTTCTAGTAAAAACATAAAAAGCAACATTCAAAGAAATGAAATATTCTGCCAATGTGATCATGCTAACGCAGTACTGCGAAGAAATAGACGGATAGGGAAAGATCTATACAAATTGTAACGTCTTGAAAAACTCAAAGCTCTGTGCAATGCAATCTAGGGTCTCACCTCACTTTAGACAACTAAAGGACAGACATCTAAAATTTAACTGTTGCCTTAAAATCCCGTTATGGGGAATATGATCGTGATATGGGTACCTCCAAAGGGCGATCCTTCTCATCTATCTTGAGCTGCTGGTTTAGATAAAACAAATCACCATCTGAAGGTGCCTGTACCTGTTAATTGAGCCTAGGATGACAGGCTAGAGTCTGATTTCTAACTTGAAGATTTAGTTAAGCTGGATAAGATTAATTCCTCCCTAACAGCTCACTTCAACTGGTCTTATTTAGGCATCTGCTCACTTATTTTTTTATTTTCTTTTTTTACATGTGAATATCTGCTACAGCGAGTTAGCAAACACAACATAGGATCTGCAGAAAACCTGCTGGCCACTGGAGCATCAACTACAGGCCAGGTAGGATGACAGTCGTCATCCCAAGTGGCACTGGACATGCTTGTGTGGTGACTGAGCTTCAGGTTTCACTGTGTTTGACAGTTTCCGCACTGTGGTCATCGTGTTTTCTGACACCATGCAATGTAGCTCGCTGCCAGACAAAACAGCAAGTTTTTACAGCTGTTTTTAGCACATGTGAGTTTCTAAACTTGCAAGATGGCTGGAAGGCCAGATTTCGAAGCATTACTTTTATACTCAGATGAAGAGTCCCTGATGTGAGCAATTTGATAGAAAGAGGGAGGCAGATAAGCTGGACAAGTCTTCAGAGGTTAATGCTTTGCTCAGTTGAATTTATGTATGGAGCTTTGGTAGCTGTGTTAGGTGGACTGGATGGTCCTCTTAGGGCCAGAAAATCATAGAGCTGGTGATGTGGCACCTAAATTAAGCAGACAGGGTTTCCTCTTTCAGTTCTCAGGGGCAAAAGATGCTCAGTTTAGTGTCAAATCCAGTATTAACCTCTCAAAGAAGAATAGAGATGACTTCATAGGTTATATTCCTGGCTCAGCTACAGATTCAGTTTCTTATTTAGCTTCCTTGTCCTTGCAATTGCCTGTGATATGCATGTAGATAAAAACACTAAACTATTTTCCAGGTCTGTTTTGAAGCTTAATTGCTAGATATTTGTTAAGAGCTTTGAGGCATTTATGAACATAAACTGAAAATGCGCTCTCTCTTATCCTGCTCCTTATTAAGGGTTATTATTTTCTTATGGCTGTTTAGCTTGTTTGGTTTTCAGAATGTTGAATAATCTCCTAATAATGGCATTATAAATGAAAGACATACTAGAGACATTCTTCTCCAGTGACATTTACAAAGAAACTGTAACTCATGCTGTTTGAGAAAAAAATCTTGTCTTTCTTCATCAAAGATAAAAGCCACATTCTGCCTCAAGGCCTGGTCTTTCTGTGATAGCAAGACGTTTCACATCTGCTTTTGTCCCTCAAAAAGAGATTTGCTTTTACATACATTGTCTCTATTTCACTCCCTTTCTCCCCCTCTCTTCCTCTCCCCTCTGCTCACTCTCCCACATGCATACACACATGTATAGTTACACAAATGCGTGGTTTTAGAAAATAAATCCACATATCAAGTTAAAAATAAGAGGTTCTCTTTTGAGTCCACCACATGATCCTCCAATCTGTCTCACTGAGGGACCTAGGGGGTGGCAAGAAAATATGGAGTTCCTTAGAGACCAGGTTGCTCACAGTGGGTAAATGATGGGTTTGGCACTACGTTAACTGTAATTATGTCAGTGCGTTGTAGAAAAAGCAAGCTTTGCCTTTTGTCATCAGCAGGGATCTAGAACCAGAGACAACCAAAGGCAAACAGGTAGAAGGATAACCTGTAAAATGGAGAGGTTTACAGGGTAAAAAAGTCCTGCTCTCTTGGCTACTTGATTATACACAGGGCAAACATATCGGAATACTTTAGGGCTTCCTCTCAAAAAAGCCCAAATCTTGGTGTGATTCCAGGGATAGTTGAGTCCAGGGACCCTTCCTTATTAATAATCCTGTTGAGGCAAATATAGAGCTGACTTCCCTTACCCTGGTAGGAAGAAACTGTTGGGCTGCAGGGTGGGTTGGAACATCTACAGAAGAGAGGTTGGCATCTCTTAAGAGTGATATTTAGATGCATTAAAAAAAAAAAAACCCAAACATTGTTAAATCAGCCTTTTGTGTGAAGGATGACAAGTCCTTGGCATAAAGAAGGCATCAAGGAGATCCGCAGCTTCATGAACATGAGTGCAGCTTTGTTATGTGAGGGTGTGCCTTGACATGCCCTGGACTTTTGCTACCCTGACTGTTGTCTAGAGTAATAAATTGAACGTGTCAAAGAATGTTTCCAGGCAATACACTTGTTTGTACACTAAATTTTTAGGACAGTCCCTAACACGTTTTTGACCTGCGCCAACAGGCACTCTCCCAGACTCTTTCTGGGCATAGCACAGCACCTGCAGAAGGCCAGAGCCACTTCCAACAGGCAGTCTGATGCTGGGAGAGCTCAGTAATGTAGATATGGGTCCTCCCATGTCAATAGGCTCAAAACCAGGGAGCGATCTGGGATACATATAATTTTTAACATAGATACAGTTTCACTGTCCGATTTGGAACTTGCGCTTTTCTAGTCCATGCTCCTGGGAATCACCTTCATGCAAGTGAGAATGTGTGAGGCAGAAGGGGACTAATACGTACCTCTACCTTCCCTTTATAAAGAAATGGGGTACTATCCTTAACCGGTATAGGTTTATGTGCCAGTGTGGTTAGTGAAAGTTGCACCGAATGAAGCGTCAGTGTTTCAAGAGGTTCTAAATATTCAGGGTGGCAAATAGGTCAGACTCCAAAAGGAGGAGAAGGCTTCTCCAAACATGAACATTGCTTTTAAACGCTAGTTAACAGATGCCGGTGTGTTGGGTGGCAGAGCAAGAAGTGCCCAGTGATATTTGACCAGCAGCAAGAGAAGCTGGACTTGAGAGAGGTGGTGAGGTTTCTGGAGAGACGCTCTTCGCTGAAACAGTCAACTTAAGCGAGACTGCCTGCTGCTGAACAAATGCGTAGTGTGTAGCTTGAACTTAGACATGCTCAGAACAAACCTGTTGTCCATGCCCACCTGCCCCATCATCTTTCCTGTTCTTAAGCTTGACCTGCAGCTCGGCAGTGACACGAGCCAATAGAGTCTTTCAACTCAGTTTCTGCAGTCCAGTGATCATCCAGCCTTCGACTCGGTTGTCTGCACTTCTCACGCTGCTTCTGTCTAAAGCAGTGGAGTGACACAGGATGGCTTCATTTCTAAAAATCTGAAAACCTCAAGTACTTGGGTGAAGCCAAGATGCCTCCTATATCACACATCAGTAGTAAAGCATAACTGCATTCTTTTATTATCTCTCCCAAGAGGATGCTGTAGGTAGCAGGCATGATAGCCCATAAGTAGGTTTAGATTAAAAAAAACAAAAGCAGAGTCATTCCTTTTCTTCAAGGCCAGGAGACAAACTGATATACACTTAATTCCTCACTTTTGGAGGGCAATAAACTCAAAGTTGGCAGCTACAAAAAAAACAGGCTTTCTTTATTTAGCAATTTTAGAGTTCTCGGGCCATAATAAAGTGGCAGTTTTGAGTCTCTGTATGTTCTTTAGTAACAATAAAACATTCCTCTAGCCTCCCATAACGCTGACACTGGGAATTCCTAAACTCTCTAAACAGGCCAGGATAAAAGACATTTTTCTTCCTGTAACATCTTTGAAGTAATAAAATACACCTTTATCAATACTCTGTGTGACAACAGAGGACATATATCCCAGGATGCCTTTTATGGAGATGATGATCACCGTTTGCTGCACAAGATCCATCTGACCTGGAGGCCGCTGCCAGCCCGGATGGACGGTAGTTGTGAACACTGGCCAGACCTCTGGGCTTCCTGACGTTGCTCAGGTGATGCTAAAGAGAGGTATGTTCTAATCAGTAATCAAATGTTCTAATTGGAAAACTATATTACCTAAAAAATAAGATTACCTTGGCTACTATAGATCCTAGATGCCTTCAGTAATTAAAATGTATCATAGACAGTATTTTTATTTCTAAAAAATTATTTTAGTTTGTGCCCAATTTGTCTGTGCCCGTCAGCATGGATACAATCCCACTGAGTCATTAGTGTTCACGCTTTGTTAAGCAAAGAACATCTTGGAAATCATGTTCAAAAGTCACTGAGGTGAATAAAGCTAAAAAGAGATCCAAGATAACACATTGCTTGGAATCATTTCTCCTCAAGGCTGGCTAAAGAGGGCACTGGCATAATTTAAATAGAGGTCCTTGGAGCAACTGAAGACTTTCACTAAGGTGTATTTTGTTAGAGCTTCATTACAGCAGTTTAGACTTGTATATAGGACGCATAAAGCTCTGTTTCAGGACGGCACATGTTGGTAGTTAAAGCTGTGGTACCTTTCCGTGTGAATTATTGTTAACAACAGCAGCAACAATATCATGTGATGCTACAACAAAAACTGGAGGCTTCTAATATTATGACCTGAGCATTTGCATTTTAATTGCGTAGACAACAAGTAAATCAGATTTGGTATGTAATTGAGTATATTGTCTATTAGTAACAACACAAGTAAAATTATGCCTTAATTTCATGCTATTATACTAGGGTACATCTCACAGTCTTTATTTAAATTCTAAGTCATCTAACGATTTCCTACAATAATTTTTGTAAAAATATTTTTTTCTGTTCATTTTATTTAATTGTTCTTTATTTAAAAAAAAATCTGAAGTTTTATTTACTTTAATATTGTAATTGTATTTTGCATACCTTCCAGCTGATCTAAACCAGAGCAATAGTGTTGAACTATAGAAGCTGAAGAATAAACTATGGACAAACAGTAAAAGAAAAAATGCATACACATGCACACTATGTAACATATCTTTCCAGTGAGCCTCTTCCCACAGAATCTTCTTAGAAATTCCCTTATCTTTTCACTCACATATCTGTATTTACTTTTAGTAGAAAGATATGTTTTCCCTAAGTGAAGTAACGTTTTTAGGGTTTGTCATTAACCTTATAAGGAAGGCACTCTTACGAAGCAATTTCTGACATGCCAACATCCCAATCTTTTAAAAGTAGTACCCAGCAGCTTTTCTACCTTCTAAGGATCAGCTTTTTTGCAGAGTCAATGGCAATTGATGTCAGCTTCTGTATGGAGGAAAAAAATCATGCAGCAGACAATAGCTGTGATGCCGTATCCTTTCAAACACTTAGAACGTGAGAAAAAAATTCCTGTTAAATTAGTTTAAGTCCAACTGATGCATATGAAATATTTACTTTCTTCTGCTTCCGGCAATAGTATTTGGAGAGCAAAACATGTATGTCTACAGCAAATTCACTGATAATTTTTCTGTGAAAGATAAAGGTTCACCCATAAAGTAAAAAAATTAAAATTAAAGAAACCACTCCCCTTTCTATCATTCTTTGTCTAAGTTAACTACAACATGTTGCCCTACCACTAAGCAGTAAATCTCAATCTCATTTTTATGTTGTGAACTCCACAAAAGTATCCAAAGTGGATAGATGTGACTGTTTTCAAGAAGGCTTTGAGAAAAGGAGTCAATATGCTTTGCAAAACTTAGTTGATTTTTACCTTTCACCATCTTCATGTTCAATGATGTATCTATAGGTTGGATGGAAGGAAGGAAGAAAGGAAGGAATACTGAAATATCTGATAGAGCTATAGTGAATGTTTATTTGTGGTTGTATGTGAAACACTCAAATATTCTGTTAATGATCAGTGGATTGAATCATAGAACAAGAGAATGATTTAGGGTGGAAGGGACCACTGGAGGTCATCTGGTCTTACCCTCTGCTCAAAGTAGTTATGGATGTTGTGCATAATCTATCTATCCACACATACATAAAACCTGCCTCTTCCTCTCTGTCTGTTCCTCATGTGCGCACACACACGTACACAAACAGTTTCTAATATAAGACCAGGAGGTGAAAGAGACTCTCAAAAACTAAAAAAAAGCTATGGAAAATTAATAAAAGTATCATGGCCTGTACCTTTAATGGTTAAATATCCAGACTAGACAGCTTAGTAGATAGTGTAGTTGTTCTGTGTGCAGAGTAGGAAATACAGCGTGTTCTACAGAGATCATCATTAAGTAAATCTTTCTGTTGTATCCCCCTAAATGAATGTATAGTGCAATATCAAAGGTTCACAGAGAGAGATGTGTTAATTATTCGTGTGGGAAATTTTGTATAATCCCTGTGGCAATGAGTTTCGGAACAACCAATAAACTGCAGAGGCGTATATATTAAATACGGTAATGAAAAACTAGAATAATTTATTTGGAAAAACATGAATTCACTACTTTAAATCTTAATTTAAAAACTTGTAGATCTTTTCAGAAAGAGATTCTGTAATTCTTGCAAGAGTGTGGTCATGATGCAATATTTACCAGGTGATGCTTCCAGCCCCATGCTACCTAGTCATTTGAACTATATTACTGAAAGAAACCCTTCTAGCTTTGAAATCTATTAATCTATTAATTCTTCAACAGTGGAGGTCAGCAGCTACTCAGAATGTAGAGTTTAATTGCAAATGTTAGATAAAGGCCCCTCCCCCCACCATGTCATGCTCTGGTGATCTAATGTAATAGATTCATATCCAGTAATGAAGTTTTCTCCCGTGACAGTGAACTATGCATTTATTCCACAGACTTCTGAAAAATAGAACATCAGCCTCACAAATTAGGGTGGCAGATTTGTCCCAAGTTTTAACCCTCTATAGCTAACGTTGTCTAAGAATATCAGAAATGAATTTTTGCTGCCACCTCTTAAAGTCAAATTCTCCATTCTAAGTAATGAAAAAAAAAATATCTCAAGCAACCCCAAAATTACTCATACAAAAAGCAAAATGAAATGGTCTGTATGTTGCTGCCCTTAGTCACACTGAGTAGTAGTTTAGTTTGTTAATAATTCCTAAAGCATGGCTATGGTTGAATCTGAATTTACAGACCATCTGTACTGTGTGTGCAGCTCACTGCATGGGGGAAACACCACCATCACCTTTTCACGTGGATTCATGCCCGTACCTACGTACGGCACGGAGGGTTTAACCTTCCTGTGTCCAGTCATCACAGTGCCGTCCCTCTGTCCTTGCAGCAGTACCATGTGGTCACAGTTGAGCCGAGATTTTTTCCGAGAAGAGTTTGACATTGCCCACTGAAAGGGTAATGGGGATTTTAGACTCTTGGAGCTCATGTTTCCTTACTTTGGGCAGAGTAATTCAAGCCATGATCATCCTGTCAGTGTTGATATGAAAAAGCACTGCTGGGTCGGGGTTAAAAGCAGGGGCTATATCTGCCTAGATATACATCTCAGTGATTCACTTCAAGTGCCATACAATTTGCATCCGAACTCTCCATACCATTATGCAGAACAAACCGATTCTTTCTAGCTAACCTTCCACTCCTCTGATTCCTTCCTCCACAGTAAATTGCTGATAAGTCTTTTTTTCCCTGACTTTAAAAGAAGATGAGCTCAAATACAGAAAAGAGAGGAGAGAAAGAGGAAAAAAAGTTCAAGATAAGGGAAAATGGCTAAATCTAATACTGTGGCAAGTAAGTCACTTGAGGTACATACACTTCAGGTGTCACCTATTTCCATTTTACAATGGAGAAACTGTAACCTGGAGGAGTGCTTAAAAAAGTCATGATAAAAGTCATTTCCACTCACATTGGAAACAGCAAGACCAGGAGGAGCCATAGAGGAATTCTCTCTTACCTGGAGAAGCCATTTATTCTAGTCCAAAGCCAAAACAGATCCGATCTAGCTGCATTTTTCACAAAATATGCACTGGTACAAATAACTATGTAGCACCAAGTAATAGTGCCTTGAAGCGGCATGAATTCATATGAGATTGCTATACTGATAGATGAAAATGCCAGTGAAGTCATAATTACAGCTATGGGAAGGAATACATTATAATTAGCAAAATTATGTGTGGCCTTCACAGCTCTGCCTCTGTTTCTGGAAATATACATGTTTTTTGAGCAACCACATAGCTCATTAGTTACACACGCATGAGGAATTTGCATCCTTGATGTGTATCAACTAGATTTCCTAATTTATGTCCACAAGGCCTTTAGCCTTCCCCCTTGATTTATGCAGCAAATTTCATGTCTTTTAGACAAGACGTATTGAATCTCAGAGCCTGGGATTTGATTGATCCCAATGTAGAGGTAATATGTTATCTTGTTGCAGCAATATCTGACAGGCATTTATTATGGATTTTAAAAGGATAAGGAGTCTCACACAACAGCTACAAAAGTCTGTGGAATCCCTAAAGGTCATATCCAGACAAGAACTTTGAAACAGAAAAAGCCATTTTACTATTAAAAAATAATGATCTGTTGCAGAACAGAAAAGACCACATATGGTCTGATCCAAAGCTCGCTAAATGGGATGGGAGTCAGATAATTATGAATTTATATTAACAACATAAGAAGGGCAGCAGAGGGATTCAATTATTATGCTTAATTGGTTGGGGAATACCAGAAAGTGCTGTATTATATTGTATAAGGGATAGTTTTAAATAAATATTAAGAAAAATATATTCAGATGAGAGTCAAGAGGGTAAGGAAAAGAGCATATCTGGTGAATTGGAAGACAGTGATTAGTTATTCGTGTGAGATGCTAAGGGCTATTAGCCTGAGTGACCTGTTAGCTTTCCATTTCAGATGGTTACATTTTGCTTAGTGAAAGTGTTAACGTACTTATCAATTAGTTATGGCATTTCTTTTGCTCCTTCTCCTAAGATGTTGTGTACTTTTAATCTCTTCTGCAATGCTGAATAAAAAGTACCTAAAGCAAAGCACTTGGTGTATAGAAATATATAAGTAAATACAGTATCACCTGTACAGAAGCTGAGCAAATTTAGATTACTGAAATTTAGCCTGAATACTGTTTTTTTCCTGTGTTTCTATATTCTGAAGAGATAGCTGCATTTCAGTTCTAAGTGAAATTATTACTAGGTGAGCATATTTCTTATGCCACTTGCTCACTGTAGGTCTCGAGATAATAAGTTTTGAACTGTGAGTTAACTAGTATTTTGAGTCACTGAGAAATTTTCAAACAGTTTGAAATGTTCTGTAAACTATATTTAAGGATTTCAAAGCCACCTTAAAGATGCAGATGCAACAAACCCATTCATTTCTGGATAACAACAGTTTCAGATCTTCTCAGCAGCATTAAGATCTCAGCATATATGCAAAACATGTTTTAAAATAAAACGGCACTTCATAGACTGAAATGTGCATTAATTAAATCACAGCCTTGTTTCTGCTCTACATAACTCACACTGATTTGTCTTCTCTCTTCTCATGCCTGAAATAAGTAAGATGCCAAAAGCTTTTTAATACTAAGGCTGAGCTGGCCAACTCTGTACTGGAACAGATGAGGAGTGCTTGTGCCCCCAGCCTGCCAATGTGGTGCAGGAGTGGTAACCTCCACCTGAGCTACACCACCACCTCTAGGTTACAGCTGCACAGAATCTAATACCATACGCCATCATGGCTCTATCTCCAGTAATACTCTGATCTGAATTTTTACCAATTAGGGACCTAAATTGGTTGGAAAGTCAACAGAACTATTTCTCCGGTGCCTAGATTTCTGAACATATTAGCTACCTGAAAAATCTGCTTCTGAAAATATATATATATTTTTTTTGTTAAAGCACGTTATCGGGTGTGCCACAGAGTATCTTAAAGAACTTAAAAATCTGTTCCCTAAACTTTGCCACATTAAGCAAAGGACTTCTTGAATACAATGAGAACTTAAGGAACTTACAGGCAGCCTTGCCAACCTGGTTCTTTGATGCAATATAGAAATCATCCAAAGGAAGTGTAAAGGGGAATCTCTATAGGCTAACCAAAAGTAGCACATGACTAGATCCTAAATGTTTAGCTCACCGTTTTGTAAACTTTTGCCCTCCTCTACAAGTACGTCCCTTGAAAATCAGTAGCAATATTCAATGATTGAGATGTAGTTCAACCCAAAAACTCATGAGCAGAGCAGTAGGTGACAATTGTATGAACCTACACTAGACTCATCAGTAGATGTGTAAAAAACCCAAAAGGGATACACAAACAAGTGCTGGGCCAAAGGCTTTATCCAGGAGCTAATAGAAAAAGTCACACTGGCCAGTTATTGAATTTTATTATTATAAAAGGGCTTATTGTCTGCATTATGCTTTGAATGGCCAGAAACACGTGGAGGAAAATGCTTCTGTCGGGTTACTGAGCTGGCCACCATGCTGCTAAATCATTTAATGTATTCAGTTTTATTTTTGAAGTAAGTGAGGTGAAGTCCCGCAGGGCACGGAATGAACACAGCAGCAGCACTTTAGTTTTAATAGTGTCTGACACCCAGCCCAGCTTGCCACCCATTCTTCACAGCTGGAAGGCAGCTGGTCCGGAAGGAGATGCAGGGTGGGTTATTCTTAGGCTGATGTAACAGCAACTATCCCATTCACATGTCAAGGCACACCCTGTCATTGCTGTCGGACACGATCTCATTCAAGACAATGCTGGGCAAGTCGGAAAGATGAGAACATAGAGACTAAGCTAAACTTTTGCATGATCGCTCTCTGACGTTCAGGGAAAAGCTGAGGCCAGCTCGATAATGCTCTCCCTGTTCACGTCACCAGCTCCCTAGGAGCTGGGAGTTTACTTTAAGCTGTGATTTGAACAGATTCATATAAACCGCTTGAAGCCAATTAGCACAATGTAATCACAGTAGCGCTGGTAGTACTCTACCTCCAGCAATGTGTGCTGACAGCTTGCTAAAGGGTTACAGGAAGGAAGGAAGCCTTGGTTTAAATTTGGGTCAACTTCTTACCATCGAGCACCTTGGGCTGTGCTTCTGCAGGGTGTAGTGCTGAGGTAAGCGTTTGTCTGCTTTGATGTCCTTGTTGCACAGGCATTCACAGACGGCGAGGCTGCTAAAAAGAAAAATAGTAATAATTTATCAGGATCTTTGCACAGAGTAAAGCTCACGTGGGGAATGAAATCCCTCAGACAGGCTGTTGAGCTGCTCTCTGGTTGATGAAGTGAGTTTCCATTGCAAGGGTCCTTGCAATCTTCACCTGGAGTGGGTTAGACTCCTCAGTCCGCTGCCTTTCTCAGTTCTTACATCCAGCTGGTCCACGGTCCTGTGTGACTACTCCAGCACATGCATAGAATCATAGAACCATAGCGTTCCAGGTTGGAAGGGACCTCAAAGATCGTCTGGTCCAACCTTTCTTGGCAAAAGCACGCTCTAGACAAGATAGCCCAGCACCCGGTCCAGCTGAATCTTGAAAGTGTCCGATGTCGGGGAATCCACCACTTCCCTGGGGACATTACTTCAATGGCTTATTCTTCTCATTATGAAAATTTTTTCCTCTTTTGTCCCATGGGAATGTCCCCAGGAGTAGTTTGTACCCATTACCCCTCATTTTTTCCAAGTGACTCCTTGTTAAAAGGGAGGCTCCATCTTCCTTGCGGTGATCCATATAGCCTTATGCTACATATAAAATGTCTCCTAACTATCGTAGCTGTGTACAAAACACTGCTCTATATGGCCGTTCCTGCATCTGCAGAAACAGCCTCTGCTGCTGACATAGAAATGTTTTATCTAAGCACACTTTGGCCAATTCTGCATCATGAAAAGATTGCATAGGGCTGTTCCTTCCTTCTTGGGTGACTGTGAACCAATGCCGGAACCTGATACTGTCTCCCCGATCTCTCGTTTCATTTAGTAATGGTAGCACCATGCTGTGTCATGTATGAACAACTACAGCTATCCAGTGACACTGAGACTCAAGCATCCAAACAAAATGCAGTGACTTCATCCCTCCAGCCCGATGAACTATTCTTTGCTCCATCCACCCTTCAGTATTGTCCTCATGTTTACCATTCTGCTGTGGACTTCGTTCCTTCTGCTGCCCAAATCTTCCTCCATCTACTTGTGAACCTCCAAGAAGATACTTTGAATATAGCTCTTATTTGTGAAATCGTACTTCTGCTCCAGAGAGCTTCACTTACTCTCTTTTAGCAATCTGTGCTAGTTAAAGAAATGCAGTCCCTATAGTCTAGGCAGACAATTAACCCTGGTATCCCTAGAAACATATGGTTAGTATTCCCCTGCAGGAACCAAGAATAACTTAATTAGAAGTTCAGCCTCGGCAGTGGCTGCTGAATGGTAACAATGTTAATTCTTCTCTGTGGTATTTCATACAAAGTCTCTCCCAAAATAGTTTACAGAGTTAAAATATATCTATATATCCCAGAGGAAAAGAGAAATTAATAGGTTTAAGTAATGATGAAAAGACATACTGAAATGGGGTTTAAAAATAGATGAGCAAGCTGATGTGGAAAGAAATATGTGAAGAATATTTTCACATGGCAAAGACTGGAGAGAAAGAAAAGCTTATGAAAATAATTTTTTATGTCGTACTATTGGAACCCAAACTTAGGAAACCATGCAGGAAATTTCTGCAAATATTTATTCTAATTCCTAACCATTTAATTTGGTTATATCTGTCTCCTTCAGTATGAACTTTCCTTAAGTATGAATGCCCTCCACCTGTATTTGTTTAGAAATTTTCTTCAAAAATGCTTTCAGTGTCATCAAATGTTAAAGATTTGTCTTGAAAGACGCATATTCATCCCACTTAAACTTGGCATACCAGAATATTATAAGCTGAGGCCCTAGTCATCCTACATTTCATATATTGGAGTAGTAAGGTAAATCTGGAGGCTGATTAAGGCTAAATATCCCTTAAAGGTGATAAAAATCTTTTACTCCATAGGGAGGCTGGAAGTTGGCTATATAGGTACTTGAAGTTAAGCAGGTAAGTCTGCATAAAAGTGGTCAAACATTTTCCCTAACAAATAAACCCTTCTTCTCGCATTATATTCCTAATTTAAATAAGCTCTCATAGCTTAGACATTAGACATTATGGAACTAACCACTGATAAGCAAAGCACAGCTTCAAAGTGCTGTGCAAATTATTTGTAGAAAATGCAAACAGACAATAAAAAGGAACCTCTGAATCCATAGTTAGGCAAGGACTCTGGTTCCCATTGTAGATATTGGATGTTATGTGTCAGTACTTTATGCTGAATAGCATCTTAGCTATAATCAATAATATAATGCATATTGATATACCTTTAAATGTATATTAGATGTACTGAGTGTAAATTAAATTATATATGTAATTAAGACATGTAAGATATCTCACTATCCATTTACAGATATTCTGACAGCAGGAAAGGAGATTAAACATATTGAACATATTGAGAGAAGGATTAAGAGATGCGATACAAACCCTGAGCACTTATGCTGTCCTTTTCTCTCTGCATTAGTGTCTGCCCAAATTCTGCACAAGAATGTGAGGAGATGTGAAGATAAGCCTAAAGCTCCAACCTCAGTGTTAGTTTACCTTATGTAAAATATGGAACATGGTGCTCTTTGTTAGACTCATCGGAAAATACGGGTGCCCTCTTGCCGCAGAAAGTAGCTTTTCCTGTCAGCCAGGTCATAAATCAGCAAATTCTTTATTGAAAACCCAACGGACAGTCAGTCACCTAATCAGCAATTTGGCATGCTACTTCAGTTTTTGATCTTCCAATTAAATGTTGTCTGTTTCACTTCGTCAACACTGCAAAAGTACTTAGGACACTCTGACATGTACCTGCACGAAGAGGAAGACAGAATATCCTGATCTATGGTGCAGATCTGCAGTTATCAAATTTTCTAGGAAGACCGTTACCAGCTAGTACCATCGAAAAATTGTGAGCCAAGCACTCAGTAGCTGTGATTTTGACTTACAAATCTGCTTTTCAACTTAAAAGGCCCTTTTTCCTTGGGTTATTTAGGTGGTGGGCTGGCACAGGTCCAAACTCTTCTCTGTACAAGGTTGAAAAAATTCAACCTGAAGCTGAGATGTTTTACTCAGCATCTGATTTCAGGAATTTCATGGCATTGAGAGCACTCTTAAGAGATCTGAATTTCATTAGCTGCAATTTGACAAAAGGTATTAAATCTTACCGTAATTCACTATGACTTGATTTTGAGGCTTATAGTACAAAGGTCCTAAGATCTATATCCTAAGGGTTAATGATGCAAATTATTTGTTTTGAGACAATACCAGGTAGCTAAATGCATGGGAACGCCTGGGACCAAGTGACTTTTCTGATGATAGGTTTATGTTCTGTTGTCACTTTGGAATTTTTCCCATCACAACAGATCATTTGGCCAGTGCAGCTCCATACATGTCTAAGACACCGTCAAGGAAAGCTCCAAATGCCTCTAGGAAAAGGGGATTACTGATCATTGTGAAATTTTGCTCAGCTCATTATTATCTTTCAACAGGCATTTAAATTCAGACCAGTAATGCCCACTTTAAAAATCTAGCCTAAAATCCTGTGTTTGACAGTAGCCAGGAACAGACATTCAGGAAAAGACGATAAGACGAGGCAACCTGTGTATCCTGGCAGCTTCCACAAATCTGCTCTGCAGGGAGTTCCTGACCCTGGGCTTTTACCTGTTGTTTTTTTTATTTAATAGAACTTTTCTCTATTAATTTGCCTAATTGCAATCGAAGCTATGCTGTCTCCTAAATGAACAGAATAAAACCGCAGTTTTCAACTTGTCTCAACACTCTAAGCAAAAGCTCCAATTTCGAAAACATAATCACAAAGAATTGCAAAACAACTGCAACAAGGGAAGAGTATTTTGAAGGAAGATGCTTTCAGGAACCGCAAAAGATGCAGAAGATGTGCTGCTGTCAGGTGTGCTGTCTCTCCCTTTTCTTGTGTAGGCTCTGTCCTCATGCGTCACTATACCAGTTACTTAGCAGACGTCACCTCCCATTGCAAAAAAAGGGAGAATATTGTAGATTATGGAAGATATAATCCAACATCTGTTTCTGGACTGTAGAAAACAGGGAGAGCAACTAAGATATCAAAAGAATCCCTAGACCATATTATATTTTTGTTTGTTTGTTTTGATAGAAATACTTTTTTTAATAGAAAAGATTTTTTTTTTCCCAGAGATTGAAAATATATAAAAAGAAAATATTTTCAGATGGGTTTACTTACCACTGTACAAAGTTTTTGTGAAGATACTTATTCTAGAATTCAGCTGCCTTATTTTATGACCTCAGAACAGGCTTGCTCTGAAATAATTACCAGCATGGATCAACTGCTCTGTTATTTCTGCTTTAGTGTAATTTAAATTCTAAATTTTTTAAAATCAGTATCTGCCTAATGCATTAATTATGATATTTTACAGTTATAATAGGGTCTAAGTACAACAGATGAGATCAGAGACTTGTACAAGCATACTGGGAGAGCTCAAATGAGAAAAAAGTATTACTTAAAAGGAGAAAACCTGGCCAATATTACACCTAGAAAGTAGGAGAAAAAAATGGAATCATATTGTCTCCACTACGCTAACATACATAGGAAACAGCCTTGCCTACTCCCTTTTTTTTTGTTGTGATTTCTTGAATTTTTTAACTCTGGGAGTTTGACCAAGTTTTAAAAAAGCATTTAGGCGTCCTCATGTAGCTCTCTGAATGTATGTTGGGTGTCTAAGCTACCACCACAGTCAGAGGAGACCTGTGTGGTATAAATTCCTGTTGCCACTAGACCTATGGCGAAAAATAGCTCCCTACTTGAAGGTGGGTTTCTTCTCTCCCCCTAGGTTCTACTGCATATATTAACCTGGTCTCCATTGACTCCAATGGAAGTTTAGAACCTAATTGAATCCAAGCACTAATTAAGGTGTCTTAATCTGCAGCTGAATCCCACTATTGGGGCTCAATTCTTTTGTCTAAATATCAAGTCCTTTGAGATAGCTCAGCTCACCTTTGCTTCCTGACCAGCTGAGAAGCCGGAAGGATGTAGGTCCTATATCAAATCTGCAAGTCTGCTGTGGGTATCTCAAACACCCTTGGGTATCTCAGAAACCACTAGATATTTAACCAGCTGTTCTGAGCCCTAAATCCCCTTATATCATAGTGGAGAGCATCCTGGAGAAGGCAGTTCATACATTGCTCCGTGGTAGGATGTCACAGAATATCAAAGCAATGGGAAATGCAGGAGCTATAGTGCCAGAACAGGTTTATGTCAGAAGACTTACCCATGCTATCACTTTCTGAGGTCACCGTACTTCCCCCCATGCCTTTATCATTAGAACAACACAGCAGAAAAAAGGGTTGAAAAAGTCTGGGAGCAGGCGATAAAGAAAGCCCATGCAGCTTGCTTGGAAGTGTGTCTGCATAGATCTCCCAAAGATCGGAACATGAAAAGGTCATGCAATTTACATGGTGACTCCCTTTGCATTATCTCTAGGGTGTCAGGCCAGGCTGTAAATAAGCTAAACAATGCAACTTTTCAGGCTTTGCAAAAACCCCTTCCTTCATATCTATTTTAATGGTTTCTATTCCACTGCTTTCCTCCCCACCCCTTCCCAGGGATTGTTCGACCTAATAAATTTTATGTAGTCATAGCAATGTTTGCAATTTAAAAATTTAACAGATTTGAGCCACAGCTACGCTATCCTGGCAAGCCAGACCAGCTTCGGGTAACAAGATTTATTTTCCTTGTGTGCTGCCAAGTCAACCTGAAGACAATGTTAATAGAAAAGGTCACAGACTGATAAGCTGACATGTCTCTAATTCTTCAGGACAAATCCGTGGATGGCGAATTGAAATGCTACTCTGCAGCTCCTCAGGGGCAGAGGCATTAAAGTTAAATGTTACAGATGTGAAGGAATGGCAGCAAGCATGTTTGGTTTGCAAAAGAGCTTGTGGCTGTGGTGGTAGAAATGCAGGAGACACCAGCAGAATTTATTTTCTGGGTTAAAGGAGATTTTAAGGACACACCGCAACCACCACCACATAGAGCAGACCTATCTGCCAGGGTGCAATTGGTGGTCTGGTAAAAAGGGCATGGTTCACAAGTAGAACAAGTCACTTTAAAAGAAACATCTAATTTCTCTGTTTATGCTAACATATGCTTTGCAACGTGTGGAGGAGGAGTGCAAGAAAAAGGAAAGTTATTCTGCTGCTCTCAGGATAATGATTTAAGGCTTCAGACATTTCATCTGGAGGCAGGTTGCTTATCTAATGTTCCAAAATTCACCAATTTGAATGAATGAAAGAAGAGTTTGCAGCTAAAGTTTGCAAAAACAGCTAAAGAAACAACCTGTGTTCCATCTTTCTCCAGGCTGATGGAAAACGAAGGAAAAAGTAGGCTTTCCTTTTCATCCCATGAAGTTCCTATGGAGATGAACAGAAAACTGCTACATTCATAGAATCAGAGAATCATAGAATGGTTTGAGTTGGAAGCGACCTTAAAGATCATCTAGTTCCAGCCCCCCTGCCATGGGCAGAGACACATGCTACTAGACCTGGCTGCTCAAAGACTCATCCAACCTGGCCTCAAACACTTCCAGGGATGGGGCATCCACAACTTCCCTGGGTAACCTGTTCCAGTGCCTCACCACTCTCAGAGTACAGAATTTCTTCCTGAGATCTAATCTAAATCTCCGCTCTTCCAGCTTGAAGCCATTACCCTTCATCCTATGACTACATGCCCTTGTAAAAATTCCCTCTCCGGCTTTCTTGTAAGCCCCTTTCAGATACTGGAAGGTTGCTAGAAGGTCTTCCTGGAGCCTCTCCAGGTCGAACAACCCCAACTCTCTCAGCCTGTCCTCATAGCAGAGGTGCTCCAGCCCTCTGATCATCTTTGTGGCCCTCCTCTGGACTCGCTCCAACTGGTCCATGTCCTTCTTATGTTGGGGGCTCCAGAGCTGGACACAGTATTCCAGGTGAGGTCTCACCAGAGCAGAGTAGAGGGGCAGAATCCCCCCTCTCACCCTGTTGGCCACGCTGCTGGGGATGCAGCCCAGGATGTGGTTGGCCTTCTGGGCTGCAAGTGCACATTGCCGGCTCATCCACCAACACTCCCAAGTCCTTCTCCTCAGGGCTGCTCTCGATCCATTCTCTGCCCAGCTGGTATTTGTGCATGGGATTGCCCTGACCCACATGCAGGACCTTGCACTTGACCTTGTTGAATATTCATCCCTTTGGTGTTGTCTTCTGCTTCAGGTGAAATCTTAGTGACTCGAATGGGGTATACCCTTACAGAATGTAAAAATTCAACATGAGCAAGAACAGCCCTGTCTTTTTGATCATCAATTTAACAGGTTAAAGAAATGTGGGATATTATTACCAGAACAGCATGACTAATTCATGTGAATATGGAGGCTGCTAATGATACTTTTGCTATTACGACTCAGGGGAGACTAACAAGATAAATTTGTCTTTTTTTTTTTTTCCTTTTTTTTCCCCCTGCTCTCAGCCTGAAAGACTGACACATTATAAACAAAGGATAACGAAATGGTTCTGCATTAATTATTTTCGTTGTTTTCATGCTAAGACATCCTAGCAAAGATCAAGGTCCCACTGTGCTCCACACTGTATGAACACATTGTAAGGGACAGACACAGCTATGAAGAATTTGCAGTAGTAGAATGCCCACGTGAAAAGAGAAATACATGTTAATATCTCATTTTCAGTATGGGCTTTCAGGAGGATAATCTATCATGTTATATTCCTGGACATTTTGGGAATTTGCACTCTTTATAAATACCAGCAGATTGTTCAAATATTTGAGGACAACTGATACCACAGCACCTCCGAACCGTTATGAATTAAGCTCAGCACTTTGATTCATGAGAATATTCATTGCTCTCAGCTTGCTTTCTGGCTCTCCTTGGTCACTGCGGTGGCTGTTTACAATTTCCGTGTACATGGGACTTTCTAGGGGTGGGCAAGAGGTGTGTCACTTGGCTGTGAAATAGGGATGTTTCAGGCAGAATTGTTTTTCTTCATCCCAAGCCTGTTATAACAGATTAACTAAGCAAGAGAGCTTAATTTATGGGAAGCAACTCATACCACATTCATCTCAGCTGGATGGCACAGCCTGTGCCGCTGCCACACTTATGCAAAAGATTCAGAATTTAACAAGCATTAGATAAAAGCAAACAAACAAACAAACAAAAATCCAAAATACAGAGAGTAAAAACACCTAAAATGAATGATTCACCTAAAATGAGTGAAGGAGCTATCTAGCTTTACAGGACTTGTTTTTCACGTTATTTATTTGTCCCCATCTTTTAGGCGTCTGTTTTCTGTTTTGCATGAATCTTGATAGCTGCTATCTAGCCAAAGGCTTCTTTCAAATCTGAGAAATAGTCGTGCTGTGGAGAACAGCGTTCCAGTATTTACAGTGAAAACATCAAAGCCCCAAACAAGAAAATGAAAAAAAAACCCCTACAATCTAACAGTCATTTCAGAAGAAATTTGATAACTATCCATCTACATTATAAAGTATCTAGATAAAATTCTGTTTGGATGTAGACCCACAGGGTAAACAGAACTACTATGAATTTACAGGAGCCTATCAGACTAAAACCTCCCCTCAAGTTTTCACTTACAAGGGCAAATTAAAAAAGAATGTAATACTCACACTGTGGTATAGATAGATTCTTCTATAGTTACTTTTTCTGCATCTTTATACCTGATGTGTGGTAGCTGGTGAACAGAATAGTCAGACTTAATAATAATAATAATAATGATAATAATAATAATAATAATAATAATAATAATAATAATAATAATAATAATAATAATAAAAATACAATACCCAAACCCATTGTTTTCATGTGATTCTTTGATTTTCAAATGCGGTAGCTGCAAATTGTAATGTACTTATCAGTCTATTACTTGTTATGTTATCATAGGACGCTTGCCAGGATCTTTAATGGACACATATCGGTACAGCACCATGATGTCCTGCACTCGGTACTATAAGACACTTTCTGACTTCAAGACATACCAATATGCACGCAATGAAAACTTGACTGCTAGTGTTCAGTCTATTTTCTTCATTGTTTCTCAGTTTGTGTCTATAATTGACAGGAAAGGTAAAAAACCCGTTGTGGACCGCTACTGCCTTAATAAAAAAAATAATAATTCAATGATGTGGTCATCAGCTGAAGCTATGACTCAGTTCCCATTGCTGCACCAGTGTTAGCAATTTCCTGTACTCGTTTATTAATTACACTTGTCAGGTTTTATCAAGAGAGCATTCACTTTTACTTTATAGCCAGAAAAAAAGGAAGAATTTCAGTGAGTTAGAAAGGTTTAATTTGGTATATGTCAGTGCCTATGTGTACGAAAGAGAGCAGGGTTTCTCTGAAATCTTTTCTGAAATCTTGCTCTAATTGCAGTCTACCACAGTTTTAAACTGTCAAGAATAAAAACCATTAGTACTGTGTAGCCACAACAGCACAGACAGCAAAACACCTCTCTATGGCAAAACCCCTGTAAATAGCTGACTGATTGACCTATATTCATTCAGCTGCGTGCTTTACAACCGAATTGTCTGTTAGCTTGCTAATTTACAGCTAACAGTGCTTAATTCTACGCAAGAAGTGTAGACCACCACTGTGAGAAAGAGCTAAAGATGTCTTGAACAGAATGTAAGCATTACTAACAGTTCGTATTTACTTTTTAGGTTCATATGCGAGTCAAATGGTACACACAAGCACAAACCCCAACCACAGGCTATACAGAATGAAAAGAGATGCCAATTCAGTGCCAAATTGTGCTTGCAGATTGGACTTTGCAGTCAAATTTCAGGCCTTCTCTGGCTTTTTCAGCCATTTTTTTTGTAAACTGAATGATATTGTTGTTTTCGCATGTCACAGTTTCTTATTGAACACAAATTGGTTGCTGCTTTACATTGGCCACAATCATAAAGAGTTCCTCTAGGACCGACCATTTGCTCTGTGCTATTTAATATCTTTCTTAATAAAAATATATACGTATTTAAAATCACTAATTGAGTTTGCAGCTGGCAAAAAGGAAAAGAAGTGGATGAATAGCAGAAAACAGAAAAGACACAGCATTCCTACAGATAATCCAGGAAAAAGGTATGTTTTAAAGAGATGAAATACGTAGGTACACACTTAGAAAAGAAAATTGTTAGCTACCTTTACTGGTTGGAACACTTTCCCTATTGAATTAAGCAGCGCTCTGGATTGCGCTGAATCATCATCTGACAAGGAGTTTCAGAGTGTCATTTAGGGCTATGTCATTAGATTATAGAGTATTACGAAACAAACCTAAGGATGTTCCATTCTGCCTGGGTTTGGTGCTGGCGCTTGCTTGGCAGTGGAATATTATGTCCCATTAGAAGATATATTCACCAGCATCTGCGATATTCTTCTTTTAATGGCCTATTTTATACTGGCGAGACTGAAAGAAGGATTAACGTGCATGGAAGAATCTGACTCCCTTGCTTTAAAAAAAACCCCTGACACTAATGGTCTCGGATGAAGACTGTATGCTGCATCAGCATGAAACACAAGCCTAGGATGAGCTTGTATACCCTGCCCTCATTTATATCTACTGATGGACTTTATGAGCTCGGTAAGGCTCTGGCAGCATCCCTTTCCCTTTGCCATGCTGTTAGCTCTCAAGCACCTGTTCAGCCTCTTTGAGGCTTGAACGCCTTCAATGCTATGCTGATATACATCCTCCTATCTCTGCAGTGCTCCTTCTTGGGTTACTCCAGGCACCTTGTCCCTGTGCCATTTTTTTAAGCTGAATTAGATAACTCAGAATGACGTTGGTGGCTTTACGAATAGGCTATTCCCTACGGCGCATCTCATAGCGATTGCAGGTTGGAGAAGGTAATTCCCTCTCAGAGTGACCAATAAAGGCCATATCTATCTAAAGGAAGGGGGAAAACTCAGGGTTGTTTTTGTTTGTTTGTTTTATTTATTTATTGATTTATTTTCCTAGCATGTCCGCTTTCAATGAAAGTAATCAATATACACGGAATGTGCACAAGAATGGACTTGTGCAGGCATGAAATGGGACGGGACTCTCTATTATTGAGTTTATACCCACCCATTTTCAGCTTCCAGAAAAACTGTAGCAAAAAGAAAGATCAAGTTGGAGTTCAGGTGGAGCTGCACAAATATGAGCCTCTCAGTCAGTAAACTAAATATCCAGAATATCTTGAAATAGCCCGATCACTGATTGCTTTTAGAAGAAATAAAATATAATGTTTCCTCCTTTCCACCCCTTTAAGCCATTGCTGACTTGATGGTGATACTGAGCCCACACACTGCTGATTGTAGGGTCTCCAGGAGATTTAGGCTCGCAAATCCTGCTGCTGCTGGAGTCCCTAGGTTGAACACCGAGCTGGGGAAACACCTCCCAAATGCTTGAGGCTTGCTACAGCACTTCTAATTGGGGGTCACTGTAAAAAATGGCAAACAAATCTCATCTGAACCTTAGGCTTACTTTCTACTTTTTCAACAGAAATGCACAACAATGTTGTGTTCTTCATTCACCTTCCAAAACATACATATGTTAATTATTAGGTGCATAAATGCTGTCAACTGAAAATACGCAGAGATTTTTGCTGGTTTTCTCATACATCAGTCTGCAAACTGCTGCCTTGTGAGGTTGCAGTGAGTCTCACAAGAAGCCATTGCAGAAATAGCAGGCATGAAGCTATACAAAGCCTGAGGCACCAGTTTCTCTTTAATCCCATTCTTATGATGTGGTCATGAACCCTGGCAGTGACCCTCAGAGGCCTGGGGCTGTCGTCCAGACAAGTGAGGGATACCTGTGCTCCGGTTTGGCCAGCCTTATTTCCTCAAGAATGATGGTGTGTCTAAAATCTCAGAACAAATTACGTCTCATTTGTTCTGCAAGATCATGCTGGCAACCACCTTTCACACCCCCTCTGCCTCTGTAAGCTATATATATGCCAAGTGAGATATATAGGCACTGATTAAAGATATACCTTTATATATATCTATATATAAATAGATATACATGCAGAGCAAGAACAAGAGCTCATATCTGTCCCTCATCTGACAGGCAGAGCCCTCAAAGACCTGAGTCTCTCTTACTGTTGTATGGAGGGACTAATTTAACACTAATGAGAGATGAGGATATCAGGAAGCGTCTTGGCACAACCACTGTTGGAAACCATCTCTGCGCTCTTTCAAGCCTTTCTCATTGACAGGCTGCCGAGGTTTGGCTTGTGAGAGTCAACATGAGATCACTGATTGAATGGGTTCAGTGGCTGATGATAAATCATCTCTGTCTGGAGTCTGGAAAATGGGTGTCTGAGCAGCTCTTTCCAAGCTCGTGTTGGCACACAGGGGAGACATTCAGGATGTAGTTGGATGTGGACAGATTTACACAGGAACATCCTTAACACTAGGCAGTAATGTCCACTAATGGTTTGCGGGCAACATTTTATTATAAATGGCAAATCATTATGGCCTCCTTTGGTATTCGATGTAATAACATTTATCATGTTGAGTTATTTTGGTATTCATGGGGATGTCAGATGTAATTCCATAGGAATTACTGTTAGAATGAATGCCCACTAAATTACAATGGAATTAATATGAAATTAGATATTACGGTAACATTATTATCAAAAGAGGTCATCGTGATTGATGTGCTGTTCAAATGAGGATACCAAAACGAATTACAGTCAGACCTGATTAATCCAAATCAGTTTGCGGACTCCATTTTTATGCAGATTACAACACGTTTTCAAATTGATAAATTAGCCAGAAGTACTAGTAAGGAGATGCAGACCACTGCCAAGTTTTCCAAAGAGCTTCACTTCTGTAAACTGTGAAATGGGATGTTTAAGAAGCCAAATTACATTAAATCAATTAGAAAATAATAATGATTTTATCCTTGATTTGGATGATGGACATTATTTTGGGACTTTTCATGGTGGAGGAGGAAGCATTGTTATTCTGTTGTCTCTTCTGGAATGAACACAACATGCCTAGTTTCCGATGAGCTGTCAGTCCCTTCCAGTCCTGTGTTACTAATTCCTTCTCCAATGAAATTATGAAAGATGTACGATCTTTCAGAGACCAGGGACAAGGACACGAACCACCAGTCCACCGGCAGGCAACTGGGATTGGCAGGTTGGACATAGACCTTCAAAGATATTCATGCTTTTAACTCCTATTTCACTTCCTAGAGAGCATGGCACCTAACCATTTTACACCTAACTGTTTGTTCGGACTCATCTCTTTGCTCCTCACGTGTCACAGCGGTCAACCTGATTTTTGATTACCAGGTGCCAATAGCACAACACCTTCTGACTGTGTCCAGCCCCTGGTTGAAAGAAACTCTTCATTTCTGAATGAAGCTAGAGTTGTACACTAATGGAAACAACACACGTTGCCAGCTACCTTTGTCCCATGTCTGTCATCATAAGGGGCTTGTCAAGAAACAGTGGATTAGAACCAGGAAACTGATAAGAAAATTAGAATTATAGCTCCACAGGTTGATCTGAGCATTTTCCTTAACAAAAACCATGGATTAATTCCCCTGAATAGGAACATTTTAAATATCTGGCATGCATCATTCCCTGCCTTCCACTGATTTGGGAAGGGACTTTTCCTTTTTTGAAAGCACGTAAAAACTTTATCTGAATCTTCTTTTCATGAAAAGTTATTAAATACAATTACAGGAGAGAATCCTAATATTTCAAGGTCTGCCATTATAATATATGTTATACGTCTATTAGAAAACAAGTATAAACAGTTGTTCCATGAAGAGCCTATGTATAAATAAAAGCTGTAAGAGGAGGGAAAAAAAAAAAAAAGAGGGATTTAACCACAGCTTTTCATGAAGACAAATGACTCCTTTGAGCAAGGATTTGTGGAATGGAGATGAAAGGAAATGCATATACTGCAAAATATACAGATGGTAGACGACATTTTTAAGCTCCAATTACACCAGGTGTTTTATACTTTGATTATCTTTATCTGTCCAGCCACTGAATTAGGGGTTAATTACTGAGAGTAAATAGGCACTTTTAGACAAAGTGCCCTATCATTGCTTTTTCAGCTGATCAGCACTATAGCAGAGAGAAAAATTGAGTAGCTCAGGTTGGAAAAGACTGCAGTATTCCCTGGGTTTTGTTAGGGATTCAGCTGCCTTATGAAACTGCAGGTCTTAAACTGAGACAAGCGAGGAAATTCAGTTCTCATTCCATGTGGCTAAAGCCCATTTCCAGAACAAACAACTGCACAAAGGGTTGGAAATCCCTAACAGGCAGAAGCAAACCTCAGCAACTCATAGTCTAATGTCCACAGATAGGCAGGTGCTATTCCTTCCCTCTCCTTCAGTATTTGATGTAGTCCAGGGACAACTTTTTTCTGGGACTTGCTTTATTTTTAAGATGGGTCTTGGGTTGTTTTTTGGGGTTTTTTGGTTTTTTTTTTGTTTGTTTGTTTGTTTGGACATTATTTGGGTTTTGGTTATTTTTTAATTTGGAGGGTAATTTTTTCAAGCAAGGTTTCTATCTCCATTTTTCCTTGTTGATTCCTTCATTCTGGGTTTTCTTATGAAGAGAAAAACCTACACTGGTAGATTTGAGATGAAATACCCATGATCTGACCTTGAAGAAAACAGCAGCACAACTCTTTATCCTTGTTAACATTGCTAAAACTCATGTCCCATCTCTTTATAAAAAGCTGAATTATATTCTTGACCAACGTACAGGTGTGTAGGTCTGAGTGTCCCTCGACCAGAGGACGTGTGGATTTACATTGGTGCAGGCACTACCTGACTGCAGCTATTCCACCTCTGGTCTTTGCTGACCTCCCCACAGTGTGGTAACACATAGGGACCTCTTGTAATGGAGAGCAGAAGCACATCAAGTTTTGCTGACCACGTGCAGTGATCCCTCAGCTCACCTTTCCTTTCTCTCTTTCCTAGGTATTGTAAAAATAGTGCTTATTTCATCTTTATTTCATCCTTGTTTCAATTTTTTTGTATGTTTTGTAATGTCCATAATGTGTAAGTACAGTAGTACATACATATAATTTATAAATAAAAACACAAAAGTTGGCGATGTGTGGTCAAAAGTTTTTACTAATAGAGGTACACCACCAAAAAATGTTAGCGACCACTCTTCTAGACAACCTTGAATGGTTCTGGCTGCCTATGTTTAGGCAGTTTAATCGTTCCGCTGACTATAATGAGAAATTAAGCATCCAGCTCACACATAGGTACCTGAATTTAGGTGTTTGAACTCTGGAGATTATTCCCACACCTTCTTTTTGGATGGTTAACCATAAGATCCTGACAAATTCTTTGATGTAATATCTGTAGTAGCACCACAGACACCTCTGTTTTGCGAGATGTTAGTAGTAGATACACTGCTTCCTCTCCTTCACAGAAAAATCTTGTAGGGGTTTTTACAAGTGTGTGAAATCGGTAAGGTACTGTTGAAAGACATCTTGAAATGTTTATAATCTGGTTTTCCTTTGCATTTAGCATACTTTATACCATTTGTAGCAAACTGAGTATCTTCAATATATCACTATGAGACACCTGCAAAAGACCTTCAATGTAAATGAGAATACGGTCCTTGAATTATATACAGAATAATGAAACCACAGAGTGTAATAAAAGTGTTAAAATCCTATTGTAAAATTCTTTTGGTTCATTTAAAAATGTTATAGTTCACTGCATGTATATATTTTTCACATTGACTACCTGTTTGCTCTAAACAGAAACATTCTCTCAGATAGTTTCATGTGCAGTTTAAGGTATATTTTGTTAATAATAAAAAAATAAAGTTTCAATAAGGTAAAGAAGAATGATATTAATTTCGTAAGTGCATGCGAAGAGTGTTCTAAAAGAGATAAAATGATCTATTGAATACAGAAAGTTTAATTTGCTACTAAGTTCTATAGATTATAAATGGGTTGACTTTTGTTTGTTTTTATTAAGAAATTGTTATATTTCTACAGAAATCTATTAGTTTTGTCCCCACTAAATTATGCAGCAATTTTCAGGAACAGTTTTTAGATTATGTTCAAATACATAAAGGCTTATAAAAAAAATAAGGCTTATAGAAAAATAAGACATAATTGGGATATTCCTCAATTCAATAATTTTGTACTTTGCAATTAACTTCTTATGTCAAATCCAACAAATAAAATCTAGCCGTATATTCTTTCCTGCGAAAATAAATAAAGAAATGAATAGAAGCAATACTACCACTCTGCAAGACTATTTAAGGCCAAGGATGCCTTACTTTTGAGCCATTTATCTTTCTGCTCTTTGATCACCTCTCTGGATCATAGCAAGGGTTGGGAGCTTATTTTCAGACATTTAGTTTGTAGGAATAGCAAAAAGGAAAGCATTATTCTGTGCCCTCTGACTTATGCAAATTCCTGTCTCACAGCAGACGGGATGCAAGCCCCAGAGTTTGTCAATAAAATGAAAGGAGAGAGATAAAAATTCTTATAGGTCATGCTTTTGTATTTATCAGCAAAGCAGAGGTTCATTCTTATTCACAACAAATCCTCTGTATAGGAAAGAAAAAAAATTTCTTCTGAACTTCTTTGCCAATTCAAAAGGATCCATAATACATGTAGCAAGCACAAACTGGATTATCATTTCCCAGTTTAGTATTTACTGGCCAGGTGCATGAGAATTGAAAGAGAGAAAATGTTTTTCTACAAGTAAAAGACCAAAATATTACTTTAATTTGCTCATGGATTATATATACACACATATAAATGAGAAAGCAAATTTATCTTTTTAAACTATTTGATAATAGCTAATACCACAGATCTTGAACTCTGTGTCCAGCACTGTAACAGAGGTCATTAATGTCCCAAAAGCAGTGCTCAGGCTTGGCTGTTACGATGTTATGAACCAACAAGGAGTTCTTGGAGAAAAGAATGTTGGTGAGGGGTCTTCCTACAGGTAAATAGTAAGATGACCTGTTTCTCCTTCCTTCCTTCCAGGGATGTGACAGGGTGAGCTATGACCTGTTTCTCCTTCCTTCCTTCCAGGGATGTGACAGGGTGAGCTATGACCTGTTTCTCCTTCCTTCCTTCCTTCCAGGGATGTGATACGTTGAGCTATCCATGTTAGCTCGTGCATGGAGGAACCACTCCTGATGTGCCCAACAGATATATCAGAATAAATAAAATACATTTCTGTTTTGTTTTTCTTGGAATACCTGGATGATCCCTGTCTTCTGGGGCTGTTTGGGCAAAGCTATCACATCAGATAGCTGTTACACGTGACTGGATGAAGATCAGTGGCAGGATAAAGGAAGTAGCTCCAGGTCAACACAGGCTGGACATAGAGGTTTTTTATTCACTTTTGGTCTGTGGTGAACTTCATGATCTACATCTAGGCCATGCAAGGTATCTGAACTTTGTTTACTGGAGCCAGAAAGATGATTTTTAATGTATTTTAATGTGTTCTGGGCTTTCCCTACCATAGGTGGGCTGTACATTTGCCACTCAGCTGGTAAATCTGACACCGTGATGTACTTAACCCTGAAGGTGACTGAGTTGGCTTTTTTTGGTTTTTTGTTGTGTTTGTGTTTGGGGTTTTTTGTTTGTTTTTTTTTTTTTTTAATGAACATATATTTCAGTTAAGCCTGAGTCTTTTAACTTTAATAAAAAAGATGACTTGCCTTCCTCACCTTTCTCAAAAAAGCAAGATGAAAAAACTTTTGCAGCTATTTCTGGAAAGGTTTAATCTAAATGTCTCTTCTACAAGAACTGCATTTTATTACATTTCCACATAATGATATTTTTTAAAAAAAGATTGTGATATTGCTTTTCATTTATATGATAGTTGAAAGTCTCTCAAGTACTTGGATATTTACGTTTTGAGCCAAGTGAAGTAAATTGAAGTGAAAAAGCTTCAGAATTTTTCATTAAAAAATATTATTTGGGGGGCTTTTTTCTTGCACTTAATCCACCTCTAATTACCAGACTGTTGCCATGTGCAACACAGAAAGCAGAACTGCAATGCCTCCATGGGTTACTTAGAATAAGTTTGAAATAAGACTGTCACAATAAACTGACGCTGTTGCACATCAAAAGCTTAGAGCAAAACCAATGATTTTCTATACCATTTCACCAGATAATAGGTTTGACTCAAAAAGCCTGCATGAAAGTGGTTTAATTCCTACTTATCTGGAACCAGTTATTTGAATAAAAAGACCAGTTTTACCAGCTAAGTATCGCTCTACCATGCTGGCACAGAGAAGGGAGCCCAGCTTTCACTAGCTGTAATAAAGCTGGTTTTCAAAATTAAAAAAAAAAAACTTTCCTGAACATGCTAATTCTGGCTCTAACACCCATCTTATCCCTTTCCCTGTTTCAGAAAACTTCTAGAAAAGAAACCAGCTGTCTGTTCCAGTGATCTCCAAAGCAGGATGCACACACTCCAGGCGGTGTGCAAGGCCAACTGCTGGTGGATGGGAAGGCAATTTTAGAACTTCAGCAGTACATGTCTCTAAATAATAAATATGTAAATACATATACTGGGGATGGCTGCTCAGACAATTTTATTGATGGAGTGTGTGATGCAAAAATTTTGGAGACCATAGCTCTATTCTGTTCCATAGACTTTTACAGTAAATTTTAAATAATACGTACATTTCCACACCTGACACTGGAACAGGTTGCCCAGAGACGCTGTGGATGCCCCGTCCCTGGAGGTGTTCAAGGCCAGGTTGGATGGGGCTTTGAGCAGCCTGGTCTAGGGGAAGGTGTCCCTGCCCATGGCAGGGGGGTTGGAACTAGATGGTCTTTAAGGTGCCTTCCAACCCAAACCATTCTGTGATTTTATGATTCTGTGAAAGTTCTTACCTTGGTATGGGATGTAACTTTGCTTTACGTCCATGACTACATGTGAACGTGTGCACATATGTGTGAGTGTTGATGGCAAATAGTGTTTATCGTAACTAACGTGTGTATTAGTCTGTGGAAAGCGAGAGTTCTTTGCACACCTGCATGGTGGTGGATAGTGGGATGTACGTAAAGAGCTCATAAATTTTATGGGGAACTGTGGTGAGAAAAATGCAGCTCCATTTTGTTATTTGAAGCCTACCTTCAGTTATCAAGGGGGAAAAAGGCAAATACTCTGTGACTGAATCATTTAGGCTCTTCATCCCTCACAGTGTTTCCAACTGGAGCGTAGCTTTGGAAGATGTGTTTAAAATTTGAACAGAACACGTTGCTTAGCCTGTAATGAAGTTTTCTCATTAAAATATTCATTTCACTGGTGAAATTTCCTTTACTTCTCAGTTCCTCATGGTATCTCCCAGGCTAAAACATCAATTAATTCACAGGTGTAAAGTTCTCAACAGCTTCCCTGCACACCAACAAAGGGGTTGAAATACCATAGAGGATTCTTAAATGTCACAGGCTTTGACCACAACCATCTTATCAAGCACAGGCTCTAGGAAATACAAGTCCCGCAAATATCCACCCATCTCCACCACAACCCCTAGCAGAAGAGGATAGACAGGGTCACAGGTAAAGGCAAACCTCTTCTACTGTAAGAGAAGTACAGTAGAAGAAAAGATGGGGTTACCAAAAGAACTGCATGACTTTGAATAAATTTCCACTCAGAAGTCAAAGGGCAGGTGCTTTCAAACCCGCATACAGAAATTTGAATATTGATTCAGCTTAAATAAGAACAACAGCTGATTAAATTAATTTCAATCCTTGCATTTTTTGGCTTTGCTGTTACTGAAACAGGAAAGAAGTGCTGATAAGAGAAGTCTGCTCTGTGCTATTTATGTCTTTCCTAAAGATCTTACAGGAACTTTTCTGGAGGTGTCTCAAGCTGACTTCACAAATCTTAGTGTTTGGAGATGACTTCTGAAGGGCCGTGCGTATTTTTGGCCCAATATTCAATGAGGTCGAGTTGCTGAACATATTCAGTGTTTACCCATTATAAGCTGAAGTGCCCTGGAAGCAGATTTCAAACTGGTATGCAGAACAGAAGGCAAGATTAAAAACCAAAAACAATCTGCTTAAAAATGATAATTAATGTAGAGAGACTGAACAGCCTCCATAATTTCTGTTGCCTTAAACAGCTTTCCTGAATCCACCCTTCTTATAAGGAAAAGGAATGAAGTGAATTCACAGGAAAAGCAAGGCTTTTTTCACAAGTCTATATATCTTTACAGGTATTAAAGTACCTGTAAATATTTCTAGAATTTATTTCACTGTAATTAAGAGTAGCCAAAAAATTCACTTCCTCTTATGGAAAATATTGATTTTTATTAGAGCAAGGAAACAAATCTAATTACCAAAAAGGAAAACCTTTTGCTTTTATAATATGTCTACTGTGCCATGAGTATTTGGGTATCTCATGCTTTTCTTCTCTTCCACCACTAAGATTTGAAATAAACTTTTTCTCTCCTCAAAGTAAGGAAGATACTGTGTTTGATAGACCTCTTCAGAGTACTATATCATTTGGCTGGGGGACATACCAAATGCAGCATATTAGGATCATGAAGCTCCTGAATTTTAACTGCGTGTAACCATAGAGTATCATTTCTGAATCAAGTATTTCTCAGGGGTGGCAAAGTATACTCTGTCTTGCCATAGTGCAAATTGGTCTGAATATCTCCAGATCTTTTCCAGGTCTACATTTCTATGATTTTATTCCTCTGGAGTTTTTCAGCAAAACCCAAGCATATTTACCTTGAAAAAATACCCTATTTTTTAGGGGAAAAAATACAGGTGAAAAAAAAAGGAGGACTATACATTTTATAATAATAATAAAAATAAAATAAAATAAAAAAACCCTAACCAACCAAACAAAAAAACCTCAAAAAACAAACCCACAAAACTTTATTTTCCAATGATTAATTTTTTCATTAAAAAAAGAAATCATTGGTCTAGGACTAATCCCAGTCTCAATGCCAGAAGACCTTGGTGGAGCTTACAGACCAGATAATACAAAGCAAAATCAAAGAGGAAAGAAAAATGTAGCAGATGGCAGCAAAAAGACCAGACAGCAATTTTCTGACCCTATAGTCCAGTACTGGAGAATTCATGATCAGCCCTTCTGAAAGAGAGTCTTGCAAATTGCTTCAGCTCCGATTTTATGTTTTCTGTAGTTTCCTGCCAGTCCTTAAATAATACACCAATGATAATTTAGCAATTGTGAAAGTGCATATAAGTATACATATGATTGCACAAGTACATACATATTTTATAGATTTATTTTTGTATATATAATTGTTATGGTTTGAGGAACTCACAACAATTTATTGTCGTTTAGACAATTATTCTCTCATCCGATGACCCCTTCCCACATGGGAAGGGGAACAGGGAAGAAAACAAGGAAACCCAAAGGGTGAAATTTAAACAGATTTAATAGAATAACACTAAATAATTAATATGACTAATACTAAAGAGCCAATATGGATCCTGATACCAATATAAAATAAACAAGGATTATCCCATTCTATCTTTAGAAAGCTGTGCACTCCCAGCAGCGGACAGCAAATGTCAGACACTGCAGGTGCTATAGCTTTGGGAAGAAGGGGTCCATCACTGGGGCAAGAAGTTCTCAGGTTTGCAGCCACGAAGGGAGAGAGAGAACTTCTCAGCAAACTTTCTAATTTATATCAAATGTGACGTTCATTGTATGAAATAATCCTGTTGGGCAGCTTGAGTCAAGTGCCCGGGTCTCACTCCTCCTCATCCCTGCACCTGGCAAGCTCAAGAACACCGAGACCTTGACACCCACGCACCATAGCTGGCTATAAAATAAATATTTTCAGAAATTGAGGCACTACAGTCTTCTAAAAATACAGTTTTCCTGAGCATTAGAAGAGAACTGACCAAAAAGCAAAATCACTGAAAGAGAAATTAATTTTGTGTTGCTCAAAGAAGGACAATTATATAGATAAAATTTCATGTGTGTGGGTACATATATATTTATATATTTATATATTTATATATAAAGTCTTACGTGATCTACTGTGAGAATTAGAGGTGCTCCAGAGGTCAGAAGTTTTTCCTTGTAGAGAATAAGTTGGCTCATCGTTTTTTGAACGCATAAAATCTTTTTTACTTTATGGATAATGGTTCTAATCCTTGTCTTCCACATTACTGTTATTCACCCTATTTCCCCAGACACATTTAGTTAAATGGTTATCAACAGCAGACGATTAACGTAAGGGGACAAGGGGATGAGTCAAAACATAAATCAGACAATAATGCTGTCTTCAGCAGAGAAGAGAGTATCGACCAGCATGACAGCTTCTGCAAACTAATTATCAAAACAACATTGCAATGTAATTGTGAAACAAGCAATATCTTTTTTTCTCCCTTTGCTACTTTAGTTAACGGCCATATATTAAAAGAACATGGAAAGGACAAAAATAATAATAGTAATAATCACAAGCATGAAAGCAATGCAAACAATAACTCTATTTCACTGACGTGGCTCTCCTTGTTTATAGCTTCCTTCTGCCATGAGCAAGTGGTGCAGGAAGCTGCAATTCCTTCCACAGCCTTTTAATTCCCCTACGTCTTCCTTCTGTCCACATTCCCCAAAATTTTATTTTTATTTTACTTTTTTTTTTTTGTCTAGCTTCTGAAAAACTGTGGTTTATGTGGTTTCCCCCAGAAACCATACATGTCTGGTTGTCTATCCTTCCTTCAGGTAAGCAATTTTTGATGCACTGCATAATTACAACAAAAAATCCCAAAGTAGGAAGAGATGCACGGAAGGGGATTAAGTAGGCATATGTGTTTCGAGAGAAGAAATGGCCAGACAAGAGAGAACACGCCAGCGCTCTCCCATATAGGAAAAATAGCAAGTTTAAACTCTGATAGACGGCAGAAAAATTTGAGACAGTATAATAAGGTCTGGCTTCATTAGTGCCTCCTTACTAGTTTTTCCCAACAGAAATAATCCTCCCTCCGTTCAGAGATAAGCAGATCAATGCTTGCCTCTCCTTGTTAGCCTGCTGTACAGATGAGAACTAAATGGCACGTAATATATGAATGCAGAGGTAGATATCCACCGCAGATGAGGTTGTTCCAGAACAGGGTTTTAGTTCAGCAACAGAACTGGAGGATCCTGGGTCACGGTCCCCAGCCCTAATATGTAGGAGAACTTGGCACATCTGAAACACAACATTAAAGCTGTGAGGAGAGCAGTTAACGCTGCTATACTTGGTGTACATCAGAACACTCACTCTTGATATCAGTGTTGCATATTAGGAACTTTATAAGAAGCCTGAATATGGTTTAATTCTTATTTGAATACATAAGTAAAGCAATTATGATTTCTCATGGACTTTAAACTTGGATCAATGGAGGCACATTAAAACTTAAAACTATGTAAATATAATATTTCTGTGTGTGTTTCTTAAAGACTGATGGGCATGGGGGCAGAATTTGAAATGGATGCTCGAGTTTAGAGAAGACTTACATATATACTCGGCTGACGTCAACAGGACCATGAAACATGTCTATGAGCACTTCGGTTAGCAAGCTTTAGCAAGCAACATAAGTACATGCACAGTCTGGCTGAGTACTGGGTTTCAGTTCAGACATGGGATTTTCTTGGGATCTGTAATATTGAATGGGATTATCTGCAAAGAACACCAAAGATATATCGTATTTAATGGCACTGGGCCCCTGAGGATCTTGAAATTCAGAACTACCTAAACCTGAAATCATTATTCATGTGAGTACCTAGTACTCTGAATAATATCAAATGGGAATACTTGTCTTCACAGAGAATATTTCCACCTTCTAAGCAAAATACAGGATAATTAGAATTGGTCCTGGTAAATATAGCTACTCTAGCAAGAATTCTGATGGCTTAAGTTAGACAACTTCAATCCTCATGTGAGTGTATATCAGAAGTTTCATTGTCATGTTATCCTTGAATCTGCCTTTAAGCAGACATTTTCTTTTTTACAAAACAAAATGTTGCAAGTAGTAGTTAGCATACAGATGAGAAAGAGTGTCTAGATTTGTTCTCAAAATTTGGGACCCTTTATATTCTCAAATCACAGTTCTAATGTTCATAAACTGACAACTGACACAGTCCAAAAAAGTAAGAAATAATGACGTGTAAGGATGTGGCTGAAGACATGTAGCCTCAGACTGTAAATGCTCCTGTATTTTAATTCTTTTTTATGAAGAACACTATTTTTATAACATGGCCAAAAATGTTGTCTTTCAAGCAAGCTGAAAATCTCTGATAAAAATATAATGGCTTATTTATCAATTAGCGTAAGCTGGAGTAGCTCCACAGATATCAACAGAATTTAGCCAGTTTATACCCGTTGAAAAACTTTTCTTAAAATTAAATACATTCAATTATTGTGCAGAACAAAGAAATAACTGCATCTCCTTTTAAATACATTTATTATAGTTTTCCAATCACACACCAGATGTAACAGCAGTACGGTCACAGCTGAATATAATATCCACTCCCAAATTAAAAACTATAATGCTGTATTAACGTGTTTTCTAATTCAGATTCTGAAAGATATGTTATTTCAAGATTAAAAAAAAAAACAACCAAACTTATTAACTTCCTCCTGAATTAATTAAATGAATTTTCCAGCTCAATAATAAGGTAAAGATGGCTTTGTATCCATTTGCATGAAATCACTAGATTAACACTCTCATAAACTCTTCCTAAGAAATGTTTCTCTCACACCTGAGCTATTCATGGGCCTGGAAAACATAATCCAATATACTTTAAGAACAAGCAAAACTATGTCATCACCCTCCTTTCTCCCCACCATGATTCCTTTTGTTATTGTCCCTTTTTAAGTTCTGTAGAATTTTCCTGCTCCTTATTTTACCAGAAGTTGAATTTCTTCCCTGAAAAGCACTTGACTCTTAGTAAAATAAAATGCGGTCCCTTACTGATCCAGATGCAGCAGAGACAGAAAAAAAAAGAACATTTATATCGCCTTTGTGCTGCTCTAAGCTTTTCACAAAAGCACCAGTACTTGGGAGGAGATTCCTCCCCAGACACAGGACTTGGTCCTTCCTTTTGTTGAACCTCAGGAGATTCCCATGGGCCCAGTTCTCCAGCCTGCTGGGGCCCCTCTGAATGGCAGCACAACCCTCTGGCATATCAGCTACTCCCAGTTTTGCATTGTCTGCAAACTTGCTGAGGGTGAACTTTGTCCCATCACCCGGGTCATTAATGAAGATGTTAAACAGTTTGACCTCAGTGTCAGCCCCTGGAGTACACCACTAGTGACTGGCCTCCAGATGGAGTTTTTGTCTCTGATCACAATCTTCGAATCCAGGCACATCAGCCAGTTCCGAATCTACATCAGTGTCCATTTCTCTGGTCCCTATTGCACCGGTTTGTTTATGAGGATGCTATGGAAGACAGTGTCAAAGCCTTGCGAAGCCAAGGTGAAGCATACCTACAGCTCTCTCCCAGTCCATGGAGCTAGCCATTTTACCACAGAAGGCTATCAGGCTGGCCAGGCATGGTTTCCCTTTTGTAAATCCATGCTGACTATTTCCAATCACCTTGTCCTTCATATGCCTGGAAATGTTTTCCAGGATTATTTGCTCCATCATCTTCCCAGGGACTGAGGTGAGGCTAGTCGGCCTCTAGTTCCCTGGATTGTCCTTCTTGAAGACTGGAGTGACTTTTCTTTTCTTCCAGTCATCAGGAACCTCTCTAATCACCACGACCTTTCAAAGATAATTCAGAGTGGCCTCACAAGGAACCCTGATCAGGCAGTCTCTAGCAGACACCCACAATGTAACCTGTGTTGGACTGCCCTCTACTCCCGACCCATAAACTCTCAGCTAGACCATCGTCTGCTCCTAGACGGTGCTTTTCGCATTCCAGCTGCTCTCTCCCATCAGGGTAACTCCCCCTCCTTGCTGTCCTGGCCTGTCCTTCCTAGAGAGCCTGCACCCATTTATGGCAGCACTCCAAGCATGTGAGCCATCCAGCCATGTTTCTGTAATCCCAATGAGATCACAGTCCTGCATCTGCACAGGAATCTCTCGTTTTCTCCGGCTTGTTCCCAATGCAGCATGCAGCAGTGTACAGGTACTGCAGAGATGCACCCAGTCGTGCTGATTTCCCAGAAAAGGTATGACTAGCTCTCCCTATAATGCTCTCCTGATGGCACCTCCTTATGTACATATGCTTGAGGTGGATCTCTTTCAGCCCTGCTCTATTCATTTGGAGGTCTCTTGTCCACACCACCCTGCACCATTTGCTTGCCAAGCTGGTCCACCGCTTCCTCGCTTGACTGCGGGTCATGATCTCAATCCCCTGTTGTGTCTAGATGAAAGTTCTCCTTACCAGCTCAGCCATCCTGTTGGCAAAGACGTTTTTGCCCCACTTACTTGTCTCTTCATAATGGGCCTTAATTCTCAAAGAAGGTCCTATGATCACAAAAAACAATCCCTGTTGCCCACACCAGCTGCACAACCAGCTGTTGACAGTCAGAATCCCTTTGCTCCTATTCAAGTTCTTCCTCTTATCAACAGAATCAAGAAGAAAACCACCTGGACCCCCAAGCCCTTGATCGCTGCCCCCAGAGCCCTCAGCCAGCTCAGCTGCCACCAATTGCAGAAACATAACCTGCAGAGGCACTGCTTAATCCTAAACTTTCGCTCTGTTATGCAATTATAGTACGATTTTCAAAAGGGCTGAGGAAATTTCCAGTGGGAACTGAGCTCTCTAGAATTGTAAAAAAATCCAACCATATTTATTCTGTTGCAGGTTAAATGTCAGAAACTGTATGTGCCTTGCTTGTAAAAGTCAAGACATTATAAGCTAAAACAAAGCTCTCAATACTCACCTATAAATCACGCATCTGCAAGTCTTCACATAAAACGGCTATTCCACAAGAAACACAATGAAAAAGCAGTATTTCTTAGTTCTCTGGTTTCCTCTGGAAAATTTGCACATGAAATCTATCAAAACTGGTATGAATTGAGATAATTCTGGAGCCAACTTGGAAATGTCCCCCTTAATATGAGCTATTTCAAACAGTAAATGAATTTTGAAGTTTCAGATGGAGAATATTCAACTGTAAATTAGCTCTTTTTTTATTAAGAGGAACCAGATACAAAGCACTAATTATTAGATAATCATTAGGTCTAAATTAAGACTGAACAGAAGGAAAAAGAAAATCAGGGAACACGTGGGTAGTCCACACATGGGAACGGTGGTGACATATGTTTCTTGTGAAAAGCTCTGAGGTGGCCTTGTCATTCACGAATGAGTTAGGAGGTAGGTAATACAGTCCTTTCTACAGATAATAAAGACTAATCCCATCAATATGTTTTGTGGTTGGAGAGGAAAACGCTGTGCCCATCCAATTTAAATACACACATACATACTTGAACATATACATATATGTACACAGATATGCATGCATGTATGTATGTATGCGTATTTATATAGATGCATGTGTGTATAAATACGTATTATACATATGCATGTGTGTATATATATCCTGCTTGGTTGCGTTTACTGTTTTATTATTTAAAGGCAGAGAAAAATCTAAACTATTCCTCTAAGCTATAAACAACTGCAGTAACGTAATTTGGGTTTTATGTGTATGTGTCTACAGACATACACACATATACGTATATGTTTATACAAACAGCCTTACAAGGGGGCTCCATCAAAGAGTCTCTGTGCCTCTACAGACTCACTGGCAGCAGTGCGGCCTTCTCCATGCTTTCAGCCACGTGTTGTTCATTCATGCCCAGACTTGCTCAAATGCTGGTTGTTCCCTGCGAGCCTGGTGAGAAAAATGCACAGTTTACGGCTGCCGGTACTATGAGAAAAAATGTCTCCTTAGTAACGACCTATTCCTGCTCCCATGGTGCTGCGATTGATTATAAAAAGAGTTGGACTTGGTTCTCTGTCCTCTCCTGGCCTTACATACACATTGATTAACGCAGAATATACCAGTTTCCCAGCCCTACTTATTAAAATAATACCAGAGAAATGAAATTTAATCTGCCTAATGGAAAAAGTTAACCAAGAAAGAATTTTGATGACTGCAAAGTAAATAACAATAAAAAAAAATCAAAGAAAATAATGTAGCATGTTGGGTTTTTTTCTTACTCTGTTTCCTTCTTAAATAGCACATCTGCTGTCATCTCTCCTCACTCAGAAACCTTAAACCCCAAGAGATCCTGCTTACTTGAGTAAATTAATTATTTAGTGAGTGATGGATTACATGACACAGAAGTAGCTAAAATGCCCCAAGGAGATGATGAAAGAGTAAAAACTGTGAAACCATTTTTGGATGAAGAGAGCAGAAAATAGGCCAGTTGTTTCTAAGCCTAGTCCCAAGTGAAGGCTGGAAAAGAAATGCTCTTTCTAGGGCAGCCCATTGTCTACAGTATTTACTGTATTTGGCATTTTGTATTCAGACTGGATTTCTCCTGTATACCCTGTTCCCAGAGGGATATCATTTTGATATTGAGTAGAGTTTATCTTCTTGGGAGATAGTGTCCAGAGTGTGTTGGTGTCTCGGAGATTTCTCACACGGCGTTCCAATTTCTGCTCAGTTTGAAGTATGCATTCCTCACGTTGCTTGATGAAAAGGATCAGTTGTGAGCATTTACAGTTCACGTGAGTTACTACGTACACCCAAGAATGATCTTGCAAGTCAAGCTGATATTAGATTTTCTGGTTGCTTTTGCTGTCAAGTTTTGGGTAAGAAAAGGTATGATTTCCCTAAAGTAGCTATGTTTTTCTGCAGAAATAAAACCAGCAGATAACACCGAACAGGTGTTTATCTGACCATAATATGCCATTCCAAATCACTTGAATGTCTCAAAGCTACAAGAAAATTTAGACCCATAACACAAAAAAAACAGTATTTCTGATCAAACTGATACCTTTAATTTTTTTTTTTTCTTTTTTTCTTTTCCGCCCCTCAGTGTCCTGCAGACCCGGCTCTGAAAGCACAGGCTGTCTGTGTCGGGACCACCGAAAAGGACAGGAGAACACGGTGAAACATGTAGCTCTTCTCTAGCTAGAGCAAAGCTCAGCACTCCTGTGTGCAACTGCGCACGGTCATACGGTGGGCTGGTAACTACCGCTTGGGAGAAGAGAGGAAGCACTGAGAAACACTGATTAATAACTACAGGTAATTACTCTGAAATCCCCACAGGGGACGTCACTGCGTGGGTAAAGCACTTAAGAAAAGTAACCGCACTCTTCCTATAACTGAAAAGTTCTATCTTAGTTAGACCTGATGTGCAGGGAGATGGAGGAGCACCTCTGGATAGACTATAAAAGGCAGTGGGGATGATACCAGCGACTTGGTTAAAAGTCTGGAAGCTACAAGCCTGTGAAAGCAAAATTGGGAAGCCAGTGGCCTGTATGGCTAAATTAAAACGGGTGTTTAAAGGTGGGCTGTTGTGGTTTAACCCCAGCCAGAAACTAGGACCACACAGCTGCTCGCTCCCTCCCCCTTTCCCCCACCCAGAAGAGCAGGGAGAAGAGGGAGAAAAGGAAGGGAAAGAGAAAAAAACCCCAAATCTCATGGGCTGAGGTAAAGATAGGTCAATATAACAATAATGGAAAAGGAAAATAATATTAATAATAATGGTAAAAGAATATACAAGACACAAGTCATTCTTGCTGCGCAGTGAATTGGTTGCCCAGCCCGACCTGAGCAGTGATCACGGATACACCCCCACTGGCCAACGTCCATTTATATACTGAGCATGACATCTATGGTACGGTATATTCCATTGGCCATTCCATTGTTCTGCCTATGCTCTTTCTCAGCTCCTATTGGTAGCTGAAAAAAGTCCTTGAATACTATAAATATCACCTAGCAACAGCTAAAACAATATGCATTATCGACATTGCTTTCATACCAAATCTGAAACATAGCAACCTCTAGAAGAAAATTAACTCTACCCCACCTGAAACCAGGACATGGGCATATGAAATATTTATCTTAATAAAATTGATGAAAGGAAATGGTGGTCTATGACTGCTGTAAATTGCCACCGACTCAGGATCACAAAACCCTGTCTTTGGCTTCTTTCCTTGAGGCACCACAAATACCCCTGGAGTCCCACTGAGATCAGAAGTTCGAAATAAAGGATCCGAAATATGGAAACTGATACATCCTACCATTGATCCCTGCTTCACAGATTTCGACACTTCCTGTGACATTAATAATGCACAATACTGTGAACTATAGGACAGATAGAATTGGTAATGGATTTTCTAACAGAAAATACAGCTTCAATGTACTTCAGGTTAGGAGGAGGGAGATTTAGTAAGAAATCTTCAAGTTTTGCCCAAGACTGCCATTCCATGCCAGCATCTACAATTAAATACCTTCTTTCAAGTCTGTTTAACTGGAATTAGGAGTGAATGAATATTGTCCCAAGTTAAATTAATTAATCAATAAATTGTCTGATGCTAACAGAAAAAAGTGAATGTTGACCAGAGTGTACTCTCCTTAGTGTATTGTTATCTGTATGTGTTTTTATGTGCAGGCTGTTCTGTTGATCCTTTCTATAGTAATTAGCTATGTGATGATTTTGGACAGTCCATAAACTCTTCATTATAATCAATGAAAACTGTAGAAGGCCAAGTCAGGAAGTTGTAGCAAATGGTAGGACACATGGTGGTATTGTGATAGCGTTTGTACTTCTTGTCAGCAAACCAATGTAACTCTTTTTAAAAAAAAAATCTTTGTTTTCAAATAAAGGCTGGAATGCCAGTGGTATATTCACCTCTACCCTCTTGGTTTAAGAGTTATGCAGAAGAACAGCAGCTCTGGTGAGTAGGGTATGGTGGAAGAGAAGCCTGAAGTTCAGCTGTCAGAGTGCATCGGCAACTTTGTGCAAACTGTTTTCTTTTCCATTTTAAATGGCAACTTGTCCTGGGACCTTAGTACATACACATATATTTTTCCCTAAAAATTAGCAGTTATTCCCATTCTCTCCTCTATTTTCATATGTATGACATGAACCTAGTAAAATAAAAAAGTCAGGAAGAAGAATAGCATTTTTTGCCTTAATGAAATACCGCAACAAGATGATATCACCAGGTTAAACCCTTGTACCTTGAATTGGACATGAATAATTCAAGCCTTCAAATTATTGTTCAACCACATAACCTTGTCTGTCAGTCAGCAAAGGCCACTCTTTCTGTCCCTGTCCAAATTTAATAGGTGTTGATTCCTCTCCTCCCCACTCTCCCTTTTCTGTCTGAGACTTAAATTTACAGGGACGTGCTGCTTAGCTGTGGCGACTTGTGTCTGTGACGGTCTCCACCTGACAAACTTTGTCTCTTCTTATTTCATCGGTAGCTATCAACAATCAAGATACATGAAAGATTTGCTGATTGTGCATTATTGAAGTAATAATGAAACACCTCGTTTGAATTTGCTTCTTTCATGAAGAAAAAAACCCCAACATATATTTGCACTCTGTAACAGCTCCAAATGATACTAAGTGTACTTGCAAAATTTACAAAGAAAATACACCCCAGCTCATAAACGCTTGCAAATGATTATTTGATTAACTCTTTTTATAAGCAGTGCTGGGGTCCAAAGAGCAATGGTGATAATCTTTCAATTTATAATTCCTCCAGGTTTAGACTCTGTACAAACTGTAAACAAGGAAAATATATGAAATAAATACACAAAAAGAAATTCACATCTTAGTATTTGCATTTGTTTAGATGGAAGTCTAAAATCCGATGCCGTTCGCGTGCTTATGAATATGAACTGAAAAAAAACCCAAAAGCCATCCCTAAATTTTGGCTCAGCTACAACTCACCGATCAATTATCTTGCTTGATTTGAATATAAGATGACATAAATCTGTTTGTCATTATGTTTGTACAGCAGTTCTCATAACAGGGTCCTGGCCCACAGCTGGAATTCCTGGGTGCTATTGACACTAACACAATAAAGACCTTATCCCGAGTGATCTCTTGCATGTCGAAGCAAATTAACAAGAAATCAAAGGCAACAAATCAAATCTGAACTAGGACCTGCATCCAGAAAAAAGAGCTTACTTGCTCTATCTCTGCATGTTCCAATGTGTACAAACCGCGTTCAGGTTTCTGCTTTTCAGCTTTAAAATTTCTTAACAAATTTATCCTTTCATGCTTTTCTCCTCTTGCATTTATAGTAGCACAAAGAGAAGAGTGAATACTGCCAGATATGATTTCTGTGATTTACTCCTTCGTCTGGATCACCGACCAGGAAATTTCAAGGATCATCCAGTTCATCTCATTTAGTGTAGCAACATGACTGATGTATTGAGGGTACTTTAATTCTGGTTATCACCAAGATGAGAAGAGAGACAGTTTACGGTTATTTTTTCCCCGTTTTAGGCAATGACAATACTCAAATTGGCTAAGTCTTGAAATATGACTCGGTTGCCTTTTCCTGACCCGTTTAGACTGGTTGCATACTTCCTCTGCCACTTCTGGCACCTGCGATTCCTTTGAGGTTGCAACCACAGAGTGATTCTGGGTCCTCAGACTCAATGCAGTACAGTGGCGAGGCTGTCCTCAGTGACAAGAAAACACGGAGTTTTTGTAGCTTCCCTTCACTGTTTTTACTAGCAAATAAAAAAGGAGACAATGTGCATTACAAAATGCTTCGTAGCTCATTTAAAGACACAGGAAAATTATTAGGCTGTAAACACAAGTTTAACCTATATTACATGACCTGTAATAGCAGCTGTAAATTTATGAGCCTATTTGGAAGCAATTCAAGCCAGAGATGTGGAGGTGGGCAACGTGGTAGAGTACAAAGGTTCAATGCTTGGCTTGAAATCTGAACTCTTCCAAATTTTGCAAAGACAGGAGAAAATACTAATAAAAGATTATTGGTTTTGTTTCACAATTTCACAACCTAGTTAATAAAGATAAGACAGACAATCTTGATGTCTTCTATTTCAGGCTGGATAATTTTATTATTATTTTTTTTTTTTGGTAAGCTACACTTAAAACAAATGTGAGATTTTAGATTCACAGCGAAAGAGAAATGGGAGAAGATTATTTTATATATGATCCTAATGAGGATTCAAACTTTTGGAGTCCTGACCTCACAAATGCCTTACAGGTCTTCTGCAAGCTTGCTAAACCACGGTAAAATAGGCACCTCAAAATGTCTTCAATGAATATTTAGTCCATTAAATATTCTGGCTGAGAAATGAAAACTAAAAAGCTCCATCTGATCGCCATAAGCCCACCTTACTCTTGAAGTAGCTTCTCACACAGCTGTTAGAGGGCAACGTTTAGGGCCAATGGAGTGCTTCATTTTTACATTATTGACAGCAAACTTGGAACTTAAGTGTAAACATTTACATTTGTATGCATTTCTCAAAGGGAAAAAAAAATAATCGCACTATGATATTGGAACTGATGTCGTGTTTCCAAAGGCAAAGAAAATGCTTAGTGTGTGACTTCATAGATAAAACAGTGAAGATGATTGCAATGCTTAAATAATAATGAGAAAGTTTCATTTTTGGTTTCTGCATGTCATGTTAGACCTGCAGATTTAACATGAGATGCAAGAGTGAATTCCCTCTAGAGAAACCACACTTTCTTTGTGGTTTCTCATAATGCTTAAGGTGTAACTAAAGGTAGCGACCATTGTCAAACAGCTGTCAAGGTGCTGGAAGCAATAACAATTAGAAATCTGGAAGGTGAGTTAAGCAAACAGGAGCAAAAAGTCACCTGCTTGCCAAAAAATCAAGAATTTTTACTTTAGGAATAAACAATGATTCAAGGGAAATAATTTTGATTGGCATCGAAAACAGAAAAAGTAGGAAAAGGGAAAGAGTGGGGAAAAAATGGAAAAATATAAAAGCAAAAGCAATAAAATATGAATACAAATAGAAAAAGGAGAAATAAAATGAAATTGAAAAGCAGAAGTAGAGAGTGGAAAGAAAAAAAAGACAGAACAAATATATTTTGTCATCTCTATGACCCAAACAAATGACCCAATTAAATACCATAGAGCTTGCATAAAACGCAGAATTGTCAAAACACTAATCACCCAGCTAATGCAAGTATGGAAAGATTTAGATACACATGCAAGGACACAAAAAGTCTAGGGCAGAAGTACACCATAACGCCAGCGAAACCCAAACACTAGCACAGCTTCCAAAGCCACTTCTGTTTCAAGATAAAATAGAGAAGAGGCAGTGCACTGAAACAAGGAAAAAAATGACAAAATCTCAGCTCCTGAGGAACCATCACCTTTCAGTTAAAAATAAAATTCTGAACGTAAGCCTTTCCCTTGAACTGGAAAAATAAAAGCTGGGAAGTGATGGAATCCTGCATAGTCTCCCATCCAGTTCTAATTTTTCTGATTTTTCTTAATATTTTAGTCTTGAGTTATTTTTTCCGCACGAGCATCGGTTCGTTTTGCACATTGGCAGGGTAGGACACACATCCTACCTTCAGCACCACATTTCATTCTCTCTCACGCAACGTGTAGGCCTGGGGCTTATTTACCTCACACCGTCCAAACCCTCCATGACTCGCCACCTCTTTATGGACTTTTCCACGATGCTCATCTCTGTAGTATCCAAATGTCTAGCAGACGCGCACGAATTCACCTCTGCAACCCCTCTGTGAGGCAGGGCAGCATTTCTCATTCTCTTTGAATCCGATATTGAGATGAGCCACTGGGTGTTATTGATGTGCAACATGATTCAAGGGCCTGTTTCAGACTGAAAGAAATCAAAGGAGTTTCTCTGTTAACTTAATTGGGCTTTGAATCACCCTGTGTATCAAGAAATTGTCATTGTTTGGTTTACATCAGCTCAGAATACATCTGGGTTGGCCACTAGAATACTAATTCCGTCATTTTATGCTGTACAATACTTAAGGGAATGCTTCAAGTTATTTCTACAATAATAAAGCCTAACTAGTACTCTAACAAAAAACTTGAACTGAGGCGTGCTTTGGCAGCAAGACCAGTGAGGATCTATTCCCCAGAGCTAGTTTGCATGCAGTCATCCTGCTCTGAAGCCTAAGATAAATTGCTGACCTTTCTGTTTCTTGCTCCAGCAAGCAAATTGTTGAGTCCACCCTTTTAGACACAGCCTAAAGAGACTTAAACTCAGGACAGCTGCATCTAACCCCCTAAATCTGAATTGCTTGAAAGAAAAGACGGCTCACAAAGAGATGCACTTGGCTATACATGGCTAGACTGACTCTTTAGATATCACAGGACAGCTGGAAATCATCTTACCTAACACGCATGTCTGAAAACTGGTCGTTTAAGCTAAGCCAGGTGTCTGGGCTCTCCCTGTTGTCACTTGAAAGACTGGCATCATGAAAGAAGTGACTCACCTGAAATGCCTCTCTTTCTCCATCACACCTTCTCTTAGAATGCATTATGGGATACTGGTCCATTATAAATAATATTAATACATTCCTCTATAGCACAGTTTTGACCCTTTCCATTAAAACCTGTTCCTCTTTTAAATGACGTTTTCTGTGCTGCTCATACAAATAGCAAAACAAATGAGTAAGCAAACCTGCATACAATTACATAAAATCTTATTCTTCTGTTTGATTAGGGACTGTTTTAAGATACTGAATTGCCCACAGCTGGTGATAAACATCCAGTGGAGTCTGTTGTCTTTAAGGAACCTTGAATTTAGCATGGGGATGGCTTGCACTTCTAATTAGGGGATCTCTGACATCTGGTCACAGTTTAATTCGCATGTCTTAAAACAGTTAACATATAGTGGCATTCAAGCTGAGGTTAATCATCCACAGTCTGCCCGTACAAATGATACAAGTAAAAAAATGTGTCCCTTAATGAGCCTGAATCAAACCTCACTTAAATCAACATACAACGTATGCAAACAACTGTACCTGACATTAATAGGGTTACTTTAGGTTTTCCACTGGTGTAACAGATTGAGATCTGTCCCGTTATATTACATTAATTATGTATTGCTGTTATAATTTAATTATCTCCCTGATTGTCTTCTGACCATTACAAAGGTATGTCTATGCCCAGTCCCAATCCTACTTGTCATCTGTACTTATTAATATTAAATAACAGCAGAACATGAGGATGAGCTTACATCACCAGAGCGGCAAATCATCTAAACCAGACTTCTGTCTTCAACACTAACCATGAGTAAATGTCTAGGAGCAAGGAGAGCAAGGAAAATATATTTGATACAGAAGGGTGACAACAGAGCAGGAAATTTAGATAATTCCATCTAAAATAATAATATTCTGAAGTGTACAAGACTATAGGATCTGGTTTTCACAGAGGAGAGATTTAAGGTGGAAATAATAGAAATAATCTTTTTAAGATAATTATTACTCCTTTTCTGACAGTTTGAAAAAAGTCAAAATAATAGGTCTAATTTTTCAAATATTTTGAACAGGAAAAATAACAAAACACAAAAGTAAAATTTTCAGTTTTTTTTCTTAAGCATTTCACTTCTTCATTTCAAAATGCAGTTTCTTGCTTAAAAAACTGCCAAACAGTAAAGTTTTTAGACTATAAATTAGAAATAAATTATACATATTTAACAGAACAGTTTCTTCTTGGGCCTGAGACTTTTTTTCACTTTTGCTAATTAAAAAAAGAAGAATCATTTGGCACCTATTGCAAACCATTCTTTGTTATTATTAAGCCTCGCGTTTTGTGACTAGATGATGAACCGAAGGCTCAGTTACTCCCACAACTTTCTAAACAGCTGGAACACGCAAAGCCTTAGTGTCCCAAACTGACAGGTACCTGCTTCTGGTAGACGACAGGTGAGGGAGAGCTTGAAGGGACCGGACAAATAATCTCATCTTGTAACACACCATAAGGATGTGTACGAAGGTGAAAAAGTCAGATAAAAACCCTTGTTTCAGTGTAGCCAATGCTACCCGGCTCCTCGGCAGCTGCTTCATCACTGGAGGATGAACTTGCAAAGGATACGGGAAGAATATCATTTGGGGGGAAAAAAAAACCCTAAGAAATGAAAAGGACAAAACAAAGAAAGGCTCGTAAGGGGTTACGAGAACGCAAAGAGCAGAAAGAGCAAGCGTTACTCTGTGCCTCTGGAGAGCCACTAACGAGGAGAGAACGTGAGCAAAGCCAGCAGCGCAATGCTTGGCAATGGACAGGCACCAGGTCTGAAACCAGGGTCAAGGCGACTTTCCCATACCTCTCTGCTCCTGAAAAAAAAAAAAATCAGGACCTCTCTACACTTTTATGTGCAGGTTATAACCTATAATATTTAAGGTACAATAAAAATATTACTAATAATATGAAGCTTCTGATGCATGCAACGAAGTAACTGTTGAAATCAGTGGAGCTGTCCTGGTATAAAGCTGCGTTATCGCAGTGGTGAATAGGGCTTAGGTTTATGCAGTGATGGGCTTTTAAGCGCACAGAGGCAGGCAAATCAGAGCTGAGCAAGTTTAATGAAGTCTTTTTGTATATGTGTTTTGAAATTCAAGAGCTGGTCTTATAACTAAAAGAGCTGCCTTAATGAAAATGGGGAAGGGAAGATCAGAGAAAGATTTATTTCCTATATACTTACTGTATTTTTCAGTTATATATATTTAATTTCCTAACCTCAAGAGTAATAGCAGGAGCAAATATTTTGCTAGGCTAATGCATTATTAATCGTAGAATAAAGTCAGGCAACCAGACAACTTTGGCACCTTATTCTAAGACCACATGAAAAACGCTGCACATAAATGACAGGCAAAATAAGCAACCTGGCATCTTATTGAACACAGAACATGATGTGTTGCAAAACCAAGAAGCAGCCTTGATTTATCCAGTGGAACTTGACATTTCCTACAGGCCAGCATTGGCTTAACATTAATTAAAGCTTCGCATGAAAGTGTTATCTCTCTTTCCCCCTATTGTTCTCGTGGTCTGTAACCTATTTTTCTGAAACGCTGCAGTTTGTGGATATGTATGAAACCGAATGACAGTCCTGAGCAGCTGAATGTCAGTATGTTCCTGGCAATCAAAACAGAGACTTCTCCTTTATTAAAAATGTTACACAGTTTCATAGAAGTGCATGTTAAACCTGTGGCCTTCAGAAAGTCACTGAGAGTTTGAGGGAAAGGTGGATTTTAAAGAACAAAATAAGCAAAGATAAGAAAAAATTCATTTTTTTTCCTCTCTGACAATTACTTCCTTTCCTGTCGATGAAGAGGCAGAAAAGAAAGAAGTCTCTTTCTTTTAAGCATCGATTGACAATATTATGACATTTTGCCTCGGTCTTTGAAATTCAAAACATAAAATTGGTCTACTTTTGAATGACACACATGTGCAAAGCATTGCCACTGCTTCCTGCCCAAATAATTAGTGTTCTTTGTACTCGTGTGCCAAGGGTTAAATGATAGCTTGATTTTTCTATGCTCATACAGCAGCCGGCACAATGAAGAAAAAATTCCTAAAAAAAATGTGAATAACATTTATCTTGTCTAACTCTAGCCAGTTAAAACTACGTGTTTCTAGTCATAGTCCATTATTAAAGCTGTCTCTACAGTCATGGGAGAAAGCAAGGTACCACCAGAGAGGAATTTATCCCATCCTAAAATAGATATTTAAGACATGTGCAATGAATCATTCTCTGAAGAGACTTTGTTCTCGCCTTTCATTAGAGAGGAAATTTAGGTGACTACCTTAATTAAATGACTAATTTTTATATGGCTAAAGTTAGGTGAGGTGAATCCCAGATGAAAGGAAGAACATTACAAAGCTAATTACATCTATTCCTTGCCTGGGATCTGCACGTACTTCTGCTGTCTGTGAAAAGGGACACAAGACAGGCACAATACCATGAGTGCTGTCGGAAAAAAAGTATCCAGAAAAAGAAAGGGAGAAGTGTCAAAAAAGTGATTTCTACGGACCTAGTAATGACCTGGGGCAAGTATGAAAGTGGGCTTATACTACAAAATCCATGCCATACCTGTATTATTCAGGAATTGTTTTAGGATTCTGAATGGAAAATATTTGGGTGGGATTCCTATTGGTTAAAAGCAAAAATCTTGTCGAACTGTATCTCAGATTCCTCTCATGACTTTGAGGAAGTAGTCTGGGATATGCACAGACCATCTAAATTCCGGTCAAGTCCCTGTGCTAGTCAATCCAGAAATCTTAGAGCTTCAAATACCTCATTCAGAGAGCTTGTGGAAGATGTGTCATACAGAGCAATTTATGTCACCAGAACACAGCCCTTGTATCCTTCGTGACCTAGTTTCCCTATCTGTAAGATAAGTGCTGTGATACTTATTTCCCTTGCAAGGGTGTTAAAAACCTTATATCCTAACTCCCAATATTTGCTCTTTATTTACCTTGTCCGGGAACTGCTACAAATATAAAATATATTATAAATTATTAATGCAATCATATTTCTGGAGCTTGCTTTTATGGAACAGCATGAACTAGTAAAGAATAAATAGCAATTCATATATTGAAAAAGCATAACATATTAAAAAAATCATCATTTTAGGTGTCATTATAATTATCTATATATTATCTTTCAAAATAATTCACCAGCTCTGAGAATTAGACAAATTTCTTTGTGACTGGACACAAATTGACAAAATATAAGGATTTGAGCTGTCAGCATTTATTCATCCTGCAGTTTTGTTCATATATTCTTTATACAAGATTACAGAAAATTAACAAACATCACTTCATGGCAATAGTAAGATTTCATGATCAGCGAAGAGCTGGAAGGAAAAAGGAAAGAATTATTTTCTCCCGTATTTATTCTGAGAAAATAGGATTGGTATGAACACTGCCAGGTAAGGCATTTTATTCTAAGACACAGAAAATTTGTTTTCTTGCAGTGACTGAGTGAATGCTGGAGTCAACTTCACCTCTAGCTACCACCCACATACATTTGAAGAAATGAAATCTGGCCCCAAGAGTCACATTCTTCTGTGTATAGATGGAGACTCATAGATGAACAAAGAACTGAGTTTTAGCATCCATATTCAGGCAAAAGAAAAAGTAGTATTTGTTAAAAGATGGTTTGGTTTCTGTATTGTCTTAAAAGTATGGGATGCACAAAGTGTTAATATGCAGATTTTTTGAGAGAAAAATATCCACGAGGATGACAGGAGAACATGTCAAAAAGACATAAGAAGGTGTATACTAGCAATTGTTCACATCAAGAAATAGATGCTTATTACTAACTTCTGTATGAACAAACAGAGAGATACAGTCCCATCCTCCAAGCATTTATGACCTTCGAATCTATCTCACTGAGTTATGAGGACCCTTCAAGAGAAAAGCTATATATCTGTGAATGTTTTTGGAAACAATAATTTAAGCAGGTCTCAAAGTACAAGTCTGACATTTGACATTTGACTGATTTTTCTTTCTTGCTAAACTTTGTGCTCAGCTGCAGGGTCTAATGTGCCACATTTACACCTCTGTTCTCAAGTCTTACACATCTTTCCCAGGCTTGTCACATACCTCTAATCTTACTTATTGTTAGTTTTCCCCATGAAAGTCTTCTTCCCTGTCACGATACCTGAAGCAGTCTCTTGGGCATCTCCACTCTCTCTACATGCCCACAGTCCATATTCAGGGGAAGGAAAGAGACATTTTGAAGGAGCACATTTAAGGATCTCTAAGAACATAAAAATATAAGATCAGCAATAATGAATCAAAAAGGTCCTTCCAATATCTCTAATGGCAGTCAAAACTGGATGCCAATGAAGCGTAGAATCATAGAATGGTTTGGGTTGGAAGGGACCTTAAAGACCATCTAATTCCAACCCCCCTGCCATGGCCAGGGACACCTCCCACTAGACCTGGTTGCTCAAAGCCCCATCCAACCTGGCCTTGAACACCTCCAGAGATGGGGCATCCACAGCTTCTCTGGGCAACCTGGGCCAGTGTCTCACCACCCTCACAGTAAAGAATTTCCTCCTAATATCTAATCTGAATCTACCCTCGTTCAGTTTAAAATTGCTACCCCTCGTCCTATCTCTACACTCCCTGATAGAGTCCTCCTCACGAAAAGTACAATGTCAGAGTAAGCATTTATGATTCCACCTGTAATCTCTCTCCCAGCCACTTGCTAACAGAGGATAAGAAACCCTTTTGAGACAGGAATGTTTTCCACGCATTTACTGCATGGAATTGATGGATTTTCTCCTTGCAAACTTGTCCAGTCTCCTCTTGATCCCTTGTCAGCTTTTAGTATCTGCAACATCCCAGGGAAAGGAGTTCCACTGCTGAATTTCTCTGCTTATATCTAGAAAATCCCAGGAAGAAACATGCACTAGGAGTACACTGGAGCTGCAATATATGACCAACAATCATTCTTGTAAATGGGACAAATCAGGAACAAATGCATGGTATCACGTACTGTCAGCAGAGAAGACCTTGCTGGTAAATCTGTGTTTGATCCCTGAGTACCACCTGAATTTTTGTGACGTGTAGCTGAACACGTGTGAAGCTCCATGCTGTGTCACAGGTTGGACCTGCCTTGGCAACACACGTTGCTGTCTGACCAACAGGGTCTTTCTCAAGACCTCCATCCTTCAAGTTTGTTGGAGATTGCTTTCCTCTCCTCTTCGCCTCACATGGAAATGTACGTATAAAAGAAGGCAAGAAATGAGTATGCTTTCGTTTTATAAGATCTAGTTTGTTTTGTAGTGATGAGAGGAAATGAGTCCACTCTGTAGTGCTCTCTTAAAGTCACACTTTTCTACTAACAGTGAGTAAGGCTCATCCTCCAAGCACAGATTAAGTCCCCCATGCGTCTGCTCTTGTTTTTTGGATGTGCAGGGTCTCAAAGTGACTCCTTTGCTCTGGAGAAAAGCCATGATACCTAAATTACAGACATCAGCAGGATTATCCTCAAAATAGAAGAAACAACAGACCAACCAGGCTAACATGGAGACTGTGTAAGAGCTGGGAAATGTAAAATAAAATGTGTGCAAAATAACCTTACGATTTTTTAGTCAAAGGATCAGACTCACTTGGAATTATCCCATTAATGCACATTCACAGGGCAAGAGGCCTGCAAATATACATGCCAAGGGAAAATTAGAGCTATGAAAATATCTAACACAGTGAAGACTGGAGCGGGGGGGGGCTCTCTGATCAGGGATCTAGAGCAGAAAAAAAGAAATGCTGTCTTGCTTTTAAGGTGACGTTTCCTGTCACCCTTTTCCCTCCCTCCCTTGACTGAATGTAACCATTAATTGCGTGAATCGAACAGTTGCTATGGCTAAATTGGACAGGAACCTCAGGAGGTCAAAGCATTCCTGCTTGTTAAAGCTACTGACACATTTTACGGTTTTACAAAATGTCAGAGTCCATCATGCTGTAACTTTGCTGCTGAGGATCCTGTCTCTTGTAAAACCCTCACAGCTGCATTATGAAGCTTTCAGGTAAAACCTCGAATCTACAACTGAGTCAAAACTTCCCCCTCCTCACTTCCCTTTACATTTTTGCTTACGAGCTTAACATGAGCCTGTGAAAGTTTCTTTTCTTTTTTACTATGTCCATATATATATTTTTTTTTTTTCAGGCAGAACTGTAGGTTCAGAGAACTTGAGTGACAGCAACCTCTGTTGCTTTCCTACCGTTGCAACACCTCAAATTGGTGGAAGGGGGCAATTAAAGTAACCACTAGGGTTTAACAATTGTCATTCAACATCTGCTATGCCTCTATGGCCAGGCACAGCTGTCTTCCTTCCAAGGGAAATGCAGAAGTGTGAAATATCTGGAATCCCAATGAACTGAGCTCTCTCTGAGACACGCTGTGATGGCAACTTCATTTCACTCTGCTTTTTTCAGGTCCAAGATAGCACCGCTCCAAAGGGGATTTACACAACAGAAAGACTAGAGAGGTATTTTAAGCACTGTCCTAAGTAACGACCTCCCTAATCCACAGCATAACGCAACCAGTTCTCAATGTTTTTGTGATCTAGTAATAGTTGCAAGATTTCATCACAAAAAAACCCTCTGTGTTTGTCTGGAAACACAATATACCATTTTTATTACGGTACATTGTACTAGGGCTTCAGAGAATCATAGAATGGTTTGTGTTGGAAGGGACCTTTAAAGGCCATCTGTCCAACTCCCCTGCCATGAGCAGGGACATCTTCAACGACATCAGGTTGTTCAGATCCCCGTCCAACCTCACCTTGAACACTTCCAGGGATGGGACATCTACCACCTCTCTGGGCAACCTGTGACAGTGTCTCACCACCATCATAGTAAAGAATTCCTTCCTTATACCCGATCTGGATTCACCCTCTTTTAGTTTTGAACTATTGCTCCTTGTCCTGTCACTACAGGCCCTGATAAAATGTCTCTCTCCATCCTTCTTATAAAACCCCTTTATGTACTGAAAGGTCGCAATAAGATTTCTGCGGAGCCTTGTCTTCTCTAGGCTGAACAAACCTAGCTCTTTCAGCCTTTCTTCATGGGAGACATGTTCCAGCCCTCTGATCATAATATGACTTTTCATTTTAAAGGTGCCTGCATTTTTTGCAGAAGAAACTTTTTTTTTTTGTCTTAGTAAGCCTGGAAGTTGATGTCCTTCACTTTTCTTTGCATTTCTTCTTCATGGTCAATTTAGGAAGAAATTTTTTCCTGGAATGTGAACTAGGACCCATTTAACAAATTTCATAATAACGTCATAAAAAATGTCTTCACGACCACCTCACAACTTTAGCTAGCCAAGGAGGTAATATCTTTATATGACGACTGTGAGGAAGGTATTATTATCTCCATTCACATAATGGAAAAATAGCAAAGGAGAAATGCACCAGACCTGGTGAAGAGGATGGAGAGTAAGAAACAAGCCTTCTTTTTTTCCTGTGCTGCATGTGATTTCATCTCTTTCATGCTTACCATTGGGACAGATGTTCATGTTTATTTTCAGGAAGATGATAACATGACTTTCAACATCTTTTAGCTTTAGAGTTGAGGCTGGGTGCACCGAAATGCTATGAAGTGCTGTGTCCTCTGCTATGAAATATGCTTGTTTCTAAAATCTGTGTTGTGGAAGAAGCTATGAGCCCCACTCTGGGCAAGGGTTTCATTGCTCTGAGTATTAAATAACAGCTGCAGAAGCTCTAATATCCCTGTCATGAAGAGCAAGACCCTATAAATGAGCTGAGCATGCTACTGTGTCCCAAGAGCTATGTCTACACTAGAAATCTATACAGGACCTGAATATTGTGTTCTATTCAACTGTGTTTAAGTTATAGTAGTTAATTCCTAGCACGCTTCCTGCAGGATTTTAGCCCATGATGACTTAATCTGGTCTCCTAGATACGCAGAAATAGGTGTAGCATGACAAAGCCGAGTTCCCAATAAGCGGCAAGAATCAGGTCAACTGGATCTGGGGAAAAGCAGATATAACCACAAAGGTGCAAGCTGCTGCAAGGTTGGGGAGCCTTGAGAATGAGATCCGTTATTGCGTAGTACAGATACCCAAGCAAGCTCCAAGGGTGCTCCAAGCTAATAGAATTAAAGGATACCCTTTCACCAGTCACATCACATCTAGGGATAATTCGTAGTGAAAGGATCAATGTTTCCCCAGAAAAATCTCCTTAAAATGGTGACCTTTGAGAAGCTCCAGTGAGCAGTAATGGAGGAAGAGCTATGAAATGAATCTCCTGTCACATCCTTCTCCAAGCAGAGGATGCATTTTTCAATATTTGTTGAGTTGCACTGCCTGGGAGATTAAAGACAATATAAATTTTCATGATTATTATTATTTTTAAGCTGAGCACGTGCATATGTGCATGGTGGGCCTGTTATTAGGAATAACATCACAAGACATTATAGAACACGTGCAAAAATGAATCTGTAGAGGAGTGGGTCTCTGTGTGCGTGTGCGGTAATCATAATCAGTCACACTGTATTTCTGCCTGGGGGTACACAAGCTGAAAGAAAGGTTGAGAACCATTGTTATAGATAATCCTCTGTAATGATTTTCCTTTCTTCAGGACAATCTTGACAACAGTGCCTTGCCCTAGGAAAGTTTTCTTTGATCCATTTTGTGACTGAAATACAAATTTCCTATTTTTCGTTTGCCTCTCTTCAAATTAATGATCCCTGCAACAAGGGTGCCCTGCCCAGGAGTGGTTTCACCAAACAGATTAAAAGAAATAACAAAGCTAAAACTCAGGACTGGGAATTGGGTCTGAAAGGTGGGAGGGCTCTTGGTCTTTGTTTGCTTTTCTTTCTGCTTTTTTGAGGATGCTGTCATGTCCTGTTACACAGATTGTCTATTTGATATTATTTCACTTATCAAGAATATAGGCAATCAGCACTGTTAGCAGTAAAAGAGATTTGAGGATTTTTAAGGCATAATGCTTCATTATGGAGACAATTTTCATAAAAAAAATTATGCAAAGTAGTGTATGAATGTGCATACAAAAAGCAAGCTGTTAGCAGATCTCTGTGGCGTAGTGAAGTTATCTACAATTTGGTAAAAAATATGTCTTTTTGTGGCTGTGTTAAAGAATCTGATAAATCTGTCCACTGCTGATACAGCTACTCAAAAGTCAGAATGGTTGCAGGTGTTAGACAACTGAATCCCAATCAGGTATCCTAAATGTGTGCCTTGAGATGCCCAATAACATTCAAGAATTTTGCACGGGTATGACAGATTTAGCACAGAATCGCGGGAGACCCAGGCTCCTCTGGAGTGGCTTCAGGAGACGAGTGAAATATTTCACCTGCTTAAAGTGGCAGCATACACCTATATTTAGGCATAATTTCACTCTTATGGCATAGGTGTACTTTTCCATGACTCTGCCTTTCTGCATTCTTCTGTCTTAAAAACTTTAAAAAAAACCCCAAACCAACAAAAAACCATCCACCCACAGGACTTTCCTAATGCCGAGCTGTATTTTCCTGGATCTTTTTTTCCTCCTTTTCCTTAAAAAGGGGCATCTGATCCAGACTGCAGGACTGTCATTGTGAGGACTCTAGGAGCTCTTGGCTGACTACCTGTTGTCCCTCAAATCCCCGCAAAATCCATGCTGTAGCTAGAAATGAGGACAAATATTACTTAGTTGTATCCTTTTCAAGTTCATATTTCTTCACTTACAATTTTCCTTTAGCAAAAACAACAGGACAGAACATCTGGAAATGTAAGTCTGAATTCCTACAATGGCTGAGGCTAGAAAGATGTCTGGAGACCATCTAGTCCAAACCCCTGCTCAGCAGGGTCACCTAAAGCAGGTTGCTCAGGACCACCTGAGCAGTTTTTGAATAGCTCCAAGGATGGAGACTCCACAATCTCCTGGGGCAACCTGTGCCAGTGTTTGACCACCCTCACCATAAAAAAAAGTGTATTTTCTTACATTTAAATACAATTTCCTGTGTTTCAGTTTGCCCCTTTTGCCTCCTGTCCTGTCACTGGGCAGCACTGAGAAGAGTCTGCCTCCATCTTTAGTCTCCCCACATGTCCCACCAGATATTTATGCACATAAGATGCCTCAGAGCTTTCTGTTCTCCAGGCTGAACAGTCCCAGCTCTCTCAGCCGCTCCTCATACACCAGATGCTCCAGTCCCTTCATGGTCTTTATGGCCTTTCACTGGGACTTGGTCCAATGTGTCCATCTCTCCAGTACTGGGGAACCCAGCACTCAACACACCACCCCAGGTGTGCCTCACTAGTGATGAGCAGAGAGGAAGGATCACCTGCCTCCACCTGGTGGCAATGCTGGGTCTAATGCAGCCCAGGGAGGCTGTGTGCTTTCTTCTGCCACGAGGGCCTTGTTGCTGGCTCCTGGTGACCTTGTTGTCCACCAGGACCCCCAAGGCCTCCTCTGCCAAGCTACTTTCCAGCTGATTGGCCCCCAGCTTGCGCTGGTGCCTTGAGTGATCTCTTCTTAAATGCAGGACTTGGTACTTTCTTTTGCTGAAATTCATGAGGTTCCCATCGGTCCAATTCTCCAGCCTCTTGAGGTCCCTCTGAACAGCAGAACAACCCTGAAGAAGTGTAATGCTGTATGGTCAAGAGAGTATTCACATGCTAACGGGTTTGGATGGAAAATCTGTAAATAAACTAAATTCAAACTACTACTATTCCTGTTATTTGTATTATTTTTTTTCTTATACTTGTAATAAGTCAGAAATAACTCATTGCAAATCATCAACTGACACGAAGAAACAACAGTAAAGAAAAATGATTTATCAGTGTTTTGAATGAAATTAATCTCTAGCCTATATAGTACAAAAAGAAAGAGAAGTTAAAATCTTCAGACTCTTCCAAGAAATATACATTCTTCTGTTGCTACAACCTTTTTCACCAACCACTTGACCATTCTTTCTGAACACTAGACAATCTGGTTCTTCAATAATCACAGTGCTTTCCTGATTCCAAAGTTAAAAAAAAAAAAAAAAAATAAAAGAAAAAAAAAAAGATAGACATGTATTATTATTCCTTTGGTATTTTCTTGAGATGGATGGTACCATAGAATTTAGCTCGTTGTCTTAACTCCATTGTTATAGGAACCAAAGTTAGGCACTTGGGTCCTTTATTGACTCTGGAGTGGCAAGCACATACAGAAATAAAATCACTGTTTGCAGGTGAACAGCTGTCAGGTTTTTTTTCCCCCAAATAGCAGAGGTAAATACTGGGTTATATTATTAATGATTATTAACAATAATTGTTATTAACATATTTCTAAATTTTAAATCACCATTTCCTTCTAGCTTCGATGCAGTAGACACTGTCTTTGGCTTCACCCGACCACGTCAACCTTTAACTAGAGGGCAGCGTATTGAGAAGCTTGTTCACTGTCCATGTTCAATGAATCTTAAGTCTCTCTTTGCAGCACATGCTATCAAATGTGTCAAACATGCAATGATTTTCTGATGTGGATTCCAGCTTATCAACATTTAACTGGGGTCATTAAACTTATTTTATTAATATTTTTATTATTTATCACTATCTAGTAATTCTTATTTTGGTGACTTCAGTCAACCTAAATTCAAACTCTGCTCTCCATGGAAGAAAATTACTAATCTGGTGAATATGCTATTCCTGTTTTACTACATAGCTACAGTAAATGTAACTTTCATGAAGGTTTACAGTTCATTGCTAGAGCAAGAAAGCCAGCGATGCAATTAACTGGCTTTTAATTTTTTTTGAGCCCCTTCTTCCAGTGCCTAGCTTTGCAAATTAAAATAAGCTTACTCCAATATTAAATTTGGGGATGTTTACTGCCTTAAATTGGGAAAAAAGTAGAGAAAGCAAAGCAATTTCATGTGGTAAACAAGTTAAATGACTATTGCCCAGGGCTACCAAATAAGCGTGCAGAGCCATAGTGACAATTTGCTGTATTTGTAATATTTTGTTTAGAAAAAACAACATTATGTAGATATGTAAGTAACAAAGAATTAAATCATCATGGAAGCTGTGGCACTGAGTTCTTATTTTCTTATCCTTCCAAAATAACAGGCACAGACTAGTCTCAGGAAAGACTGATCTTTAGGGAGTGAAGCTGGCAACACTAGAGGGCTGAGCTAGCATCTCCAAAAAAGAGATGAACCAAGTTTATATCCCAGGAGCCATTTAAGCTCAAATTACTGCTGAGAGCATCATTATTGAATTACTTCCTCATGTGATGGTAGCAAATTAGAAGTAGGGTTCATGTCACTGGGTGCTATCCATAGTTAAAATACATGTCTACGTGCAGATTTTTGCTCCAAATCTTTGAGGTGTGTCATGGAAACAACCCCTGAGTCAGCTCACTCTTCCTCTGCTTTCAGCAAAACTGTGGGGACAGGTGAAATCCCACCACACAGAGCTGTTGGCCAACAGGTTTTACATTTAGCTGAAGACACAAACAGACAAGACACATAAGCAGGCATTAGGGTCAGAGGACTGTTAAATGATAAAACAGATATTTTAGCAAACCAAAGCTGCTTGTGAGCATCTGAAAAGATCAAGACTTTATGATCCTTGTCAACATCTCCCAGTGTGGAAGGTGGCTCCTCCTTAAAAAGATCAGCTGGTTGGCCTTTCCTTTTCTTCTCCAAGGCATTAGAAACACAGAAACAAAATGCTAAAAAACCCCCAGTGCATCACTGGGAACTATTAATCATTCAGGTACATTATATGCACGAGGGGTGGAGAACAGTGTTTACATTTTTTCTGTCCTTTTATCATGAAGATGAAGGGTAGCAGATTTTGTAACTAGGCTGATAAGCTTTCAAGAAGAATTTTTACAGCTGAAATAGTAAAATATCTAGCACCAATAGAAGTCAGGTTGAAACCCAAAAGCTAGTGGATGGAGCTGAAGGAGTAATGTGCATGCACACATTAAAAGCAAAATTTCTCAGGTGAAGTGAAGCAGTTCAGGGGAAAGGAGGCTAACAGCTCTAGGACCATGATGTTGCGGAGCCTTTTGTTGTCACAGCAGCCTCGAAAACAGACAGTCAAGGACTGAACTCTTAATTTATGAACCACGCAAACCCCCTTTTCAATAATCCTTTGACTAGCACAGGCAGTTTCACTTGGAAGAGACTTGAAGCTCAAGAGAGCACCTGGAAGTGTCTGGGCTGAAAGATGAGACTTTTCCTACAGAAAGCAGAAAAAACTATGCCTTTTATAAGTCCTTGGGAATAACCAAACGCCTTAACTCATCAGGTAAAGAGGGAAGTAAGATACCTGACCAGGAGACTATCGAAATAGATTTTTATCTCTGGGCACAGAAGCAGGGTCTCTGCAACGGGTTGTACTCCCTTCCTTGGCCCCGGTTCCTCCTCTCCTACCACAGCTCTGGCTGCTCATCCATCTTCTCTTCCAATACTCCAAGTCACAGGAAAGTTTCCACTCTATATGGCAACCAGTAGCGTACCTGCAGCTCAACCTGCTGTGCCCAGTCCCTTCCCACAAGAAGCTAGGAGACATATAGGAGCTGCCATCACAAGACGCAGTATGAGCATCATGCATCTTTATAAGACCGAGTGTGAAGAAATGGCCACATTTATGGGAAAAGATGTTTCAATGCCTGCCTGCCCCTCTTTGCTTATAGTTGGGTCACACCTCTCTCAGTTTCTAACAAGTTATTCTTTGTTATTTCACCAGAAGTGCTTATTGCAAGACTTTTACTTCCACATACTGCAGCTGCAACATGGCAAGAGACAGTCCCTACTTTGCAGAATTTACCATTGACTAGACATAGGACAAAAAGGGGCTCAGTGGCACACAGATGTGGCAAAGGACTTGAACCCAATTTCAAAAACCTCAATCCATTGACTGGGTGGGCAAGTCACTCGTTGCAGGAAACTCCACTTTCCCTGCTATGGCAATATAGCTGTCTACAGAAGACTGTTTGCTCACCTTCATGAGTTTTGGTGATTCATTAGCCACTCAGATCCCAGAGAGCACAAAGAGATCAAAGCCTTAACTGTGTGACAGATTGGTTTACAATAAAATAGTACTTGAAAGTGCTCAGATGGGAAAAGCTACAGCACTGCACAGTCTTGTTGCTAGATGATGCCTCAGACATCCCATACCAGGTAGCGTAGTCATTCCATCTTCCCCACTGGAGGCATTTCACCTCCCGCCTCTCCTGCAGAGAGCACAGAAGTGAATAAGGTGTTGGAGAAAGTATCCAGAGCACGAACAAATATACGCACCTCTTGGCCATTCTGGACTAGGACCATTTTACTTGGTGTGGGAACCCCTAAATTCCTGTGAGTTATTGTGAACCTCTGGGATGGTGTCACGTGTGAAGGTGGCACTGCATACGTATGGACTCTGATGTTGTGATTCTGCCTAGCTGATCTCTGGACTTTAGGAGAAAGATGGCATCCTTACACCTCCCAAACAAGAAATAACCAGCGGTGTTTAATGAGATACTGTTTATTAAATGCCTTTTCATTAGAAGAAAGATTAAAAAGTGTTAAATTTTAACAAGGGAATCACAATCTCACTGAAGAAAAATCAGCATGAAGTTTTTAAATTGCAATTAAATACCATACATGTGCATTCCTGTCTCGCTGTAGCTGTTGCGGGGTCTATCCCTCCAAAAGTTCTTCCAAAATTAAATTTATAAAGAGAGGAATAAATGGAGAGAGGGAGAGACAGAGATGCTTTGATTTCTTTGTTCCCTTCCCATAAATATTAATGCATTTCCTAGGTGCTGCCATTGTGACATGCGGTGGACGGGGGCAGAACGTGTGCTCGCCTGGCTCTCAGCCTCCCCGCATACAGATGAGTGCTTTCAGAAAGGCTGCAGGTGAAACGCACACACACAAAGTAAAATTATAGCTGCCCCTTGTCAAACGCAGCAACATGGGCCAATAATAGCTGCTTATTCCATCAGCGGATAATGCAGTCATTGTGTCAGGGACCTACTCAACGGTGTTGTAGTATTAGGGGGAAAAAGGTAACGTAGGTTGCCAGAGAAAGCGTGAAACTGGCAGTTTATCACTAATACTTCCTCCTCGCCTAGACTTCTGAAATGTTTCCCTTCTATCACACTAGCTCCTTTACAACTTTCTATTCATAGCCTTTGTCATTCTCATCCGAAAAAAAGGGAGTACAGGCTATGTAACAGGCTGAAACTGCATCGGATATGAATAAATTATCATCTCTAAAAGCATAGATCTAGCTTTAGTTGCAAGAAACAAAGGAAAGGGAAACCAATATCAGAAAAAATTTCAGAGATTATGATTTCTAGAGGTATTGTTATTTTGATGATGACACCATGGGAAGTTCTAAATCATGAGTGAATTATGGTAGCTACTTTCTAAACAAAAGACAAATGGCAACCTCGCCCTTGAGAATCTGCAGTGTAACAAATAAGAGGAAATAACAGGAGACAGATAAACGAGTTTTGATAAGGAAGTTCTGAGACAATGTGGGTTATGTGACAATGCAATGGACTTTTCAGTTTCTTAATATCACCAGTGGCTCCATACCGCAACTGTTTTATCTCCATTCTTTAAAAAATACCACTTTTAACATGTCTTGATAAGTGGTCATGTTAACATAATGGGAATTTATTTGGCTTTATAAATCTTAGAGAACCAGTCTAGCTTTGTCATGTAAATAAAACATGTAATGGGTTTTCTAGAGATAGGTAACACAAGCAGACAAATCATCTCAAGCTTGATGAATTGTGTCCTAGAGATGCATCTCTGTCTTTCCACTATAGAGAGAGACGAGATATTTAGCTACAACTTCTGCATGTGGCTAAAATTCGATTAAGTTAATCTGGACTGGAATAAAACTGGTGACTCTGAAAGGACCTTCTGTGAGACACGGAAGTTAATTCAGCTGATAGGAAAGGTCTCATACCTGTTAGAGCTCACCAGGTATCTGGATTGCCATCCAGGTATCAAGCCCATTTATAACAGAGTGATCTTTGTGGTGAAGATTGCTTTAGTACTTTGTATATAAGCATCCCCAAACTCCTACCTCCTAACAAGAAAGGATTCTGAACAAATTGCTCTCCCTTGTAGCTACACATGTCTCTCAAAACACTTTTTCCAGCAATTCGTCTCATACATTTAAAATACCTGATAGAAATGCTTAATCTGGGATTATGGCCACTGTTTCTTTCCTTTCGCAGCCGATGGAGGGAGATGGACTAAAGGGTACTTCAGATGGTACAAAGCTACTCAAAGCTGCTCATAAAAAACATACAAATACTCAACCCTCAGGTGCACGTTTCGATCAAGTTTCAGGTATATTTAAGTATCAGATGAATTTAAAAACTGGAAAACCTCAGATAAAGTGAATTCAAAGTCAATGACTCATGATCAGCCTTTTCTCCTATTTAAATAAGAGATAGCATATTAAATTGTTTGCTAAAACACTACAAAATTATTTAAAAATACATGAAGCAAGCAATCTGTATGAGAGCTGGGAACTTTAAATTTTAGAAGTATTTTCCTTCAGTTGCTGAATAGAGATGTTTTCTCCAAAGTTAATGGGATCTTTAAAGTTACAGCTTGTAAGATTAACTGAATTTATCTAACAATGTGTAGTAATCAACATCAGCACAATAGCAGCACCAAAACAATTTCTTAATTACTGAATGCTAAATACAAAACCTTTGTAAATGCTTTGTTTGGATCCACATAGAAACAGTATTTCAGTTAAATTTATATCTGGCTTTGAGATGAGAAGATTTGGATATATATGCAACAAAATGATGAAATATGAGGAAGGATCTTGCATGTTTCAGTGTATAACTGCCCAGGAAAAAAATTAAAAAAAAAAAAAATCTTTGCTTCAGATCTTGCACATCTCTCAGATGCATTCCAGAATATTAAGATATGAACAAATTATTATGAATAAATCAGTTGGTGGAACATAAAAGTGAGTATTTCTCATACAAGCTAAACTGTGTCTAGTCTATGTGATTGAATATCTGGTCTTAAAAAAAAAGAAAAAAAAAGGGGGGGAGGAGGCCTTTACTTCTCTAAGACCTCCCAAATAGTCAGTTATTAAGAAAAAAATGCTTTGCCAAGAGCTTGTAACCCATAGCATCTTGATTTGAAGTATCACTGAATTTCATTTGATTTGATCTGTATAACCTCAAAATATAAGTGTTTTGATTGCTGCTTTCTGCCTCCTCCTCAGTCATCCCTACTTAAGATCTAATAATATATTAAAGACGTTCAGAGCCTCTTTTCCTGAACTATCTTCTTTCTCACATTGTTTTAGCACTTTTAACTTTAGAACACTTCAAATATCACAGAAGATTCAGAAGTTGTCCTATTTGTACTGATATTTCTTTATTGAGGTTACAATTTTTAAAGCATTTTTTTTTTCTGTTACAAAGTTCATCTTTTACTAAATTTAGCAAGCATTAGACATGATCAACTAAAAGCAAAATTGAAGCTGCTCTGAATAGCCTATGATTAATAAACTCCTTTTAAGTAAACAGTTCACCCAGCTGCATATCAGAAAATGTCATATGGGAGTAGTCACTGTGGTGCTACTTGAATTAGATAATGGCATAATTAGTAGTGGTCACCAGAAGGATTTAATATAGCTGGATCTTACAGTTCTGAGACTGATAAGCACCTAATGTTTTAGATACATTCTTCCTCATTATTAATGTCCTCTAAGACCAGGCCAGCAATTTTTCATCTCTGCAGGCACATATATCATTCCACCAACCCATGAGTGAAAAATTCCTTCTTTTTCGTTTGTAACGTTTGAGCAGATTCACTGGGAAGTTATAAGGCAGTTCACAGGATTAATTTCTTCCACGTCTGGAAAAATTTTAGGTTGCAGCCATCAGCTATATAGGGCCTGAGGAGATCTGTCCCATCCAGTAATGACGTGTAATATTGGAAGCATAAGGTTTAATTTCAAAGAATAAGACAATGACCAGGACTGAATAACCTCTCAAAACATCTTATGCATACAAAGCAGAAGGGAAATTAGGTTGCGAAATGTGCTTTCAAGGTCTGTGAGGTTAAAGATTATCCATACATCTAAGCCAATGCTCACAGGTCTTATTTCTTTTTTGAGAAAATAAATTTTCCCTGTCATGGTCCTGATCCATTTATTGTGCATGATGGCATGTCCATCAACTTGATTTCCAAAGTGCTATAACCTTTTATCACCTGCACCCATTTCAGGATCAAATTTTGTTATTTTTCTACCTAATATTTCCTCATCTTGCTGTGATATTCTTTAAATATCTGGTTTAATATCAAGTAGTCATCTCCTCTGGAAAGTCCCCACTTGATCAATAGAAATATCTACAAAAATTCAGAAAATAAATAGGAAAAGAACGTAACAACTCCTTCATACCTAAAAAAAAAGAGTAATAAGATAGTAATAAACTTACAAGATAAGTATAAAATATGCCTCAAAGCAAAGAAACTAGAAGACACAGAGACAGAAAAGATCTTTGTGTGATTATTAGATCAGATAAATAATTTAAAAATTTAGTCTTTCCACTGTGTGATGTCTTCTGTGTCACATCTGGTACCTACCTGTTTGACGGTCTAGAGCTGTACATGTTTTCATAAAAATAATTTTGTTCCTCAGCTTCACTGAGTTATTTGCTGTTTCATCCTTGATAATTCACACTGGACTTGTTCTTCCGTTGCCCCTCGAGATGTACCTGTTTTCATCTCCACTTATGTCTTCAGTATTCCCCAGACAATGTTATGCCTCAGTTGGTTTGGTGTACAATAAGAAAATGAAAAGTTTCTCAGTGATTCTCGTTTTTCTTGGTGATGATTAATAGAGGCAAAAAGTTGGAAACTGTGTCTCTGGACAACTTCTAGAGATTACAGAAATAGAGGCTACTCCAAAGCCCAAGGAAGTCAATTAAGAGATTCATTGACTTCAACAGGCTTTGGAGCAACACATAATGAATGTAGGTTTATCTCACTATCTGATGGAGAACCTCAGATCAATCAACACTGCAGCTGCTCAAGAGGAGAAAACTATGTGTAAATAAATGATTCACTGATTAGCTATGATATTCTCCCCAAAGCACTTAACTACTCAACTGACAGTCTACAGAACTGGTTATAAAGTAGCAAATTTTAATGGTGAGTAATTCCGGGAAACACAAGCTCTGTCTCTCAAAAATATATTCTAGAAAGCTGATTCCATAGCCCTGATAACGTATCCTGCTTGTATTTTTTGGTAAGACCTTTATCTGGCCTTTCTTATTATATCATATGAATGCTTTACAAATCTTAATAAATTTATCTTCATAGTGTCCCTGAGGCAACAGCTACGTGAACAAAGTTGCCCAAGACAAGGAACCTCTAGGCAAAAGCCTGGAGGGAAACGTTGCAAGGGATGGCACGCAAAGGAACAGCTGTCCAGAGAAGAAAGTATTCTGCCCCAGGAAGAATTGACCATGGGGCAGAATGGGAGAATGTCCTTGATCAGCTCAGATTTATTTGGCTATGGGTCTCCAGCTTTTCCTTTCTTCCTTCAGACAGTTGGGATTTTCCCAGGGTTTCTCACATCCGTTTCAGAAGAGAGAAAAATTTTGAAACTGTAGACTGCAATTTTTGGTGCTGTCCTCCCACAAGCTAGACCTAATAAAACAGTTCATGGAGTTATTATGAATATCAGTTTGTAGCGCTGCAACCCAGTAAATACAGTTTTTCAACTAAGAGGCTTTGTACTGAGTTTGCAGGGCCTCAGGAGCAAGGCTTGTCAGGCTCGCTTTGTCTGAATTTGTCTGAATTGCCTGGGGCTTTGTCTTAGCTACTTTAGCTGAAGCAGTGTTTTCTAACAACAGGTCACCGGCTAATTTGTTTTACTTTGTGTTTGTGTCGTACAACTGTCATTTTTAAGTAGATAGATGCAAAAGGCAGTTTTGTACATACTGACACTCTTTCAGTAGTATTATTCCTTTCTGTTTTAATCACATCTGGACTAATAATAACTTGGATTAGACTGTTAAGATTTCAGTTATACCAACAATAAATTCCCGAATTTATACATAAGTCGTTTTCCTTTTCCTTAAACAAGACCGAGGATAACTGGTTGGAGCTTGCACACAATGCAAAGCAAACAACACAGCAGTTGTCCTGGGACTTCTGGTGGCAGATGCTGTACAGCTCAGAAGAGCAAAACGTTCTCTGCCCAGAAGTTTACGAGAACAAAGGTAGAAGATTACTACAGGCAGCTCGGTATGTAAATAAGGAAGAAGGCACAGTATCAGAAATACAGGCAGTAAATGAAACTGATTTAACAGAGAATAAATACTCTTGCTGTGCATTAAGTAACCTTTGTACAAGTGCAGCAGAACGCACAATTAGGTATTTTGTACCTGCATCTACTTAAGCTTCTGAGAGAAGAAATCATTGATCACCATTAAAAACAATTATATCTGTTTGCTGATATTTTTTTAAATTAATTTATTTTCCAGCAAGCATGCCCAAAGGGAGTTTTAGAGAGATTTGCACCTGCTCAGAATCCAACCTCTTATCTCCTGCTCCCACTGATATCTATAAAACCTTCCTTTCCTTATAAAGGACTAGTCTCTATAAGAAGTGGTACTTCTTTGTAGCCAGGGATTAGGATTCATCCATGATCCTTAAACATCCTGCCAGTCTGGCCTTCCTTTTTTTGCAGAGCACATTGCTAAACAGACTTAGGTGAGCTCCCATTCTGTAGCTCCAGATCTGTAGATGGTGCAAGATAGTCAGTGCTGCAGGGCCAGCACAACTCTACGTGCTACCGTTCCATAGACTTTGCAATCCATCTTCTTGTCTTATTATCTTGCTTATTCCCTATTAGCCTATCATAATGATTTTCCACTGCCAGCTCATACATATTCCAGCAACTCCGCAGAAAGCACACATTGAATAGTTTCTCTCTTTTTGCGGTCATCTATTTGTAGATTAGCTTCTCTAAAGAAATAAAGACCATCTCGTCTCCTTGTCCTCATTTAAATGGACTCTCAAGGCCAACTGATCACGTTTTCTTCTAATTTGTAGGGCTATTTTCAATAGTACTGCTCTGTTATATTGTCCTACTGCTTTGGAAAGTGCATGAATGCTGGCAATTTTGCTTAAAAGATTTGTTAATACCTCAAGTACAAAAGGAAATGAAAGCAGAAAACCTCTGCCAACCTCAGTAAACCATAAATTCTGCGCTATATACAAAGATAAAGTGATGCTGTGCCAAGGGTTTTTTAAAAGGAATAGAAAGCTTTCTGCTGTAAGTACATCCACAAATTAAAAACAAAGAGCCAAGATGCTGACAAATTTCAGCAACACAGTCTTGTACCACCATGCCAGAGATGCATTGGACACCGAGTTTCTCCATAGGCTGTTTCAGTCCCAGTGTCTAGGGGAGTGTACCAGGATTAGCTGGGCAGAACCTTATCACTAGAAAAGTCCTTGAACGGTGAAGAAGGGATTGATGTGAATCTTTATGAGTAAAAAGAGTCGATTTCTGCAAAATGTATGGGGTTCTAATAAAGAGTACAGCTGTAAATATGGTAAAAAGAAGAGTCTGTGAGTCAGTGGGGAGAGGTGTTTGTGTTAACTATGATCCTTCTTAAAATTTTGATAGAACTTGAGAAACTTTTAGGTGGCATAGGCTGTTGAAGACTTCACTGGGATATTCTAAATTTGCAAGGAAAGACACTGGGGCTTACCACTAATACCATAATACATAATACATTAAAGCTTTCTTGTTAAGGATTCTTTATAGTATACTTCAAAATTCCTTTTCTGAAATGATTTAAAAGCATTATAATACACAGTCAGTGTCATAAAATTCTATAAGTGTTCATGCTAAGCCTTTTTTACTGCTACTGAACATCAATATGCCTTATTTGAATGTAACTCCAGAAAATTATTTGTGCTTTTAAAATTGCAGCCAGACTGTTCAACGCAGGAGTGATTTCCTGCGTGTGTTTAGAGCAATTGCTACATGTGGATTTGACTCGCCTCCTTGCCTGACACTAAAGAATGAATTAGCATGGCATAACTTTCACTGAAATCCCCAGGCTCTGTTGACTGTCCCTAACCTTCCAGAAACTGCCTGTGCAATTCACATGGATGTATCTAACCTTACTATAAACCATTAACTTAGGTACTGATACCAGAAAAAGGAACATAGCATAGCTCATACGACACTAAACCCCACAATTTATCAGCCAGAGGAATTTCTGGCAGTTGACCTGGTGAGTTACATGCTAGCCGATCTCCTATGTTGCCTTTCCCCAAGCTATTTTAAATATAAGTGTGTTCTATCTCTACAAACTGTGCTTGATGCAATAATTCTAGCAGAGCTCAAAATGTAAAGATACCTTAAGAAGTGTACTTCCCTCCCCTCATGAGATAACTACTGGGGAGATTATTATGGTGAGTAAGGAGAAATTAAGCACATATGGAAGTTGATGATTGTCAGGAAAAAGTTAAACGCGTTTGAATTACTCCTGATATGAACAAACAAAACCCAATATTCACAAGTAATATGTGTACTTAGTGCTTCAGAAGGTCTGTTTTCCCAGAACAAAGGAAAGTTATAAGCAATACCCTTTGGAGGAAAAAAACCAAATGAGAAACCTGAATGAAATTTAGGAGTTTCTTCACGATGGTTTAGTCGTGTGTTATTCCATCACCAGTGAGCACAACAGTTGTGCTTGCGAGCTCAGTGGCAGAAAAAGGGAGCAATTAGAAGAAAGATCTGCATAACAGGGAAGCATCATAATCCAGATGAGCAGCATGAACTAGATAGTAATTCCGACTAGAACCAGTAGGCATCATCTAGATCTACATAGTGTTTCAGCGCAGCGCTAATATTGCCATTACTGAAGTAGTGAAGCAGCCCCCTTAGATTTGCATGCAATGAATCCCACCCTTCAGTATCCAAAAAGAGATACCAACTAAACAGAAAGATGACAGCTAACTTCAGGTAAACCCCCTTTTAAGTTTGCTCTTTGTTGCAAGGGTTTGCTGGCCTGACTGGATGTCCCAGTCTAGTGTGTTCAGGGAAGCAAAGAATTTCCTGTAGGAAAGAATTCAGGTTCATCAGTAGCCAATTAAAATCTGTTTCTTTCCTCCCAGCAGGGATATAAACAGCTGTGTTATCAACATAAGAGGACAGAATCATCTGTTAACATTTTTGGCACACATTAGTGAGGTATCCATAAAGATCTCTTGATAAGGCATTTGAAATCACAGGGAAAGGCCTCCCGACAAAAGGAAATATTTATTTATTTAAACTTCCACTCTTACCCATTACCTCTTCGGACCCGCTGCTGCATTCTTCATCTAACTGAACGAAATCATGCATGAAATAGTATTCTATTTAGTTTAATGGTTAACAGAACCTGAATGGCTACATGCAGTGCATTAGCTTACTTCTGAAAGACTCAGTAATTTTTAATACAGTGCAGAACTGTGCAGTGTATAACCACAGTGAATAGGCCAGCCTTATTTCCATTATCAGCAAATATATTCCAGAAAGCTGTTCCATAATATTCGTTTTTATATATTTTCATCTTTTATAAAAAGAACCTTAAAAATCAAACTCCCAGAGCTCCATATACTCTGATTTTATCATTAAATATTACCACTGCTAGCAAGAAAATCTTAGTGTTATTTCACTTTTTATCCTTACTTCCTTTGAAAGAATAGCAGCCTTTATCACTATTTGCCCAGTTATGTCATAAGCAAATTTGTCTTTTTCTGAGATGCCTCTTTTGATAGAGCAGCTTCCTTAAATACCACACTTTCCTTAAACACATTGCTATTAAGGATGCTTTATTTAAAGATATTAAAGAAATTTCATCTGTACGCTTCATCATCCTCACATTTCAAATGAAAGCAAAAGAAAAGATCAGTGATAGCATGGAAACTGTATAAATACTTGAATTTGTCACTTTTGTTGCAATTAAATTAGAAAAAAATGGTGTTGAAGCAGAACATTGTTGTACAAGGTGCTGTAGAAACAGCTTAGCAAGAGATTTCTTCCCACTGAATCTGTATAATAACAGATATGCATGTAGCAATTAGATTAATATCCATGGGCTTTGTTTGTTGAAACCCATCAGGAAACATAATGAGATTGCAGAAAATTGGGCCTTTCAAGGTCAAAATATTTTTTTTTAGAAAATTTTCTGAGTTTTAAATGATCGGGACAGATTCAGCTCTGCAGATTCCATGTCTTAAAACATCATTAAAATATACAAAAATACATGTGTTCCTGAACATTTCTTGTCCTTTCTATTCCAAATATGTTCCTACATATTCTTATCAAGCCTTCCTCAACATAGTTAACCCTACTGGCTGCATGTCCACCACCAGTGTAGAAACCCCAGAGGTCACACTGACAAGTTATTCTGAAGTAGGCTTTCTTTACTGCAAACTAAAGTCAATTATCCGTGTTGTAATATTATGCTGATGCAGCTATACTGCTTTTGGGATTGGACCTTAATGTCTTCATTTGACTCTTGTTTGGCCATCTCTTAAAGCTTGCAGAGTTTTACCACTGACTTCAGATTTCTTTCGGTTGCCCACACTTAGGGGACCGAGGACCATTTGAGATATCCTCAGGTATCCAAAACATCCAGATGGCACTGGCAGATCTCACACAGGACCTGAGGGAGATTGTGCATGTCTGAAGCAACAGCTGGAGACCAGATAGCACTGCCTGGACTATCTCAGATCATAGAAGACACCTAGGTGAGGGCTACTGAATAAAGTCCTTAACATTTACGCTTCAGGCATGGCTTATATTTTCTGTTATGGATGTAGGCAGCTATTCTAGAAAACACTAACCAGAGGATCAATCCTACTGTAGTTTTTTCTCTGGGTATTCTTCCATGTTAACCAGTGATGGTAAGACTTCAACCTCCAAATCCTGTGAAAGTCCAATGAAAGAAGCTCTGGTTTTTCTCTCTTCTATTGCTGACAGAATATTTATCCTTCTCTTCAGTTCTTCCCTATGAAATAGCCATTCAGCGCCTTTTGAAACAAATGGGCTTAGCTCTAAGGTTGATATCTGACCTCTTCAAAATTATTTAAGATGCCCCAGGGCTTACTTGTTCATTTCTTGACTTTCAGCTGCAGACAACTGGAGGATGACCTATGTAACTACTTTCTCTATTATTCCTACCTCTATCTCTTCAGAATTTTATTGCCACATGGAATAAAGGCTTTAAAGCCTTCTAAAACAAAATAGTTAAGCCGAGCTTCATCCAGCTTAGCTTGATTCATTCCACTTAAGATTCAAAACTTTTGTGGATGGGTTTACCCACCTCCACTTGGCAACGAGACCTCTAACATATAGGTCTCAATTAGATTCCCAAAGAGTACGAACCCCGAACTGAGAGCCAGATTCCAGCAAGTGTTTGGTAAGAACAGGATAATTGGCTTCAAATGCATTAAAAAATGCAGTAGTGAGGAAGGTAACAATATATGCTTTATGTCTAAGGTAGAACAGCCAAGAAATAAGGTTTCAACCACAGAGAGGAATCCTGAGGAAAGTCTTTTTAACAACAAATGGATCACTGGAGCTCCACAGAGTTTACTGAATAGGATTTCTGCACTGGAAGTCTTTAAGAAGTTTGGCAAACATCCTTCTTAAGGCAGGAAGGTGGACAAGATGAATTTTTTGTAAGTTTCTGCCACCCTTTTAAGTCAATATCAAATTATATTTTAATTCATGAATTGCTCCTTTAGGAGAAATAGGTTTATACCTAGACTGAGGTATCTTGGCATCTAAATGAGCTTTCAGTTTGGCCTTGAGGATTCAATTCAGAGGCTAGAGAAACTTTTAGATCCAGATATTATGAGCTCATCAAATCTAACACTTTTTAAAGAGATAAGAAATATATTGATACCCAACTCTCCTGACAGAAATTCAGGGATATTTTTTGGAGGAAAGAAAAAAAAAAGAAAAAAAGATTAATCTATAGCTTACCACTAACTAAACAAAACCTTTCCATTTCCATGCTTCTCCTTATCTGCATCTGACCTTGAGTGTCTCTTATACCCGACAAGGAATGAATATTTTTTCATCTACCCTAATTCTCATTTCTCACACTTATGATTGGAGAGGGGGAGCTATAATAAACAAGAACGTTTAATCAATAGCCTTGTATGAACCGAACAGTAAAGCACAGACTGAAAAATGAAGAAATACAATTCTTGCTCCTGTTGCATCTTTAATTAGAGCTTTACTACATGATGCAAATTACTTTGGTCCTGTGATATTACCCGAGATGTTTAAATGTTCTACAAAAGTATTGATTTTGTTTTGAATGTCAGATCTTGCGCTTGGCAGCTTTTTCTGTGAAACAAACGGAGTACTCTTGGAATTCTAATTAAGCTGCGTTTCTCAAATGAGAGGCAGACAAACAGCAGTATAAGTATACAATTATTGGACTACAGTTATCAACCTTCATATGGGCAAAATGACCACAGTTTTGAGTAGTACTGAATAGCACATGATTTGCTTTGAGTGAAAGCTTTTACAAAGATGAATGTCTGTATTCTCGATATATAATTTGCCATCTTGAAAAAGATTGGTTAAATAGTTCAAATGGTACATTATTTTTATTTTTGTTTAAATAGGTTTGGTGACTTAGCAGTGAGAAGTATTAACCTTTGGAAAAATCAATTGCCTTCTCATCTCGTCTAGTTAAGAAAAAACACACACATGCAAGAAAAACTCCACAGAAACCTGATAGAATTAGTCAGCAGTGAGTGCAACGCTTACTCTAAACTAAGCTTTCAGCATCCATGTGAGATCTTGGAAGAAGACGGGCGATGGCAAGGAGAGTTTAGAGAGTGGAGCTGAGTAAGAAAAAAATGTTGCTGAAAAGCTGAAGGGAAAGACCTCAGCTGTTTGCCGTGACCAATGACTAGCTGATACTCAGCACTTGTTCTTCATTGCATTTTGAACTACAGGCTTCTCGTGTCACTTTTGAATACATTGGCTTTGGAGACTTTCTGAGATTTTACAAGATGTACTCGTTAGAATGTTCCATCTCACATTCATCGATAAGATATACGCCATACTAACTTAATTTGCAGTTCTTTCATCATCTAAAGACATAAGCTTCAGATTTATGGTCAGGTCTATGGTTGCTACTGGCTTTCTTTTCTACGGGTTTTCCAAGTTTATTTGGCTTCTAAAGAGTTGACGTAATGTTTCCAAATGTTGGAAGAGATCTTAAAATTCATGGTTCAGGGATTAAAACAATGATTATTAAATCCTCCAATTACTCATATGCCCCTAACTCTGAATTGTGGCAGGTTTTATCTCACACACGCACACATACAGACACACACAGAAATATGCACACAGAACGAAGACAGTCTCGGTATTTGCAATATCTGCCACGTAAGGAATTCAATCACAAAAAAACTTTGACCTCATAGAAAGACGTTTCAGATATTCAGCCAGATATTACCTATTGTGAGTTCATTATGTTCTCCATAGTTACTGTCAATTAAAAATCTTCTGAAGCATCAGTGTCCTGACCTGGTCATTACACTCACTACACAGTAAAGGATACTACATTGTAAATGTAGGGGAGTGAAAATAGAGAAACTCTAGCAGTGATACTTAAGAGAAATGATTTTACCAAGGAAAAATGTGGAGCTTCATTTTTCAGGAAAGGTAGTAGGCCTCACTACTGCATGAATGATATACGTAATTCCTCTGTAATAAGGAATTTTTCTTTGACTCACTTTTTTGGGGTTTGTGGAATTAATTAGCAATAAGCTTAATACTCCTTTGCAAAACGTTAATATTCCTAAGACATTAATATATTTTGCTTTTTATTTCAAAGCCATTTCTAATCACTGTTTTTCCCATGAACAGCTTTTTCACCACCTAGCCTTTTAATTTAATGTTAAAATTTCACAATAAAGCCAGTAGAATACCTAGCCAGACTAGAATGCTTAGACCATCTATTTAAATTATTTGCCTGCCTCCAATCCCTATAAGTTCTGTAAACCCCCTTCTCCCTTGTCAGACTAAATCACATTGACTGTTACAGGACCCCAAGGCACAGGAAGGAGCACCAGCCCCATGGAGAGTAGCAGAAGCCACGTAGGAAGCCAGGAGAGTACAGGTAGGAGGTGATACAGCAACCTCAGAGTACACAACTGTAGAGCAAGATCCACTATACTGCTTTTATCTTAGAGCATATCTTAAAGAAAAACTTGAAAATTGGAAAAGAATTATTCTCTGTTTATGAATAACCTATTGTTCTGACCTTTCTGCTTTGAAGTCAGTACTTGCTCCGGGGTGATTCAACGTTATGCTTTGGCTTTGATGTACAATCTTAAAAGCACCATTACAGGCATTTACTGGAAGGGAATACCTTGTTACCATGGCTACTAGTGCATCACTTGAAATTGTGATATAGCTGGATTTCATCACTATGACACTAATTTTCTCCAGTGCAGCATGGAGGGACTAGATCATAATTGTATTAGATGCAGCAGGGTTGCATTTCCTTCTTTTCACTTCCTAAAGTTTGTGTAGGTGAAACCCCTGGCTGTAGGGGCAAATCTTTAAGCCAAAGAAAACCGTGCCAGCTATTGTTTATGGGGGGCGGGGTAAGAAATAGAGAGCATTTTTGGCTTTGTTTCTCACTAGGAAAAAATGAAATGCAGGATCCTGTAGGAAATCAGCTGTCAGGCTTACCATATCTCCACTGCTATGAGATAATGACAGTCAAATTAAGAGCTTTCCTGGTGACTGCTAGCCCTAATCCAATGCTTACTGAGCTTTCTTAGCTGACTGCAGGATGGTGAGTTGTGGTGTGAGGAACGTTTCTAAGACCCTTGGGGCATGTCTTTATCACAGACAGAGTAAGGCAAAGAGGACCTCCACCAAAGCATCTGAACAACTTTTCTATCCCCAGCAGTTCACACACAACCAACTGAGAGCAGAAAGTGCGTTGAAGTTGCCATTGTGGTTGGAAATAACCTCTAGTTCCAGGTGCGTCATGATCCAATCTAGCTCAGTTGTCCCTGTACCTGCTCCACAGCTGTGCGCTGGGACAGCTGTAGTGTCCCAGATGTAAGACAGATCTATGGAGAAATGTACGGCGAATGAATGCGAGATTGATTGTCAGCTGGGCTGAATAGAAAGGAAGTTTCATACCTGTACCTGTCTTCATACCTCTTCGGGCTATAGGGCAAACCTTCAGAAGTTCACTGAAAAGGAAACTTTCTACAGTCTTCTAGTTGAGGGATTTAAGGGAAAAAAAACCCTAAATCCTTCATTCATCTGATTACAGGAGTCTCAGCCTCTCATCCTCAAACATTCAGCACACATAAAGGATCCCAACTGAAATCTCTTACATCTTATTGCCCTCCTCACTTAACTTGAGGATTTAAGTAAGAGCCATCTCACCTGAATTATAAAGAAGGAAGGAAGAGGTTTCAAGTGTAGGTTCAAGCATCTACTTTCAGAAGTTTACAATGGAGATATCTGCATCTGAGTCACACAGTAAGAGCAGGATTCACTTTCTCAGAGACAGAAATCTAGTACCATTAGAAATATCTTCTGATTGAGAAATAGCTGGCAGACACAACACAGGTCTTATGGAAAAAACAGAGGCAGCTGGACGCTCAGCAGAATGCACAATTAATAGACATGCAGCGAATCACCCCTTAAATTTGACCTAAGGTCATCATCTAGGTTCAATGTGTCCTTAAATGAGTGCTATCAACACCTTCAGGGTGTTATTAGTGGCCTCAGACATCTGTATTAGTATAGGATGAAGTGTGTTTGGGAACATTTATTTTTCAACATTGACTATTGAAAGAAGCTTATACAACTATTTAGGCTGGATACCATCAGGTAAATACAACCAAGATGATCCTGTCCTCAGTGTGTTGGTTTCATACAATTTTTTAAAGAGTATTTAAAAAGTATTTAATTTTAGTTAATATATTTCTGTGAAATAATCAATTTCGGCAAGAAAAAAAGTAAAATAAAAAAGGACCAGCTTAATCTGTTTCATTTTTAGCACTATTATTACCTCTGGGTAATCACAGTTATTCCCAATTCATCCCAATTTTGGTGGAATGCATGAGTGGCAAAGTCCCTAGTGAACTCCCAACATACTTCCTAATCTTCAGCTTTCAGCTGCCAGATGTTGTAACAAAGTAAAGATAATTGTGTCTGAGAAGTTGCTAAGTATGTATTTACATAAATTTGTCGCTACTAGGAAAGTTTGGTCCACTGGATTCTCAATGCATAAATTCCAAAGTGACTGATGTGCAAATGGCTTTTTGTCTGGAGTTTGGTTTGAATCCATTTCTAATTAGAATAGTCTGATTTTGAATCTACTATTTTAATCACCTTTTCTTTCTGCTTTTAGCACACATACTCCCCATTTTGGCCATTCAACAATGGGAGATTGCTCCCTTCCCCAGGCCATCCTTGTCTTCAGTATTTAGAAAACCTTATAGCTCAAAGTGACACCAGAATCAGCTCTAAGAAATGCCTGGCTTACATCAGGTAGGTGTTACAACGTTTGAAATTGTGCAAGGCATTTGACACTGTCCTGCATGACATTCTGGTCTCTAAATTGGAGAGACATGGATTTGATCTATGATGGACGGATCACTCTGGATAAGGAATTGGCTGGATGGCTGCGCTCAAAATGTTGTGCTCAACAGGTCGATGTGCAAGCGGTGAGCAGTGACGAGTGGTGTTCCTCAGGGGCTGGTACTGGGACTGGCACTATTTAATATCTTTGTTGGTGATACGGATGTAGGGACTGAGTGCACCTTCAGAAAGTTTGCCAACAACACCAAGCTGTATAGAGCAGTTGACATGCCGGAGGGAAGGGTTGACATCCAGAGGGATCTGGACAGGCTTGAGAGGTGGGCCCGTGCAAACCTCACGAGGTTCAAGGCCCTGCATGTGGGTTGAGGCAATCCCATGCACAAATACAGGATGGGCGGAGAGTGGATTAAGAGCAGCCCTGAGATGACGGACTTGGGGGTGTTGGTAGATGAGAGGCTCAACATGAGCCAGCAATGTGCACTCACAGCCCAGAAGGCCAACTGCATCTTGGGCTGCATCAAGAGAAGTGTGGCCAGCAGGTTGAGGGAGGGGATTCTGCCCCTCTACTCCGCTCTCATGAGACCCCACCTGGAATACTGTGTCCAGCTCTAGAGCTCCCAGCATAAGAAGAACATGGACCTGTTGGAGCAGGTCCAGAGGAGGGCCGTGAAGATGATCAGAGGATTAGAGCACCTCTGCTATGAGGACAGGCTGAGAGGGTTGGGGCTGTTCAGCCTGGAAAAGAGAAGGCTCCGGGGACACCTTCTAGCAGCCTTGCAGTACCTGAAAGGGGCTTACAAGAAAGCTGGAGAGGGAATTTTTACAAAGGCATGTAGTGATAGGACGAGGGGTAATGGTCTCAGACTGGAAGAGGGGAGATTTAGATTAGATCTCAGGAAGGAATTCTTTACTGTGAGGGTGGTGAGACACTGGAACAGGTTGCCCAGGGAAGTTGTGGAGGCCCCATCCCTGGAAGTGTTCAAGGTCAGGTTGGATGGGTCTTTGAGCAGCCAGGTCTAGTAGGAAGTGTCCTTGCCCATGGCAGGGGGGTTGGAACTAGATTATCTTTAAAGCCCCTTCCAACCTAAACCCTTCTGTGTGATTCTGTGAAACGATACCCACGTTTTACAATCAAATTATTTTGTTGCAGGAATTAGAGATCTTAGTTTGAAATAAGGTTACATGTATATCCTCTAGTCAAATTTGAACCCATAAAAGTGAAGTTCAGTTAAAAATATTAGCTTATAAAACTGTTGTGGTGTCAAAAGTTTAAAGAGCAATTTTTATAATGAGTTCTGTCTCTGGGGCAGCCTGGTTTTTCTCGTCTGCTTCCAACATTTAGGTGTAGATTTACCAAGCAGAGCTTAATATCTCAAAGTAACTCTTTATCTAAACGTACCCATTCACTTTCACATAAAGTGCAACGTATTTTTCTTGCAGAAATAACTAAATAGAAAAATGGCTTTTTGTTTTTAACTTTAGTTAACCTATGGTGCACAGTTATCATTACCCACAGAGAACGAGAAATATTGATTTTAATTTGTCCCATAACAGAATCCTACAAAAGATTTTGAAATAAATTCCTCCCTTCCCCCACACAGTAGCTGTTCAGATTTCCTCTCTTTTTGCTGGAATAAGACTTTCAGATTTCTGTAGTGACTATTCAACACCTATATGCCACAAAGAGCCTAATGTCATTGATTCTCAGTGTTGCTATTTAACTGCATCTGTTGACACTGAATTTGATTGAGATATATATATATAAAATCTACAAATACATTTTCAAAGAAACTTATTAACAATTTTTTATTATTCTTGATTTTGCAACAAAAATGGTGCACTCCTCTAAACAAGCGATATATAAATTTATATACTGTTCATCTCACTCATAATTTGTGTTTATATGTAGTGGCAGAGATTGTAATTAAAAATGTTTACTTTATTACCTGAACACTGTCAAATTGTGGTTGCTAAAAGTGACTTTTATGAAGAACATATTTTTTTCTACTTAGGAAGACTTTCCATTAAAGTTTTTTTCCAAAATATCAAAAAACAACTTTATTGAAAATAAAGTAATTTAGTAAAAAGTTTTGATAATCTAACAAGATCCTTATCTTCATTTGCTATAGCCTGGAAGGCTACCATAAGATGCTATTTTCTTCCAGACATGCTGAAAGATCTTTGTCATATTTTAGCACTTGTCTCTCTCCATTTAAAATTTGGCAGATCAGAATATGACGAGGATGAGCAAACATCGATGGAGAGGGAACGGAGGAGATGCTGATTCCTGGAAATCATTCAAACCTCAAAAAAGGGTCAGGTTCAGGGTGCCCATTTCCTTAATTAAAAATCTAGTCAATCAATCCCAATGTCTCTCTCATTCACATTAGAGTGCCAAACCACGTCAGACCAGATTCTTCTCTGTTTTTACAGCTACATAATTGAAATCTGATCCACTACTGTATGAATGTTAATGTGCCATGCCAGTAACTATTCTTAGTTCCTATTTCCTCATCTTCTACACAATGCTTTAAGGAATACAACAAAATAGTGAAAAATAAGGCTCCGTTTGGCTTCATCTAGTGAGCAGAGAAGGCTTTTAATTTTACAGAAAAAGCAAAAAAAAAAAGAAAAAAAAAGGCAGTCTGTCCATTCCTCAAAGTGGTGATATGGAGCCAAGCTCTATGGGGTTGCTGACTGGATTTATTGTATGTCACACAGATCAAAAGTAAGTGTAGGCAGCTAAAGAGTCTTGATACCCAGCTGGGTAGGATGGTCTGTGAGCGTAACAGACACCGACTGTGCCACAGCACAATACTTCTGCTTGCCAAGTTAATTAAGTTAGGATTGAGTGCCCATGGATAGGAGATAATAATATCAGCCACATACAAAGGGTATGTGATATTGTAGATTAGGTTTATAAGAACTGCTTTGTCTCTCTGACAGGGAGACAAAAATGTGCTGCCGTTAAACTCCGAGAGATGGGACTCCTGCCATATTCAAGAACATGCTTTAGTTTGTATTTTTTTTTTCCTTTATTATTTCCATTTCGCATTTAATAAAAACCTGCGCCTTTGAGCTATATGCAAGGGAAGTGGCAGAAAAGGTGACAAGCCCAGGAAACCGCCAGAGGTGAACTTTTCAACTCACAGCAACATCTCAAGGCAGGCTGTAAATAGGATTACTTTTATTAGACTGCTGCCTGCTACAGCCGTTCTCGTTAAGGGCCTGTCATTCTGTTCATTGTGCACGGCAGAGTGACGGGTAGCCCAAGCCTTGGGGACCCAACACAGGGCCCTCACTGTCACCCGTCACTCAGGTGGAACCATCCCTTTGAGTCAATAACAGTGTCTGTCCGAAGCATAAAACAGGATTTCAACGTGCTTTAGAGAAGATGGGCAGGTGCTGGGATTACCCTTTCAACAGAAACACGGGTTGTCAGTAGAGGGCCAGGTGAACCACCAAGAGCCATTCTCCCCCATGGATGCACCTCAAATGGATTGAGCCATGCACCAGTATGTCACCATGTTGACCACAGTGGTGGTGAAACCCTTCTGTTCTAGAGTTGGGTTTTTTCCCCTCTCACCTCCTAGTCCAGTGCCTGAATCACAAGAGGCTTAAATAAGGCAATGCTCAATCTGCGTTGAGTTTTAAAAAGAAATAATCAGGCTTTCAGGTAAGATCAAATATTTCCAAGGTCTGGGCCACTGCAATGCAAGGTGGGGTGTAAAGATCAAACCATTCTGAGGGAAGCAATAGGATTATGTTGGTCTGTACCTTATGAGCGGATAAGAGAAATGGAAATAAGGAAATAGTAAAGGGGAGAGCTTCCTGGAAAGACCAAGAGTTGCAGCAATTTTTTTTGTAGGATGTAGCTGTTACTGTAGCTCAGAGTCAGTAGATGTAGGACATTATAACTGCAAGTCAACCTGAGTTCCCAAGAGAGGAGAAAGCTCCCGTGAAATTATCAGTTCTCCGTACTGGAATTGGAAATACATATATGTATATGCTTACACACTTGCAGTTCCAGTTTCTCCAAGCCGCTCTAGTTTCTGTAAAAGCCCAGTTCAAGCTGGTAAGAAAGTCCTACACTACAGGGGACTGGAAGTCTAAGGCGTTCATCTCATGCATTTTACTCTATCTAAGCAATCCTCCATTTCACGAGAGGATTTGAATGCTGAAGTTTTGTTCTAGACAAACATTGCAGTAGACATTCAATCTGCATGAACTGAAATATTTTCACAGTATGAGACAATTTGAATTCCGGACACAATGTAGCAGAAGAGGGAAGCTGGAGAGATGACCCAACAGTCAGATTTTCCTCATGTACCTGGCCCAGACTGTGCAAAGGCATGTACGTACTTGCGTCAGGGACGAGCACACGTTTAAACACTTTTTAAAAAAGGATATATATTTTTGGGTTGCTATTCTGTTAATTTTGATTAATATTACTAAAGTATTGCTAAATTGGATGGGTTTATAAAAATATTTAGTCTGGACACATCTTGCAGGAAGCATTTGCAGCAATACATTTCTAATACCTTTTATTATTTCCGTTCTCAGAGAGGTTTATAAGAGTGCACATCTCTCAAAACATACAAACAAAAAGCCATTAAAAAGATATTATAAAAGCTATTATGTTTCATGATCTGATTATACTTATTCTGTCACAAGACAAGCACGCTATTTGGAAAATTATAGTCTTAGTCCAGTCACCTTCTTGAGAAAATTCCTATTTATATTCCTGACTGACATCTCCTGTTTCTCCAAGTGATTCTGCTCAGTTTGCATGATACAAATCATCATCTATACTGAGGAAGACCAGGTCCAAATTCATTCCTGATTTATCTCCACCAATGCACAAAAGGGTAAAGAAAATCCATTAAAAACAAGGTTAAAAAGTTTAAAAAAAAAAAAAAGGGACACCGCATAAGCTGGATGGAAGATAAATGCCAAAGACTTGATTGCCATTTACATTAAGGCAGAATAAAGAAGCCGTGAATGAGAAGACAAGACATGCTGTGCTTCTGTTTATTTCTAGCTAAATATGTGAATTTTTTATTATTTTTTGGGGGGTGGGGTGGGGGGTGTTTCTCATTTGTTCATGAGCAATTATTTTTTTGCATTAACGGGGGCTGGTTTTTTGGAGGGATAGGTGAAAGGTTCAGTGTTGAACTGATTTTACAAATCCCCCAGCTCTCCAGGATTCACTTATCTCTCTCTGAACGGATCTGTCTATCTCTTCATCACAGGCCTTGCAATCACTGGCTATTATGCGAGGGTCAAGCTCACTCTGAGAAAGGAGAATATACTAAATTAAGATGTATAAGAGATTAAGCAGCTCAGGTTAATTGTGTTTTCATTTTCTTAAGAATTTATCAACACCGTAAAATAAATCTCATTATGTTTTTACAGTTATTAAAAGAAAATGGGACACTGCATAATAGTGACAGTCTTTATCATCAGATCTGAAAACAAGAACAGAAGAGCAATTCTTTCCAGTTGGAAGTATAACCAAGTGGCTACATTTAACACTGTTTCTATAAACTCCCTGCTATTTCTTCATCTTCTTTTCCTGTTACTATTCAGCAAGGGATCTTGTCACTCTTGCTTATAGTGTCATCAAGAAGGCATCTCTGTGCCTGTTGAAACTACCGTTCCTGTGAGATTTCCTTTCCAGGCCTTGTGACATCTTTTTGTAACCGTGGGTTAAAGACAAATCAGCTTCCTTATGTGAAATAGTCTTTCCCTGTCAGTAATTGAAAGCACAGAGAAAATTAGACTTTGGCCAAGTTAAGCTAAGGGGATGAGGGGGAGAGAGAGAGGGGAGGGTAATAATAAACTAAGAATTTTGCTACCTGAAATAGAGGAGGCGCTTTGGATCAGCATCTTCCTCATGTTTGAGTCTGCCCATAACCAAATACGCTTTTTGAATGAGTGTTTTACAAACAGATTGCTGTACACCAGAAGTACTCAAACAGCAGACACAGGACTTTCCCTCAAGCTGTCCCTTACCCATAAGAGGTGACATGTACAGCCATGTTGAAATACCAGTATCCTTCCTCACTGGAGAGCTGGGTCCACACGCTTTTGTGCCTGGGCCTGATTTTATTTTGTTTTCCACTTGAGCCACAACCCAGAGCATTAACTGGGTCTCACCCGGAAAGCCAGTACCGGTTCCCAAAGTACTCGGCCAAGCTCGCTGGGGGTACCTGATCTCACTTCATAAGATGAAGCATCACATTGTCCCTTGCATTACGCTAAGTACCATAAAATACATATTTAGTGCTATTTAAACTGTTGTAGGAAGTGCTGGGGAGGAGGCTGTGCAACCCTCGTTACGGCGACTGTTTACAACGGCAATCCTTTCAGCAATAATGAATTTCTTCCCGTGAATGAGGGCTCCCCAAGGTAAAGGGAGTATCCAGCAATCAAGAGCCTTGAATTTCCTTTGTGCTCATCGAAATGAAAGCAACATAAAAAATCCTGCATGGGAAAAGGAAAAAAAAAAACAACCCAAAAAACCCCCAAAACAAACAATGTGTCAATCTGAACACCACGAACCGGCCTCTAAGCAGCAAAAGCTGTGCAAGCACTCCGTGCTTTCCATTTTGCAGAAGGTAAAACAGGAACCAATTTGGAATCAATATTGGGTCAGTCTTGACTGATCTTCCTTAACTTTAATCTTCCCACTTCAGTCACCCAAAGGACTCTTACAGTTGATACTAGAGAGGGATTCTTCCAGACCTTAAGCCACCCAAACTATGTTCAGACCAAGTCCAATGGTCCTCAGATATTGCCAGAGGAGCCTAGAGTGAGTAGCTTTGTCATTTACTTAACTCCCATGTTTTCCCTGATGTGACTGACAGTATTACAAAGCTAAAACAAACCAACTCAAATGTTTTCTTATCCATAAGTGATCCTCTGTGAAAACATAAGTTATTTTTCTTTTTAGCCTGAAGTGAATGGAAAGATATACTGGAATGAGAAAATGAAGTATTACACACAACCCTAATTAAATAGAATTTTTCATAATTGTAGAAAAATAGGATATGATCTTAAAACTTTATTCTGCTACTGTCTGATAAAGGCAATGGTTTGGGACTTCAAAATGCCAGGGAGAAGAATTGGTGAGCAAGGAAACCTTTGCTTTGATAGTGCTGTTTCCACTTTGCTTTTGAGTAAAAGTCAGTATTTCATATAATTTTCAGGGTGTCACCTCTTCAAAAATATTTTATTACAGCAGGCATTGGGGTACTTCAAAATAAACACAGTTTCCAAATTGAGGAAAAAATAGTAAGTGGATAATCTGCAGTTCAGATTTTTATCATGGCTAAAGTGAATCACTTTGGCCTTTTCCAAATTTGGAAAAACCCACCGAAAAAGGTCCTTTGTGTTTTTGCTCATAGTAACAATTAAATAAATGGTACTAGGAAACTAAACAAACCAAATAAAGCAAATAGTCTTTAATTAGCTCTAGCAGGAAAACCTGAGCTTGATTCCTCACTCCGCATACTACTTTGTCATCTGTATCTCTTACAGTGCTTATGCCTCGCTGCAAGTGGGGCCCCCACCTATGAAATGGGGCTAGTAATGCTTTCCAAGCACACCAGAACAAGTGCGTCGGGAACTGAGAAGTTTACACACTGTTGTAGCATGACTGGACAACAAAATCCAAAATTTCCAAGGATTTTTATTCACAGACCTATGTGTAATGTTGTCGATATGAATAAACGTGCATTCCAATTTTAGCAAAACATTGCTGTTTCCTCACCCTCTAATGGCATGGTTGCATATATTTTAAGATATGAAGTTATTTCATTGTTTGAATTAGGATTTGAAATATTTTTTCAGTTAATAATTCATGTGATTTTTAATCCACAGTTTCCTACATAGAAACAAAACCCACTTAAATGGAAAATATTTTTTTCCCCTAAGATTATTTGTGGCTTTATGTCTTCAAGTACAGCAACTGCTTTCTTCTAATTTTTCATTTTGAAGTGGCACCCTCTTGGCAAAATGACATTTATTTGGCTAGAAATCTAAAATGTACAAATTACACCTGACCTCCTGCCCTTAGTGTTAGCAAGGGGGTTGGATTCTATTTCCCACTCCCCCCCAAGAAAAAAAATCCCTAAAGTATTACTCATTTTTATAGCCAGAAAGAACATTTCTTATAACTAGGCTAAAGCTACTCAATTGTGAAAAATGACACTGAGCATGACTGAAAGATAAATTCTTCTGGGAACAGAAAAAGAAAAAGACAAAGAAAAAGATAAAAAAAAGTGTACAGGAACTTTTCATGTCATGTATTTCTATTCTTTCATGGCCTGGAGCTACAAAGCAACGCTTGAATTTCAACAGAGAATAGGGGACAGACTACTTAAGCTAAATATCAGTTTTTACTTGCTTTAGGGGCCAGCAGTTATAGTTGCCCATAAATGTTTTGTAATAGGCAGGCTCATAAATCCAGGTGACAACCTTCCACTTTCAGCAGCTGGAGGAACAGGCCACACTTGGACTGGGGTTTAAAGCACATTGCCTAAGTAATTGCCATGGAATGATTTGGAGTTTTATTTCTCTTCCTGTATTTCAACACTGGTCATTCTTAATGGAAACACTTTGTTTCTTCTAAGTTTTTTTATAGCCAGAGATAACAAAGCACTTCTGAAAGCATTGGTATATAATCCTCCCTCAAAGCTATTTTCACCTAAAGCGTCAAACTTGGGTCTCTTTGCTTCAGCAACGTTATTGTTAATAATTATAGACTCCATACTAGGTCCTACTGGCCTTTTCCTGAATTATCAGCCTATTTCTGACCATTACTGTTGATCATGATGGCTGAGGCTCTCCTACAAACTCCAACCTTTCTAACAGAAAGAAGAAGGGAAAAAGGAATGGAGGGAAATTGATAGTTTAGACATGGGACTCAACCTGAAAGCCACAACAGAGAAATGCATGGTGCTCATCAAAGGTCTCAGTCCAGTGAAACCAGGGAGCTTACCATCACAATGAAGAAGTCAGACATAGCAGTATAGACCAATATCATTTTTCCTTTGTCTAGACTCCTCTGCTTGTCTATCTCTTTTTTATGATCTTTCTCACATTTTTCAGACAAAATTCACTTCCAAATTAGGGTAATATTAGCCTAGTTTTTACCTAATTGACCACTTTTTTTTTTTTTCCTTGCAGTTGGGAGAGGCTGAGTTTAATGAAATTCAGCTGAAATTGAATTCCCTCATTAGCCTTTTCTATATGGTTGCCACATCTTTGTCACAGTGACTGAGTGTCTTCTGCTGTTACTATAGCAATTTTGCCCTTATTTACAAAAGGTAGGCACAAATTACTTAACTTTGTTCTCTGCCTGTTACCAAGTCGATTATTGATTTAAACATCCAGGTGTACAATGGCAAGGGAAGAGATAAAAGTCTAGCAAATTTCTAAACACTTTTTTTAAAAAAATAAAAAAATATTACTTTCTGAAGATGAAATAAAATAACATCTCAGTGCTGCTGTGCTTGGCTGTTACAAGACTATCAGGGAATCTCCTGGAAGGGAGGGCCTTTACTTAGTGCTAATGACCTTCACTAACTAAGGGTGGCATAATTGGTGGTTGATCTACCCAGCTTGTGTGTACGGCAATTGTAGTTGTAGTTTTTTCTTCATGTTTCTCAGTGTGTATACTGGCTGCCGCAGTGCTTAAAAATGTTCCTTCTGAAGCCAGTTCTCTTATTCTTTACCCTATTTTTGGGTTTGTTTTGCTTTAGCCTCTACTTCATGTGCTCTTTGTCTTAGGTTGCCCTTTTGTACAAGCTCCCTTCTTCCTTTGGTCCTTTCTCTATGTGTTTTTTCTCTGCTTCCTTGACTGTGTACATATGTTACCAACCATTAAGTCTTTATTTCTTCCTGAAAATTGCTATGTAGCCCATAATGTCTTACTGGGTGATACAGCTTAGTACTGAATTCAGTCATACAAGAAAGTAAAATTTAATTCTTTCAGCCATCAGGTGAACAGTTAGATGGGAGCCCAGCAGTTACCAAGGGAGAAGACTTTGCAATAACTCTTGCAGCCACTTCAGAAGTGACACTGATGGCTCTAAAAGATTTGGTGATGCTGATCTATCAACATTATATTTTTGGTAGAAGAGGGAGCAAGCCATAAAAATGACAAACAGATTACAGTGAAGAAGTTTGCTGAAGAATAGGGGTAAATGGAGGAAAGAATATAGAAAACATAGCGCAAACTTTGTTGCCTGAAATATCGAAAGCAAAAGGAGTATACTTAGGTTTTGCCTAAATGCTGCTATTCATATAGAATCTGGAGACAACAAATTAACTTTCAACATATATAAATATACAAAGTATATCTAACAGGAAGGGAAGATATGTGTGATGAAGAGAGGCTGAGAATTTTGTCTTCTTCATGAAAGCAACATATGTCATCCTTCAGTCAAGGCACATCCTGAACCTCTCATTACTGTTCCTGACTGTAATTTGCTTCTGTAGGTGTCTATTAACTTGATGTGCAATGCTCAGTGGTTTAGATACCACTATAGTCTTCAGTCAAAGTCTGCTTATAAGTATTCGAGTTTCTGTCTTGTGCATGGGGATCTCTTCTCCTTTCAAGCTTTCCTCCCTCTACTACCCAGGGACAACTGACAGACTATGTTGAAAGCACAGGAGCATCATTATATAACAAACAATCATCAGGGGGTTACTAATTGACATTATGGGACACCTTTGAGCCTGTGACATGCAGAAAATGAGAAGTCAGCCCAGTATTGCTCTGCTGCCAGAATATTCACCTTCAAGAGGTGCTTCCTTGCTCTTCAGTGGCCACCCATCTGAGTTGACCCTGTGCACTCCTTCCTCCTGGCAGTGTCAGCAGCACACAGCTAAAACATCTCTAAATTGCCCCTTTTTTAAATTTTTTTTTTCATTTTTTTTGATTTTTTTTTTTGTTGTTATTTGCTCCAACATTTTCTTCATTACTGTTACGTTATCCTGTTGGTGATAACTTTGTCTCTGACGAAGACACAGCCCCAGGTCCTCATCAGGGTCCACTGCAGGGCTCCCAAGCATGTCCTACAGACATTTTTAACATTTGAGTGTGAGATACAATGGCCAGCAAAGATCATAAGCATTCAGGAGACCGAGCTCTGATGCCTGCGTTTAAGCTTGATTTTCCTCTCTACAAACAAAACTGAATCTACACTTATTCTGGAGAAGTGAAATTTTTCACTTTTCCTCTTCAGATTTCTCTCAGTTCTTAAAACTGCTATTTTTTCGTGCCTCCAACTTTAGTGTTTCAGCCAAAATTTAGTCCTCACTAAAAATCAGCTGAGATTACCCTTTGCCTCCAGAACATCTTCTCTTCTGTGACCTTTGCAGAGCAAACCCCTTCCTGCCATCCAGAGCAGAAATACTAATTTTCCAAACCTCAATTATGTTTGGTTTTTTTTCCATTCAGATAAGTTCCATACAAATTTATTCATTTACACAATTTAATTTCAGCCCTTACAACAATGGTGATGGTAAAATAATGATGTTAACAATTGCCAAAAGTAGTTGAGGTTTTATATAAATGAGATAGGAAAAAACCCTGAGATTTCACACAGGAATAAATTATTTAAAAAAAAATACAAAGACAAAAAGAAAAGAATGAGAGGACCAGAACCTTTCTTGCTTAGATAAAAAAAAGAGGGAAAGAAATATTGTTTAATTTATCATCATGGTCTTTTGTGTCTTTCAGCATTCAGCATAAGTTATTTTCCAGAAACAGACTACAAATGAAGAGACTGGAATATGACTCTGTGATAAACAAAAACATCAGACAGTAAATAGGGAAATGCGAAATAGAATTACAGGTGCAAAGTAATTATTATTGTGCCACAGCATTTCAACTGCTAACCATTTTATTCCTGCATATTCTATCAAAAGGGATCAGCATTCGGCTTGCAGAGCCACTGATGTTTTCAAGGTCTTTGCATTCATTAGAATTTAGTACTGTGAGGTACTTCTTTGCTTTGGTTTTTTTAACCTCTTTTATTCCATTCCACACATTATGAAGGAAATATTTGTATGGAAACACTGCCTAGGAAAGTAAAACACACCAGAATATGATACATTTTATCCATCAGTTCTATTTTTTATTTTAAAATTAATTATTTTCAACCTCTAGAATGTCTCATTATTTTTTTTTATATGTGAAGTTTGTGTGGAAATTTCAAATTCTGAAAGTCTTACAAGGCTTTTGCTATAGATAAACCCTAGAAAATACTATTTGAAATATAAATAGTGATCATTTCTCCATCTCGGACTCAAAGTAGAGTTAAAAATATAGGAAATTTCCAACAACAGAAACCAAGAGGACCAACTTTGAATAAAACAGAGAACTGTAGTCATACCATGGTCACAGGTCATACCTGAGACTTTGTTAGATACCTTAATATGAGGATTAGCTATAAGGCAATACAGCATAAACTTGATCTCTAACGTCATAGAAAAGGCTTAATTTAAAGGACAATTCACACCATTATGAGATAAGCATCTCCAGAGACTCATCTCTCTGCCCTCTTTCTCTCCATTGACAAAAAAGCCTAGGGTGACCAGCTCAGATTTAGATGTCTAACCTTTAGATATCTCAAGTGAGATAAGACAAATCCCATCCATAGGACTCCTGGACTGTGAATGGTGATGGATCAGCTGCCCCAAAGGGAGCAATCCTGAAAGGGAACGTGCTGAGCGGAGGGCCACCTTGTGCGAGTCGGTAGTGAAGGTTGATGGATGGCAGGGTGGGCAGCTCTGACCATCTGCCTTGCTCTTCCACTGGGGTCCCTAATGTGAAGACGGGGACAAAGTGCCTCTGCCCTAACAGGGCAAGACCTTCCTGGGGTTTGGTGCAGCTCAGCGATACTAGTGCAATTTTTTCAATAGTTAGGTAGGTTAAAATCACTACATTTAAAAGGACGTATTATATATTCTATAGCAATGATGTTCTGCAGTGTAAAAGACATTCTCTTGCCTTAAACTTCATGTTCTCTCTGCCTAACATCAGACCAGGAAGGGAGTGAAAAAAAAAAATATAAAAATCACCAACATTTTAGCAGAAACAGGAATTTTGAAGAGGTGCATGAGATAACACAACATCAGGCTCACTGACTCTTCCTGTCCTGTGCTTGGTGGGTTTCAATCAAGTACGAGGATTTCACTGAATCTTCACAAAAAGCTGCAGCAAGCCTGTGTTTCCCCCCTCTACAGGGTAGTCATTCTGTGGAAAAAAAATTCCAAATATATTCATTAGGATTAGGAATTTTGGGGAGAGCAAAACTGGCCAGCTGAGACCTGCAAACCTGTCTGATTTTACTGTAGGTTAAAATTTAAATTTAGTTCTCTGACTACATTTTCAAAAAAACGTTGAATGCCAAGTCTTTATGGCAAGCACCGCACCAACGGTTTGTGGTCATCTTTGTGGGTGTGAACATCAGAAGCAGAGGACATGGGGGTGGAGGAAGGGATGGTGCTGATGGGATCTCTGTTCCATTGCTGGGCATTTTTTTGGTTACTCTGTGGGTTTTTCCGCAACCAAAGCTTTTTGCTGCTCTGTGGTGTGTTTTGACGGCATTTGTGTTCTTTGTTGTGGGTGGGCTGGAAGGATCGCACTGAAAGACTGACCAGTGTGTCGTGACAGATATGTAAGCTACCAAGCAGGAACACATTTTTCTTTCATGATGTGAACATGATGCTCCTTAACTTTCCAGCAAGCACACGTAACACTCATGTCCTCAGCTTCATGGAGCTGTGGAGGAGACACTCCAGGCAGGAAAAATTCTGATGATTAATGTTTTACTTTTCTAATGGGGAGACTGATTAATTGACATGTATACTTTCACTTATCAATACACAAAGTCGTAGAGAAGTGTAAAGTATCATTTGTCTTCAAGAGAAGTTAGTCCTGCAAGTGAAGTGGAGTTTGGACTTTCAGGTGGTGTTGTCCTTGCTAGAAAATGGTATTATTAACTATAGCACAGGAACAGTATTGATGCCAATAAAACTTAGACATCTGTTTTCCCTGAATCTGCCTATGAAGTACCTGTCACTGTAGGATCTGAGCACCCCTCTGGACCTTCATCTTCACTTGTCCTTCCCAAAGGGCTTGTTTAATCCCCCGTTCAAAAAAAGGAGTGTGGGGGTGTTGTCATGCAGGTTTCAGTAATGTCTTTGTCCCATTTAAGACATCAGTTACCCTCTATGCATAGACTTTTCTCTGCTAAACTTTCTGGGAGCCCGACTTTTCTTTTGCTTCAGTTCATGTCCTTATCTCTTTAAGCACTTTACCCTTTAAATTGTTTTACAGTTTTGTATGCGTTAGCATGCCTCTTCAGCTCTTTTTAAATTTTCTGTTAAAAAAAAAAAAAAAAAAAAATCAACAAGCACGCACATGCACAGAGATTATCTAGTAAACTGATACAGCCTCTTCATGCAAACTAAGAATTGCTTTCAATATTCACCAAATCTAACTCTTACTGGACTGTTATTGGAAAGGGATTGTTTTATTTTGCTTAAGTATGATTTAACACTTGTGTTTTCATGGACTGCAGCTCTAAAGTTCTGGGCTGCAATATACGTCATACATGGAAGAACTGAGCTAAGTTTTAAAAACTTTTATTCATTTGTTTTGGCTTAGAAAAATGCTGGAAGTATATGGTATCTCCAAAGGAAGCAAATTTCCAGATCTATCTAAATATATTGTTGTTAATAGTTGTTTTTTGAAAATCTATTAGATATGTTCAAGAGAGTCTTAAGCTGATCATTGCTAGTGATCAGGATGCTAGCAGACGGGATCAATTATCCCAGTTCTCCTTGAGTTCTTATTCTTTTCCTGCTCTATCTGCTCTTGGTGTCTGCTGATGAGATAATACTGTAAGATATGAGTTCGGGTGCTATAAATCAATTCTTACACATTTAATTCCTTTTTTCAAGGCTAATTCCAGTAAATCTTCATTCTCCGTCTCTTTCCTCAGCTTCAAAGGTAATTTTGACCAAATCAGATTGTTAGAACAAGGCTCTAATTTTGTATATTCCCAAGACATACACTTCAGTTGGTCTGAAGGAAAGTATAAAGATGGCATGTGTTAACTCAGTCAGATTTTCAAAGTGGATGCAGTGTCTTTTATTTTGCTTTCAGACTGATGCTATTGGATATTTTTTTTTTTTTTTTTTTTTTTAACACAGGACTTTGCTCGCTGATTAACGGTGTTCTAGAAGGAGTTACTCTTCTATGATGACAGTATGAGAAACAGGAAGCAAATATTGGTTTCCTATTAAATTAATGCAAGTTTCCCATTTCTACATGAATTTACATCAAATACATTGTATCTGCTGTATGTTCAATGGCACATGGGCATTTGCTTTGGGTCAATTTGGGCTTTTCCCAACAGTCAAAATGTTGAACACGGAAACTGTAAGCAAAGTGAAAATTAAACATGGAGTTTTAGTCTCCTGTTTGGGTTTTGGTGCCGTTCAAAACTATGTTTCCAAGAGAAATATGTTCAGACAACTGTGAATCAAAGCTGAAGAAAAGGTTTGCCTAAAGCTTTGTGCTATTGAAACTAGGGCAGCAACTGATACAGTGTTAAATAAGTCTATTAAGATGAAAAACAAAGCAGAAATTATTGAGACATTACACAGAAGAGAATGGAGTCCTTGACTTCCACTACATGTTGTAAAACCTCTAAAATCAGACTGAGATCATGTACTGTTTGCTTTACACCTGTCTTTCTGCCAGCAAATGTTTGCATTTTCAAGACTATTTCAATCTTATCATTTAAACTATAGCTCTTAATCCTTTTTTTCCAGTATACTTGACAAGAAGACAGTGATTTGTCTTTGTTACCTGACTATACGATGAAGTGGCAGTGGTTAACATAAAAGCCCTCAGTGCTAAGGCCAAATTTCTGCTAACGTAGAGAGAATAAGACCTAAGTGTGAGAAAAGGATTTGACGGCTTTACACCTATTTTCACTGCTTCAGATGCAACAAAAGTAGCTTCTTTGTTGTACCCTCAAAGCAGACTTCCTCAAAACTGTGGTGATAAACTTGGTGTATTATCCTGAACTGGTCACTTGTGTATTTACCTTCTTCTAACTGATAGTGAGGTACACCAGAAACTAGTATGGAAAAGACAAACAAGCTGTAGTTGATGGAGAAAGTTTATTATATCCAGTATCTAAAACAATGCATTTTAATGCACAGACTTCTGAAGCAAAACATGTGACATTTCATAGAATCATAGAATCATGGAATGGTTTATGTTGGAAAGGACCTTAAAGATAATCTAGTTCCAACCCCGCTGCCATGGGCAGGGACACCTCCTACTAGACCTGGCTGCTCAAAGACCCATCCAACCTGGCCTTGAACACTTCCAGGGATGGGGCAGCCACAACTTCCCTGGGCAACCTGTTCCAGTGCCTCACCACCCTCACAGTAAAGAATTTCTTCCTGAGATCTAATCTAAATCTCCCCTCTTCCAGTCTGAGACCATTACCTGTCATCCTATCACTACATGCCTTTGTAAAAAGTCCCTCTCCAGCTTTCTTGTAGGCCCCTTTCAGGTACTGCAAGGCCACTAGAAGGCCCTGGAGCCTTCTCTTCTCCAGGATGAACAACCCCAACTCTCTCAGCCTGTCCTCATAGCAGAGGTACTCTAATCCTCTGATCATCTTTGTAGCCCTCCTCTGGACCCGCTCCAACTGGTCCATGTTCTTCTTATGCTGGGAGCTCTAGAGCTGGATACAGTACTCCAGGTGGGGTCTCATGAGAGTTGAGTAGAGGGGCAGAATCCCCTCCCTCAACCTGCTGGCCACATTTCTCTTGATGCAGCCCAGGATGCAGTTGGCCTTCTGGGCTGCTAGTACACGTTGCTGGCTTATGTCGAGCTTCTCATCTACCAACACCCCCAAGTCCCTCACCTCAGGGCTGCTCTCAACCTAGTCTCCGCCCATCCTGTATTTGTGCATGGGATTGCCCCAACCCACGTGAAGGACCTTGCATTTGGCCTTATTAAACTTCATGAGGTTAGCACGGGCCCACCTTGCAAGCCTGTCCAGGTCCCCCTGGATGGCATCCCTTCTCTCCAGTATGTCAACCACTCCAATACATTTAATGTATATCACACTGTATATAGTGTATCACATCCTTTAATATCTTGAGATAAATTCTTTTGTTAGCATAAGACATTTCCAATAATATTAAAGCTGCAAATTGTACAAAATTCATAATTATTCTCCAGAAGTATTAATTACTTTTTCCTTTTGCTTGGAGGAGAGATGAGAAGAACTAGAAAAGTGAAAACTGGAAAAAGTTTAATCCATAAATAATATTGCCAATGAAAGTGTTGGTATCTGAGCAAATGTGAACACCTTGGCAGCATAACCATCATGACACAGTCAATAACCTGTCAGACTTGTATGGTCCTTGTAAATCAAATACAAAGTCATTATGAATTATAATCATCATTGTGGGAAAGGACAAAAAGCACGAATCTACCTACAGTTACCAAAGTGCACCTTGATGATCTGCAAAGGTGGAGGTTTTATACTAATTAAAAAAAGGAAAAGCTCTCTTATAGCCAAAGCAGATAAATGTGTGTGTTTGTCAGATACATCTCTTCCACTCCTCATGCGAACTAATGATGTTGTCTGGAAGCAGAGTTCATTGTATGCAATAGTAATTTGAGACTAATCCTTGTTTTCCTCAGACGTATTCATCATTTGCTCTTGAGTTGGAACCAAGCACTGTGCTCTGACCTTGACTCAAGGTGTCAAAGTTATAATCAGCTTCAAAGATGACTAAAACCTAGATAAGCACCCAGCTTTGGGGGAGAGCTCTCTCTTAAGGAATCCAACTCTTAGCAGCAATATCCCGGCTGGTCGATACACAATATCATAGAATCAGAATCATAGAATAGTTTGGGTTGGAAGGGACTTTTAAAGGCCTTCTAGTCCACCCCCTCTGCAACAAGCAGGGACATCTTTAACTAGATCAGGTTGCTCAGAGCCCCGTCCAACCTGACCTTGAATGTTTCCAGGGATGGCACATCTACGACCTCTCTGGGCAACCTGGGCCAGTGTTTCACCACCCTCACAGTAAAGAATTTCTTCCATATATCTAGTCTAAATCTACCCTCTTTCAGTTTAAAACCACTACACCTTCTCCTATTGCAACAGGCCCTGTTAAAAGGTTTGTCCCCATCTTTCTTATAAGGTCCCTTTTAGTACTGAAAGGCGGCAATAAGGCGTCCTTGGAGCCTTCTCGTCTCTAGGCTGAACAACCCCAACTGTCTCAGCCTTTCTTCATAGGAGAGTGCTTCAGCCCTCTGATCATTTTTGGCTCTCCTCTGGACCCACTCCAACAGATTTGTGGGACCCTGAACTGAGACTTTGCCTCAAACCCTTCTTGTGTGCCACTTGCGCAGGAAACCATAGGGAACTGTTGGTTGGAGGTGTGCAGGATGGGGGGTTGGGTTTTGGTGCCGCATAGGTGGGACCCTGCTGACCTCCTCATCGCTGTTGCTGGGGGCTTTTATGTGGTGTCTATGGAGTGTGCCTGTGTAGGCTGAAGGGTCAAGTAGCGAACACTGTAGGCTAGGGGGCGAAAGACCCCTGTGTGACCCCCTAGCATTTACCACACATGTGCCAAATTAACCGCACCCTAGAACCACCCCACTATGCTTCGAATGCAAGTGATGGTTACTGCCAGGACCAAAAGCATAAAAGGCGGCTAAGGAGCTTCCCACTCCTGCCACCAACCATACCCTGAGTAAAGAAGACCAACGAGACGTCACTGGATCCACGGGTGGTGGCTATCTGCTTGCACTCACCCATAGACTGCTGTATGTTCAGGATCCTCAGATGGTCTCAAACCTGATCTTTTCTTACAGTGGGAGCGACCCTGCTCCCCCAGTCCTTCCCTTGTGGTCCATCCACTCAAGATGTGTGGGAAGAGAGGTTGGCATGAAGACTGAGGCAAAAAAGGTGTTGAGTACCTCAGCCTTCTCCTTGTCCGTTGTTACCTGTTTGCCAGTGGTGTTCATTGGGCAGGTAGCTTTCTTTGACCTTCCTTTTCTGGCTGACATGCCTGTAGAAACCATTTTTATTATTCTTTGCATCCCTTGACAATTTCAGCTCCACTTGCACCTTGGCCTTCCTGACCCCATCCCTACAGATCCAGGCAGTGTCCCTATACCCTTCCCAGGATACCTGTCCCTGCTTCCACTGCCTGCGCATTTCCTTCTTGGCCTTTAGTTTAACCAGCAGGTCTCGATTCAACCATGCTGGTCTCTTACCTTCCTTGCCTGATTTCTTACACCTGAGGATTGAGAGCTCTTGTCCTCTATGGAAAGCGTCCTTAAAGATCTGCCAGCTCTGCTCTGCTCCCTTGTCCCAGAGGGCAGTTTCCCAGGGGGTCCTATTGACTAAGTCCTTGAACAGCTGGAAATTTTTTTTCCTAAAATTCAGTGTTCTGACTTTACTCTTCGCTTGACCCATATCCTTCAGGACTGTGAACTCCACCAGTGCATGATCACTGCAGCCCAGGCTACCTCCAATCTTGACATCACCAATTAGGTCACTAGCGTTGGTCAGCAGCAGGTCCAGTATCACATCTCATCTGGCAGGGCTGTCTATTACCTGGCTTAAGAAGTTATCCTCGATGCATTCCAGGAGTCTCCTAGATTGCCTACAGCTCGCCGTGCTACTTTTCCAGCAGATGTCTGGGTGACTGAATTCCCCCAGCAGGATGAGAGCCTTCAAGCTCAATGTTTCCTGTAGCTGGAGAAAGATGGCTTCGTCAATAAGGTCCCCTTGATTGGGCTCCTCGTAGTGGACACCAACCACAAAGTTCCCTTTGTTACCTTGGTCTCTAATTCTTACCCATAAGCTTTCAACCTTCTTGTGGCTATTCTTCAAAGACAGCTCTTCACACTCAACCCATTTCTTGACATAAAGGGCAATTGCTCTGCCCCTCCTTTCTTTCCTGTCCCTTCTGAACAGCCTGTAGCCATTGACACCTGCACTGCAATCATGGGATCCATCCCACCGAGTTTCAGTAATGGCAACTGGGTCACAGCTTTCTAGTAGCACGGTGGCTTCCAACTCCTCCTTTTGTTGCCCATGCTGCACACATTGGTGTAGAGGCGCTTCAGCTGGGCTGTTGTCCCTGTCACCTTTTCAGAGGAACATCCCTTAATTCCTTTCAGGTATTTCACTGATATTTACCTCTTGGCTCCTCTTACCTCAGGAGCCCCTGGCTCACCTCTGCAAGACTTCAAGTGTGCTGCAGTGTAGCCAGCACATCTCAGAGCAACAGGTTGAGGGCCCTCGCTGGCACCTCGTCACTCTAACCTTGGCATGTCATCCCACAGCTTGTCACAAGCAAACCTGCTTTTATCCCTCTCGCCCTTCAAGCCTAGTTTAAAGCTCTGTCAATGAGTCCTGCTAGCATGTGAGGAAAAACCCTCTTCCCCCTTTGAGAAAGGTGAATCCCATCTGATGGCAGCAAGCCTGGTGCTGTGTTGGCCTTCCCATTATTGAAAAACACAAAATTGTGTCAAAAACCCCAAAATTCTCCACCATCTGTGGAGAAAGTTACAGAAAAGAAAGAAACAAAATGAGGACCTACAACAGATTTCAAGACTTCTTAAATATATGGTTGCCACCTTAGTTAAATTGCTACTAAAATAGATTATTAGAGCAAAGTAACATGAATAATTAATGACAGAACCTGAATTTCAAACTGAAGCAGGATGATATGTAACCATCTATGTTGTATCTACACACACACACACATACGTGTGTGTGTACATATATATATAAGCATTTTAACTCAAAGTAGGGAATTTCATTAGTATGGTAGTGTCACTTGATTCTGTTTTGCTTCCTGTCTCTGCCAACCTCTGTGTCTGCTTCCTCATAGAAAATTAATGATAGGTCTATCAAAAAGGTTAAAAGGAGTCGCCTACTCTATCTCTTTGCAATCACACTGGGTTTAAGGATTTGAGAAATGCACTTGGCGTGCCTAATTGCATAAACTGATGCTCAGGTAAGTATTTTTCTAACCAATAAACAAAAAGCAGATTTTGTATCTCAGTTATCTGTGGTCTACTACTCCAACAAATGAGGCAGAGAAACTTCTTTCACTTTTTATCACAAGAGTTTGTGTCCAATTCCACTTTTGACATGATATGATCAACCCCATAATCTAGTCTGGTGGCTCTCACCTCAGTGAACTTTTTCATTTGCCTTTGGGATTGTTTAAGCTGCGCTCATCCTGTTTGGTTCCTTTTACCACAGTAATTAAGAAAGAGAAAACACTCCTGGGAGGTGCCTGTTTCTCTCCTCGGCTGTAGAAGGAGCTGAGGCTGCCTGAGAAGCAGACATCTCATTTTGGACATGGGTGTCAGGACCACTGAATCACAACTATTGCTTCTGGTGTTGGCCTAAGTCGCTTTAGGGAAGTGTCTTTTTGAAATGTTTATTGTTATTTGGGTAGCAGGCAATAAACAATTCGCTGATCTGAAACAATGAATTACACAGGAGGATGCAAAAAACCCAAAAGATTGGCAAAAGGCCTGGAATCAGAAGCCAAATAGACAGACAAGGGGGATAACTAATGACTAAGTGACAGCAGGTTTAAAGACAACAGGTATGAAACCTAGGGAGAAAAACATTAATTGCATTGGAAAACAGATAGGATTTTATGACAAAATTTGAACATGATTTAAATGGGAGAGCGTACACCAAGAAATACTATTCTAGCTTGTTTTAAATGTTTCCCTATTTCATTCATAAGGCTGAATAAATAATGCATATCACACATCTCCAGCTTTTGTCTGAACAAATGCAAGAAAAAAAAATAATAAAGCAAAAGGAATTGGGTTATTTAACATGAAAGCTAAATTTCTCTTTTAACCTGTACTGAATATTCTCTCAACGTCAAGTCTGGGGTGAAGAGAAATGTCAGAGAGAGTTGGGGGATGAGGTTTTTTCTATGTTTACCATCAAGTAGGTAGTTTTGGAAATTTCTAACTGTATTGAAAATGGAACACACCGTACCTGAAAATAGTCACAGGAAATGAAACGCTGTCTGCCACTGGTACCATGTATGTGGATTGACATGCAAAAACTCTGTGGGTAAAACTAGGACAAGGCAGAGGTTAGCATTTACTCACTATTGGTAATGTTAGGTATTTTACCACAGAGCGATTCATGCAGTATTTCTTTTTTTTTTCTTTCTTTGTATGGTGGAGAATTCACTGATATTTTTTGTTAGATATTTTGGTTGAAATTTCTCATTTTTGGGGGGATCTACAATGATTTGGAGGGATATTAAAAGCATATTTTTTTCAAAAGCTCCTGATACCTCAGTAAAATTACACCCACAGGTAATCATAGAATCAATGTCCTTTGTTGGATCCCAGCTAGGCTATCCTAAAAGGCTGGATGCTGGCATTTAGAGATTTACTCTAAATTCCCATGGCCAGCTACATGACTTGTTTGATGGGTAGTGTTACACTTTGTCTGGTCACATCCTGGAGATTCAAGCTGTGTCTTTGTTCCTTAATCTTGCCTATGAGAACCTGAATCCCCTGTCTTCCCTTCTATAAGTTTATCATATCTAGAGTTAAATCTGATTGTGTTCCTCTCTTCCTTTCCAAGCAATACCGTGAGCAAGGATATCTGGTTTCCAATGTATCTCTATCTCAGGCAACCTGATAGTTATTGTTACTAGAATTGCCTGTCACAAAAGTCAAACGTTTAGAGTAAGATTTATCCCAACAAGCTTTATGCACAGACAAGTCTGGTGGGTAGTCTAATTTCTAATTGGCAAAGAGATGGAAGTACCTCCAAAAACGATTTATCCCACCTTGCACCTGTCTCCGGATGGCTTGAGTCACCCTCGGGAAGTGCCTATTCCTTTCAATTTCCTTTAACTACATTGCTGTGGTTGAATATTACCATGACAGCGCTTACTGGGAGGAAAAGTCTTCTACAGGAAAATTACCTGCCAGCTGGCAATTGCGCTGGGATATAACAGATTGTCATACAGGAAAATGGAGCATTTTAGGACAGTGCAATACATTGTGGGCTCCAAGGGTTAACTGCACGCCCTGCATTGAGGTATGTAAGCAGAGAAGTTTGTGTTGGCTTGTGGGCTGAGAAAGACTTGAAGGATGAAGCCTATTAAAGGACCTCAAATTTTTCTGCTGTCAGTTAAACCAGGAAATCTACTCTCAGAAGACCAGCTTCCAGACTTCTGCTTTTGGGACTTTTCTGTGGTTTTTGGCTATATTTCTATTTTTTTTTAATACCGTAAAAGGTATCCAGATTACTTTTTACCCTTTTTCTATGGAGAATGTAGGTAGCCTCCTTAAAGCACCTAAAAGTGGGCACATGGAAATTAAAAGAAATGTTCAGATCATAATGACCTAACACTATACCTGTTGAGCTAGAACTGCAAAAAAGCAGGTGCAGATATAAGGGCTACTAACTTCCAAAGATAATGCCTGAAAATGTTGAATGGATAGTGCAGACTTCATCATTTCGGAAGGGTTAAAATGATCATTGGCTGTGCAGAGAGAGTCTGAAATTATAAGAAAATGCTAAAAGTCTAGAAGTTAGTGCACAGAGAAGTAACAGTACGGGCTGTTTCCCGGAAGGGAACTCAACAGCGTTACAGGAACGCTGAGATTTCTATTGGCAGTAAGCTGAAGAGCTCGCCACAATGGTGCAGTGTACGATGCAGAGTGCAGAAACCTGCAAAGCTGCAGTATAAAAACCTGGTTATTAAAAGATTCTCTGTGTGATGAGCAAAAGTGCAATCAATTCTCTTGAGCAAGTCTATCACTAGTGTCATATGAAAGTGGGAAAAGCAGGATTTACCCCTCTGAGGTCCATAAGGGACTCATTCTGTGTCCCGGCTAATTTGTAGTTTGGGTAGCTGCAGACTGGCCTGAAGTAGTATTTCTAAATTTGCTGCCATAAATTGTTAATATCTGTCTCTTAAACGCAGCAACACAGAGGATTAGGAGGACAGGGAATACAGTACGTTAAAAAAAAGCCCAAAACAAAAAACAAAAAAGAAAACCCAAAAACCCCAATGGGAAATGAGGATTAAAAAAGCTGTAATTTTAAAAAAAAACCTCTTTACATTTACCAAGTGAGATCTTGTATTGTTTCCTGCAACATTTGCAGATTGAATGTTCATCTTTCCATGAACCATGGGAGGGAAAATTTCCGGGGAGGAAGAAGCTTTCTGGCAGCACGAAGCCTCGGTCTCTCACAGTACCTCTCTTCCTTCGCCTGAATGCCCCTAAAGTGATTCTGTAGACACAGGAACTTAAAGAGAGATCAATATATCTGTAAATATCCAGAGACAGAACTGATTTTACTGAAAATGTAGCTTCTAAGGGCATATTCAGTTATCTATGAATATAATTTTTTTAAATTACAAATTGAGGGTTTCATATGCTGACATTTGGGGCCCACAAGGCAATTTAATAGCTGACAGAGATCCCCTAGTCAAAAGACATGGCAAAAACTAGTGACAGGGACAGCATTAACATTCCCAGCTTCTCCCATCCTCACAGGCATAGAGATATATTGATGTGGGGCCAGGAAAAGAAATATGTTGCAGCCTATGGAAACAATCAACGACCATATATTTTGCACATATTTTATAACATATGCTACGCAGCATTTGTCACAGGTCCCTTGTACTGTAGTCAGAGCACAAAGTAAAGGAAAAGGAAAATATATTAACTTTCAAGTAGTTATTTGCATGTAATTGTCTGGTCTCATCCCAAGTCTCGATCAGATAAAACCCACCAAATTCTCCATTGATCAAAGTCTCTCCAAGAAGCAGTGCTATATTCAACATTGATCTTCCATTGATTTAGTGTTATTTAAACAAGGCTAAATTTAAGCTAGCATTTTCAGACAGATAATCAAGAACAGAACCAAGTTTATTGGGCCTTTTTAATAAATTATGGTGAATTGAGGAACTCTGTTCACCAAAGTCAGCTATATTCTTGTTCAGAATAAACTCAGAAATGGTGTCAAACTAGACAGTGGTTAGATGTTCCAAACACACTTTGAACAATGTAGCTCCTTTTCAATGTTAAAATCTTTTTTTCATATTTTTATGAAGGCATTTACTTTTGCCATCAAAAAAACATGAAAGAAAAAATGGATATAGTACAATATACACAGAAAAATCGTGGAGTTAGACATCTCTTCTCCTTTACCTCCTCCATAAATATAAAGCATCAGATAATAGGAAGCAATTCATGTGATGTACAGTAAGTCAGGTGCTATTAGAGTCAAAGGTGTTATCTGCCTTAGTAAATAGCTGCAATAATCTATGGCCTAATACACTGTAAACCGTGGTAATAGATAAGAAGAAAGCCAAGAATACCTGTTACAAATAGTCACTACTGTTTATTTGAGTTTTCAGGGAGCAACATGGAATGATTTTCCTACCGCATCACAACCCAGGGAGTGATTTACACTTCAACCTGTGCAAATTAAGCAAAATAAATAACTACTTAAAAAAACCCAAAGCAGTAACAGTCTGCAGAAGTCAGAGTCTCTCAGAACTGTTTCCCTAATCACTCATCGTTTATGATACTAATAAACCAAAAGTAAGGGGGAAAGGAATGACAAAGTTTGTTTTCTTTTCCACTCATTAAATTCGAGGGAAGAGGAACAATACGTTTTGACTCAGTTTCTGAACCAGGTGTCCACAGAGACCAATACCAACAGTTGGTGAATATTGGAATCGGGACTTGATGATTCAGTAGCCTTGTGGAAGCTTCTCTGGATGTTGTATTGGCACCCCAGGTATTCACCCTACACATCCAATATACTGACAAGGAAGCAAAGCACTAACAATGATTCACCTGGCAGAAAAGTACGGCTGCTAGCGCAGCACGCTCTAGCTAGTTCTGATTTTTACAGCCAAAGCTTTCCACTGTCTGTAACCTGAAGCGTGTCCATTTATTGACAGATGGAGGTCTAGCTTTTTAAGCATTTATAATAGATACTGCTTTGCACAGAAACCACAACTCTACCAGATATATAACGTCAGTCTTTAAACACTTAATGATGTGTCTGGTTGTATCAGAGACAGCCTAGTAATGCTACGAAGTGTAGGAATCCCCGATAAAATATTTCACAGGCCCAAACTAGAAGGTTTCTTGTACATTTTATTTACACACTGTTTTAATGATATTTCGTTTTCCCACCTTCTTTTCTTATGTTTTCTCCAGTTCATTCAGTAAATTTCTGCATTTCTATTTCAGTTCTCCAATGTGTAAATCTTGTAGTACATGCTTTCCTGAAATTTAGGCAACATTCATAAGTGGTTTCTCACTTGTAACGGTTTGAAAATGAACATTTTGAACAGTTCTAGTACATTTCTCAGCTGTGATCCCTTTTTTATGAGTCCGTTTTGATTGTCTTTAATATATTTCTAGGTGTTTTGTACCCTCTTCTCTTGCTAGGAATTCTATATCTTTCATATAACTTTCATATAGCTGGCTCACAAGCTAGCTGTTACCTGCATACTACATTATTCTCTTGGAAGTGTCCCTCATAAGTGCTCAATGTAATGTTACTGACAATACCTATGAGCAAAATAGCAAGAGGTTAATATATTAAAGTATGGTGTGACTTATCTGGGGGGTCACAGACATAGCTACAGAAAGGAAGGACTGCATTTGGATTGAATTCAGTGAAAAGGAGGACAAAATTACAAGCAGATGATTATTTTTTTTTCTTTTATCTGTTAAGTCCAAGTGACAGAAAACGGCATTCTCGCTATAATTCTGTTCCATGATATTTCACAGAATTATTAAGGCTTAGGGATGCAGAACATCTCTAAACATAGAGTCTTTCATCCTACCTTTACTCAAGATAGAAAGCAGATACTGCAGAGGTTTTGACACATTCACATCACTTTGTATAATGATTGTAAAAACATCACTTTTAATTATCCATTTAATCATGCTTTTTTTTTTTCCTCAAGTAGGGATATGTGGTTGTGACAAGAAAAGCCAAAACACCATAGAAAATCCCAGCTAAGGCACTCTGATAGGAATAGAAAAAAGCCCACCATTATTTCTACTTAGCTTTCCAACTCAAGTTTCCAAATCCAAAAAAAACCCAAAAATCAGGCAAGTCAGCTAAAAATCCACATTGCTATGGAGATAGGTGAGTGGATCTGCAGCCTTCTTCCTTCTTAATTGGCCAGTGATGCTGTTGACCACTCATATATGTTTGTTGATAGTGGCCTTAACCTTTTTTTGATGTACAGTCTCATGAAACCACATCTGGACTAGCTGTGGTGAGTATTGCATTAGGACTTCTCAACAAGTCCGACCGTGTTTGGTTATCTATGAAACTTTCTTCTGAAGCTGAGCCAGTAAGTGAAGGGAATACTTTCAGTGTCATGATATGATTTATATCTCACTGTTTCACTGGATTTAAACTGATAGCTGTTTGTTTTCAGTTGCATTTGATTTTAATAATGGTTGTTTAAACTTTGCTGCTCTTAAGCAACAACGGACGTGACGTCTTAGTACTGCAAGAGCACCCCAAACCTGTGTGAAGTGCTGTGAAGTATGGCTTGAGCAGCATGCTCTGGAGGGACCCAGCTCTGAGGAGAGACACTCTTCACTAATCACCCTGGAGCCATTTAAAATGTCCATTATGGGATGCAATATCAGTCACTCAAGATATTTAACCAAAAACGACCAAAAAAAATACTGTTTAATCTTCACAAAAAAGAGAGGGAATTAGTTGCTACACAATTTTCCTATGATCATGTACTTCCCAAAAAAGTTGAAACCTTGCCACCTTCTTTCTCTTTCCAGCTTTAGCTATTTTTCCTCCATCCTTTTTGGAATGGGAAGGTCTTTCTTTCTTTCTTTCTTTGTGTTTTGTTATGCTTTTCAACTTGAAGCGCCCCAACCCACTTCCAGTGAACAGACAGCACAGACTTTTGCCCGCCCACAGGTAAACTGCAGAGCGAATCAGGTCTGAATTTTCAGGTGATGCTATACATGACTTTCTATCCATCTACCAGCACTTATAAATGCTTAAAAATGGGTCTTACAAGGACTAAATAGGCAGTTGAAATATTCATATGCTTCATGGCTGTATTATTATCTTATGGTCAAACTAAATAGATTGCCTATTTCTGTCTTTCTGGTTCAAAATCAATAAAAAAAAAGGAGAGGAAATGGTCAAACTACTCATAGCCACCATAAAAAATCCACCATTGAATTTGTTCCATCAGTAGAAGCTGCAAGGGTAACGTGGAAATGAAAGCCTTCATCATCTTTCCAATTATTTTTCCTTCCTTACATTTTCTGAAAGCCTCATCAGTTCATTTTGATTTATATTTGGCAATGGTTACTAAACCTTTGGGGAAAAATCAGTTTATAAAGGAAGCAATCATGCAGTTTACCAGCATTTCATCTAGCAGGCGAGTCGAGACACTGAGATGGCCAACAGCGATTGAATGTGGTGGGGTTGCAGTGGTGGGCCGAGAAATCAAAGCACCAATGAATACAGCGAGCAGATGGGATGGTGAATCTCCCACACAGGTCACGCAAGGCAACTAATCTTGTCAAAAAGCTTCTTTGCAATTATTAAGATGATCTCTGTATTTGACTGCTAATTTTGCTAATGACATTCGCCCTGCATTACCAAAATAGGGAGGCCAACATAAGCACGAAACCCAAATCCGTGTGTAATCCCCTAAATAATCGCAATTTGCATTTCAGTCTTTTTAAGAGGTATTAATTCACTGGTTTGAGTGGATTAAGTCTTTGTTGAGTTGCAGAGTGTAGGCTGCTGTAGTCTGCTCTTTCTGGCTACTTCCACAGCGCTGTGCAAGCGAAATATCACAAGGATTCTTGATGCCCTGGCTGTTTGCATATGTTTAGTAGAGTCTGATTCACTTATGATTTCTGACTTCACTTTATTAGCTTTGCCAGGAAGATGAAAATGCAAAGCAAATTCATTCGAGCAGATGTGAATGTTTTTTAAAAGAAAATGTTAGTCTTCTTTTTTTGCCCCACTTACCGGTCCCAAACCATAGATTTCCAGGAAATCTTTAGGGAACCCCAGGGAAATTGGAATAAAATATTTATAACCGAGTTAGAATAATTGGTTGATTTGGAGATAACCAGAAAGATATCCCTGCTTTTTTTTACGCTATAACCTGAAATATCCTTACTGTGACAACCGTTTCATATTCAGCAAAAATGCAATCTCAACAGATGATGGAATATGAGACAGTAGCCAGATCTAAGTATTTTATGTTAATGTGCCACTGGACTGATTTTCTCTTTTTTGCTAAGGACTTCAAGCCTGATTTTTCATATAAATTATGTATATAAAAAATAACAAAATTGCTTAAGTAGCTCTTCTGAAAAACTTTTTAAAATAAATTGTTGTTGTTGTTAGCAACTTTCTCTGTTTTTCTATTTCTAATTTTGGTATTGGAGGTGAAATGTTGAATTTTTAAATGTTTTATTCTTGTCTTCGTTAGCATCTGCTGTGTGGCGATGGTGTGTCAGCTGCTTTAGAGAAAGGCTTGACGCATGTGGCCTTGCTTGAAAAACTTGTAAAGTTGATAGCCAAAATGAACAGCTGATGTGTGAACACAAGAAATAACATCAGAGTTAAGGAGTCAGAGATTGGTAGCTTCTCTCTGTCTTTAAGGAGAAAAAAAAATAGGTCTGCTCTTATAGTTTCCAGACATTCTTTTGAGGATGGGATTGAGGAAGAAAAGACATTGAAATTATTCACAATCGATGATTAAAGCAAAATCTAGTTAAAATGGCCTGAGTTTTCACAGGATAAATTTTGAAGTTTATTGTTCCAGCTTAGGTCATATCATACTCGTGTGACTGATACAGGTGATCCCAGCAGATTATTTATCTTACCACCCTGAATAATCCACTTTCTTCCCAGTAGTATTGTTGTTCCTGTATCATGGAAAAAGCCTCAAAATTAAAAAAGTAAAAGCTCTCTTGGATTTGACATAGAATAATCACTTTTAATAACCAATGTAAATCGTCACAGATTTTGATCTACTTTGCGTGACTGGTGGGAGAATGAGGCCAATTGCACTTGCACTTTAAAAGGCCAGTGGTTTCATTTTCATAAGTAAAACAGAGGGATTCCTGGGAAGTGGTCGTATTTCTTTATTTGTGGATGTTACTGGGGAGGCACAAGAAACTATTCAAATGTCGCAGGGTAAACCAGCCTGATGGATTGCTAGTGTAGAGTGCCCTTAATGCGAGATGTTCAGCTTTGCATCTCCCCTGCTCATATGTTACCACTAACTTGGTTTTATGCTTCATTATTAATCTGTAAACTGCCTACAGAACAAGAGGAGACGAATGTCCAGGCTGAAATGGGCGGGGGCAGTCATTGATCAAACTGTTCAAGACAGTTCCCATCGATTTTTTGAAGATATGCATCCCTACATGTCTGCAATGATATGGGAATGGGTTTTGCAATTAAAAAAAAAAATAAAAATCCCATGTGTTTGGATTTTGCTTAGAAGGTAGAAGATTTTATAACAATGTGTGTGTATATTGTGGTTTATTGGTTACACTGACATCAGTAAATTCTGGGGACTGGACTGCTGAGAGCTTTTTAATTGTGGGTAAAAAAAACCTGAACAGAATAGTGACTATAGTTTTTGTAGGTGAAGAATTCAGATTATTGTATTTATGCCTCTGAAAAGAAGCTTCCAAAGACCAGCATTTTATTCCAACGGTGCAAATAGTTTGACTCAATGGTTGGGTAAACAGGCTATATAACTCATCAACCTCTACGTCTATGAAGATTTCTACATCATATGGCTAAACCATGACACAAATAGGTGTGGTTTTCTCCTGACAACACGTTCTCTTCAACAGGGAAAAAAAATCTCAAAATTTTAAGAATTTTGCTGGGATACTCTCCAACTGTTATGTTTACCTAAAAAAAGAAAAGAAAAAAAAGGAAAAGAAAAAAAATTGAGCCTGCACAATTTAGCTGGAAACCTCTGAGAGGAAATCACTTCTTTCTGGTCCTGCTGCATTCTATTTCCAGGAATTAGATATTGGCTGGAATATGGAAATATAAATGAAAAAACAGAAGGAATTGAAAATCCGTATGCAACAACCTGAAAATATATTGAATTTGGCTTAAAAGATGTCCAGGCTGGTTTCAGTAGAGAGAGGTGTGTGTATATATATATATACACACACAGACACATAGTCACAGTATGATGAGTTACTGAGAATTAGCACTGGAGATTAGTTTTGGTGAAAAAAAACATCGAATGAGATTAATTAATTTTGTGATACTGTTCATCTCTGTCTCTTGGCAATATCTAATTGGGGATTTGATACAAATCTGGAACAGGAAAAGTTAAATATTTCTCATCAGACTTTCATGACTTGCCTTGTTATATGCTGTACCTTCGAATTCTGAGGAATGAAGAATGTTAATAGGTGGCAGAGATAGTAACTGGTGCCTTTGCAGAGTTCCTCCAGTCCTCTCCAGATCAAACATAAAGATATTATACTTTCTTATAAGGAATTCCCATTTATGCTTTTGCACCATTTCTACCATCCAAACCAAAGTTGATTTAGGTAGAAGAGTACGGAAAACCATGTAAGAATTTACTAGCATGGAAGAAAATTTGCATCTGAGGACTGTTTGTCATGAATCATATAAATAATAGTGAGGAATAATGGATGTGTTGATGTTATGATGCCACTTCCATCTTCCATTTCTTCCTTTTCAGCAGCTAGCTCCATTAATTCAAAATCTACTGGAAATAAAGATTTCAGCTTTGCCTTGCAGCATTGATCTGAAGCACAGCTGAACCAGTTATTAAAACATAGAGTCTTCTGAGCCAAAGAAATAATCAAAATTCCAATTAATGCTGCTGCAGCATTACACCATTGTCATAGTAACAGTGGCATGAAAGTTTACATCAAAAGCCTTGTTAGGAAGTGCCAGTCTAAAAGCAATCAAATCCCTGGGAAAGCATTCAGAAGTTCAAAAGAAACTAATGAAAGAGGCCTTTAGGATGTAATTTCATTGACAGTTATTCTTAGTTAATAGAGGCAACCCAACCAGGGTCTTCTGTTACAAGGAAGCTCAGTGGTTAAAACAAATGTATTAGAGCAATAGCGCTAAGATTAACAGAAACAGAGAGACACTGTGCAGCAACCCCAAAGCACAAATTTGTGCTTGTAAAAGGTAAATCCACAAACCAATAACAACACTAGGAAGATTCTGGAAAAGACACTGTATGGACTGAAAAAGTGGGTAGGTAACAGGTTCAGAAACTGTACATAGAAGAAAGGTCTTCCAGGCTCTTGGAGATTGACCAAGTGTTTTAAATGTTTAGGTGAATGGGCCTTAGCTTGTGACCTGTGTATAATATGCTGCCTGAAAAACTGTCTGATTTGTCTTAAGGGCACAGAGGGAGGAAAAATACCAATAAAAAGTAAAACAAACTAGGTAAGCATATTCTGATGTTGGTCGGCGTGTTAGCTTTTATGTGATGTCCATTGTAAAGCTAAGGAATGTGTACTAAATGCTTTTTCTTATTGTATGTTTCGGGTCGGGGAGTTGGTGGGGGAGTGGATTGTTGTTGATTAGAGTATGAAAGCAGCTGAAATCCCACAAGAAAAGCTGTTCTTTCACAGCCTTCCAGGAAAAGATAGAGGCATTGTCATAAAGATGGATATTCTCAGGAGAGTTCTTCTGCTTGCATGAAGGGAAGAAAAAAACCCATACAGGATCAGAAAGTCATTCCGATATCTCCTAAGCTCACTCGGCTGCCAGATTCAAACTGAGATACAAGTTTTGATTTGCAATCTAACAGAAAACTTAGTCCTCATTTGGAATCAAATTTAGACTCAGTGGTCAAATTTTACAAGCTTGGATAACTAAAATCAAGTGAATGTGACACACCGAAATAATCATTGGTCGTGTCCCCGATGTGCGCAACGCAGTCCTGTCAAACCAAAAGCAGAAAAAAAAAGAATAACAGATGTGATAGAGCATCTGAAAGCAAAAAAAGAGAAGAGAGGTTAGTCCTGGGAGGAACGGAGGGGGGGTATAGGAGATTTGTGCACATTCAGGTAATGTTCTTTTGATCTTCTCTCACTCCGGTATTTCTCGTTCATCATTAATGCCTGCACAGAGGGGAGGAAGGATGGAAAATCAGGTAATTAGTTACACATGTACTTTGATCAGTATTGCATTTTTCTTTTTCAAGTTGTTTGCCAAAGAGCTAACAAACGAGAGGGAGGATTTCATTTATGGGAATTGTTCAGTCAAGCACATTCTCAGGAATGTTTCCACAATCTCTAAATTTAATCCTGTGCTTCCCTAATGATAACTTAAAGGTGATTTGGATTTGATTTTATTTCCACATCATCAAAGCTTTCTTCTTGGTAGAATTTCTGTATTTCCATGTCCTTGATCCCAAGACACTGTACGTAGGTATTTATCAAGCACATTTTTGCAGATGGTGAGCATAAAGTCTGGAGAGATAAATAAATGGCGAGTAACTTGAAAAGCTAGAATTAGATTTAGAAATCTCCTGTTTAGTGCTTAGATGTAGACCTTTCACAAAGGGGAAAAATTTCCCTTGCTCTTTCCGGTTGGTAGTAGCTGGTGCTCTACATGGGCCCTTGTGAAGTGACATAGTGCCTGTCAGGCAGGTCCCCATCACCGTCTTCAGCTTATCATATCCTCCCTTTACCATTCAACAGAAGAGAGAGAGAACAGAAGAGTGGGAAAATACTTCTGCAAAAGAGGTAGGGTCTTTCATATCAGACATTCTGCTGGAACAAGCCGTTTTTAGGCTAGTGTTGGCATTGAAATAGAGATATAATCTAAAGAGGGGCATGGCTGTACCTATTCAGTTCCCATCTGGAAGGTGAAGGGGAGTGATAAACTGTCAACTCTCCCGAGCGTGCGTAGCTCTGGTCTTGTTCTTCCCTAACGCTGTAGATGGGGAGCTGATCGGCTTGTGAGACGAGACACGGGCCGTTTCCCTTCATGTCCTGGCTGGGGGAAGCATTTGAAAGCGGGGTTGTGTGTTAACTGTGACAATTCTCTATAGGAACTTTTACTGGAACTTTAAAAATGTGCCCTGTAATAGCCTTAGACAGCAGTCAGCACGGGTCTGGCTTTACGATCCTTTTCCTCTCCATCACAGAGTCCCAGGACACCTGTCCATAGAGCTCCCCACATCCACTATAACTAATGGGGTTGTGGAGCACAACAGAACAGCATAGGTCAATCGCTACCAACAGTATGACAAGTGTTGGTTCTGTATAAATTACCTTGTAGACATGTTTTGTAGAATATTTCATTATTTTGCGTGGCAGCTTCGATAGCAGCAGTATGGGACACATCTCCCATTAGTAGTGTACAATATATTTTCTTGTCAGTTAATCTTGAAAGCTGGCTACCGTTCCTCAAAAAGCCTGGATCTTTCATTTCCTTCTAATAAATACTTCACACTAAATGCATTATTGCTAGAGAGGTGTCAGTAATCGAATGATTATCATCACATTTTCCTTGTGGCCTATGACAAAAATATTTTCTGTAGTGTAGGCAAAAGGAGAGTAAGAGAGGTGGTGGGAGTAAAATAAGGAAAGGAGATCAAATCAAGTGTTAGACAAATAGCCCCCAGAACAGCCAGATCTCCTGTAGACAACGCAGAGACTGGAAGGCTCTGAGAACTGAAAGATAACAGACAATATGTTTCAGTGGCAAAAAAGACCCCCCTCCCCCCAAAAAAAGTCTGAAGAACAGAAGTATGCAAAATCTTAATATCTCCCGGAATATTTTGTGGATCTTCTATGGTGCTTACTCTGTTCCGTGTATTTTATAACCTATCCATGTATGTAAAGTGTGAGTATTTAATCCTGGCATACTTACGCACTTCAGAAGACAGTTATTGGAGACCTGGCTCTGCTAAATTGTTGCTATGAATTTTTTTGGTAACAAATGTGTAGGCTAGGGCAATGATACACTATTTCTTTTGCATCATTATCTTTTGCAGCTCCTTACAAAGAATTAGCCATGTCAGGCGTGTTGCATATGTTTCAGTTTCATATTGCATTGCAGAAAAAAAGCACAGCAGCAGCTTGCATCGTATTTATTTCAAGCAATTACGATGCAGCTGCCGTATGAGTACTGAGAACCCAGACTCGTCAAAAATTGAGGCAAATGAAGGAAAATACAAAGGACTCCTACAAAAATTATTGTGAGGAGGTGGTGAGTGAAGGAATGAGAAGGGACAAGCTTAGGGTGTTTGCTTTTTTGCTTAAAACATTTTGAAGATCAGAGATTCATGTAGGTTTCTAATGAAATGCGTCTGCACATCATTTACTCTTGTCCTGGTTTCAGCGACACAGGACTAATTTCTCTTCTAATGCTTGGGAAAACTGTACTTTTAGAAGACTCTAGTGTCTGAATTTGTGAAAATATTTACCTTACAGCCAGCTATGGTGCGCGTGTTTCAAGGTCTCAGTGTTTTTGAGCTCGCCAGGTGCAGGGATGAGGAGGAGCGAGACCCGGGCACTTGACTCAAGCTGCCCAACAGGATTACTTCATACCATGAACGGCACATTCAATATAAATTAGAAAGTTTGCTGTGAAGCTCTCTCTCCCTTGATGGAGGTGATCCAGAGAGCTTCTTGCCCCCATGCTGCACCCCTGAGCCCTTCCTTTCCTCCCGAAGCCGTAGTGCTCGCAGTGTCTGACATTTACTGTCCCCTGCTGGGAATCCACAGCTTCCTGCGGATAGAATGAGCTGAGTATAATCCTGGTATATTTTATATTGGTATCAGGATGAATATTGGTTCTTTAGTGTTATTACTGTTAATTATCTAGTCTTATTCTATTAAATCTTTTTAAATTTCAGCCCTGGGGTTTCCTTATTTTCCTCCCATTCCACCTTCCTGGGTGGGGAGGGGTCATCGGGTGAGAGAATCATTGTCTAAACGTCAATAAATTGTTGTGGGTTTCTCAAACCATAACAACTCTGAAAAGTAAGATTTCAGCTGATGACTTCTTATGGACTGAATCCTCTTTTTCCACTTACCCTCTAGGAAGGAGCAGGTTTATAACCTTCTCGGCTGCAAACTCTCAAAGGCTGCAGGGACCCAGCTCTCCCTCAGTTATGGCAAAGCAACAGAAGTAATAAACTTAATCCTTTCACAAGCCAAGCCCTGTGCCTTCCGGATCTCTAGTGTGCCCACCCATCTCAGTGCATATCCCCGTCCTTTCCAGTTAACACATGGAATGAACCCTGCTGGTTCAGAGGAAGGATGGTGCTGTGTTTGGGTCTCAACTCTTCTACAGGCTGAGAAAATCACTTAGCCTTTCTATGACTCTTTGCCCCTGATGATGGAGATAAAATCTATCATTACTTCTACACTTTTTCTCACCCATATCATGTTTATATAAGTTCTTAGGCTGAGCTTCTTATCAGTGATAAAATGGTATTTTGTAAATGGGGCCAGTTCCAGTGTCAGAGGTCCTCAGTGAACTGTTGTACAGGTATTAATGAGGGAGCGGGGTGAAGAGGGGTATTTCACACATACCGGGCCTCACAAATTCAGAAGCTGCTTAACTGGAGAGTTTTTAGGTATTTCTTGAGCACTTAAAGCCCATCGATACATTTAAGGAAAATGAAACTGGAAATTCAATCTGCTGTAACGTATCTGCCTGTCTATCTGTGTGTTGGTTTTGCATTACCGTCCTATCACAGTATCTGGACAGTTTTCACAAAAAAAAAAAAAAAAAAAATCAATAACTGTGGTGTTATCTCTTCCTGCCCACGCTGGTTTTTCTCCTTTTCACTCCTTCTCGTAGGCTGTCTCTGAGTTTGTCACCTCCATGCTGTGAGCACCAGCACTGCCCGTTAGCTGGCTCGGCTGAGGAAGAGAAGCCATTTCACTTGAAATGAAGAGGCCCAGCAAGCGTGATTTATCCTTTTTATCGCCACCACCACGTGCCCTGCTGAGATGCAAAAGTCTGACTTCCCCGTGCACGTGGCAGTTTTGGTGGATGGGAAATCTATATTCGCTGGGGCAGGAGGTCTGTGTCCTACCAGGGGGAACGTGTCCTCGCCTCCTTGGGAAGAGGACAAACAACCAACATCTACATTTGGGCTTTGCACCGCTCCAGGGAGGGGTTTATCTGCTTGGTTTGACTTCAGTCACCCATTGACCCTAAGCAGTCTGAAGTCCTTGTTGAATTTTTTGTAGCTTTTTACCTTTCTCTCTTTTTTTTTCTTTTTTTTTGCCAAGCTCTCCTGACTTTTGCATTCTCTGTGTGTGCGCTGAGGGTGGCTGTGTGAATTGCTCGGAGAATAATTATCCTTGCTGAGACCTGAGGAGGCAATTCATCATGTCAGACTAACAATGGCTGCAGATAGCACAAGGAAGCCTACGTAACTAAGCATTGAAAACTAAGCGCAGAGTGCACTGAATTTCCCTGGTGAATATAGAATTTGGGGTCATTATCTCACATTTTTGCTGAATATCAGTGGACGTATTTTGAGGCTAACAGATGCATCACTTTGGCTTTATTTCCATCTGCCAGGCAAACAGAGGATTTATGGCTATTTCACAGAGCCCACCAAGCAATGCTCTGAATAGTATCAAATACTTTTTTCGCTAAATTCTGCTTGCCTTGGGGGTATGTGTAATTATCTCTTCTGATATATCGCATTTTGAATTGTATTTATTTTTATTGTGATGTGCAATGGTATGTTCCTGTTCCATTTATTGGCATCTTGCAGATAGATGGCAATTTTGAATAAATCTGTTATTGGTTGCTGTGGAAGGCTGAAGTCTTCTCTGAGTGTTTGGACCTGGGCAAATAAACTTCATTTACAGCTCATGTAGCGGTGGGCTCTTTCCTCTTTTCAAACCTGGTGTACAGCAGGAAGACCCACACCAGCAACATGCCCAATCTTGTGTATTTCAAGACCCCAATTTCAAAGTCTGCTGAACTCAAGGGGGGGGGGGGCGCATTTTCTATAAGCTGAGAGAGCTTTGTTTAGGTCTGTGGAAAATAGGTTTGCATTAGTTCAGTATATCTGATGATAGCACTGGAAAGAAGGTAAGCCAAGCCCTGCCAGAGATCTCCTTTTCCCTGTCAGTGATCTCCTTTTTTAAAGACATCTAGGATATACATACATACATACATACACATAAGTACGTATTCAGTCACGTTTGTGAGTGTGTGTGTGGTTTTATTCTTTTTTTACCAAAGCTTTGATAATTTTGTGGAGAAAAGCAGATTTTAAAGATGTTTTCAGCCAGACTTTCTGGGAGTAAATTCTCCGTCAAGAAGGAGCAAAGATGGGTAAATCAACTTGGAAATATGAAAAGATAAACTGTTGTGAGATAAATCAGACCTTTTTTTCAATTTGACTTCACTTCAATGTGAAAAGGAATTTTGAAATTTAAAAATATAATGAAAGAAATTTGTCATTTTAATTTGAGATTGGACCCTTAAAATAAAGCTTTTAACTCACAAGAGTCTTGTTTCAGATGTCCTTATAAGCTCCTGACAGAAGTCAGGCCTTTTCTGTACATCCTTTGGCAGGGTAAAGAATATTTTCACTTCTTTTACAGGAGGGAGACAGAAACGGCAAAGAAAATTTTTCAAAACCTTAGTGTCAAAAAATTTAAGACCCGGATTTTCAACAAAACATTTTTTTATTTCGTTCGCAAATGAAAACTATGTAAATACAGCTGGAAATAAAGCCATTCTCAAAACATTTGTTACAATGGCCCAAAAGAAGTTCAGTAGGGGAAAGCTAAAATGCAAAGTGGATTTAAGATTAAAAAAATAATACCTCTGCCTCGGGATGGTCTGCATGTGAATGAGATCTGTGCCAGAGCAGTATCCTTGATAAAGTGTAGTGACAGGAGAGGGAATTTCTCTAACCAGCCTCTGTGTACATCCACCTGGGGGAATCATTCTCTAAGTGTTGGGTTGTAACATAGATTATCTGCTCATGAAAGAGAGAGAAGACATGTCATAGCTCTCTCACACTCTTCTATAGGGTATGAAGAAGAAAGGTGAGGTCTTGGCTCCAACTCCTCTCCTTGCTGCCTCATGAAGGGTGGTGACCAGGCTGTCCCTAAATCACTAAACCACAGAGAAAAAAGAGAGTGATGCCTTAGAGAGGGACCTCCAAAGCAGAGCTTTGTATTTTGCACCTTGTTTTAAGACTACACCTAAAACTGCTGTCAGTCTCCCCAGGGTTTCTCACTATTGTCACCTACAGAGTTTGTCGGGTCAAGACATCATTGTGTTGGGGACCAGACAGTGTGACAGCCTCCGTTTTGGCTTGGTTAATGTGGGAGCTTTCAAAACTCTGCAGTTTTCCAAAGCTTGATCTGTAGATTCACACAGTTTAACAGCTCCTTTGCTTCTTGCTGAACTGAGAGACTTCTGTGCCGGCTGGTCAGAAATCATTTATCTGGAATTCACACTGGTTTTCGTCTTCTGCAAGACTTTTTTATTCTGTCACTTGTGGAGTTTGAGAGATTGGACTATGAGTCTTCATAAAATAAAATCAGACTCGGTCAGACACTGGAATCCTTATTCTTTGGAAATTTAGAAAGCACACAAAAAGTTGTATTAGATTTCCTTACAATAGGCTTATTGGAACACAACAGGTGATGGAGTCCTCATGAAATTCTACAACTGTGTCTAGAAAATGAAAGTTGTGGTAATATTCGCTCTCAAGATGTTAAAACCTGTGTGAGGTTGGACTAATTACAAGACTAATGAAGAATTAGGCTTTCTGGAAAGCTGCAAGCTTCAGAGCCCTGTATACCTCGTTGGGTGGCTCCTGATTTCCAGGCCACCATGCAGTTACTGATGGGCCAAGCAGGGCAAAGCAAAAGCCATCTGACTCCAGATACTCTTGCATAGCAAGCGGCAAATTCCCCCAGACCTTTCTAAATTTTGCCAAAATTATTTCTGATACAGTAAACAACGCTCCTTTTTATGCTAAAGAGTTGGTTTCAGAAGTGGAAAACAAGTGATAGTCTCAGTCATGGGCATGTAGGGAGACATATGTACCATATACACCCTCAGTAAGTTTGCAGATGATACTGAGTTGGGCGGGAGTGTTGGTCTGCTTGAGGGTAGGATGGTTCTGCAGAGGGATCTGGACAGGATGGATTGATGGGCTGAGGCCAATAGTATGAGTCTCAACAAGCCCAAGTGCCGGGTCCTGCACTCGGGTGACATCCAAACGTTACAGGCTTGGGGAAGAGTGGCTGGAAAGCTGCCTGGCAGAAAAGGACCCGAGGTTGTTGGTCGACAGTCAGCTGAATATGAGCCAGCAGTGTGCCCAGGTAGCCAACAAGGCCAACAGCATCCTGATCTGTATCAACAACAGTGTGGCCAGCAGGACTAGGGAAGTGATCATCCCCCTGTACTTGGCATTGGTGAGGCTGCACGTCGAACACTGTGTTCAGTTTTGGACTCTCACTACAGGAAAGACATTGAGGTGCTGGAGCATGTCCAGAGAAGGGCAACAAAGCTGGTGAAGGTTCTAGAGCACAAGTCGTCTGAGGAACAACTGAGGGAAGTGAGGTTGTTCAGCCTGGAGAAAAGGAGGCTGAGGGGAGAACTTACCGCTCTCTACAACTACCTGAAAGGAGGTTGTAGCAAGGTGGGGGTTGGTCTCTTCTCCCAAGTAACAAAGGATAGGACAAGAGGAAACAGCCTCAAGTTGCACCACAGGAGGTTTAGGATGGATATTAAGAAAACTTTCTTCACCAAAAGAGTTGTCAAGCATTGGAACAGGCTGCCCAGGGAAGTGATGGAATCGCCATCCCTGGAGGTATTTAAAAGACGGGTAGACGTGGTGCTGAGGGACACAGTTTAGTGGTGGTTTTGGCAGTGTTAGGTTAATGGTTGGACTCGATGATCTCAAAGGTCCCTTCCAAGCTAGACAATTCTATGATTCTATGATTCTATGTACTATCAGTGCATTCTGTGAACAGACAGTATTTGGTCAGTGAAGCAGCAGCTCTGAAACATGTCGAACAGGTTATTTGGGATTTTGTTTACAGTGAAACAGAGGGGAAGGAAGTGGCAAAATATATACAACTTGATACTAACCTGGAATGAAATTTTAAGAAAATTACATTTTTAAAATTAAATAAACTACATGGCTGTAATACTTCAACACCCCTCTCCATTCCGTGACTTTTAAAATTGCCAGCAGAGTATGAAAACCATGGTGATTTCTGTGATGTTTCTACTTAGCTGTGATGCAGAAAATGCAGCTTCTTTGTTTCTTTGCTGTTTTCAGACACCCAGTTTAGAGAAGTTAATGGTCGGTTATAATTCTGTTATAAACTGAGGCGAAATTTTGAAATTTGCAAGGCTGGGTTACATTTTCAGTTTCCCTCAACAGAGGGTAATTTTGGAAAGTCAGGATGATGCCCAAATAGTATATTAAAAACAGAACAGAGTCACTTGTTTCTCAATTCATGCTCCAAAGTCCTGGTTATAGTCTAGTGCCTATCAATGTTCCATATAGGAATCACAGAATCATAGTACAGTTTGGGTTGGAAGAGACCTTTAAAGGCCATCTAGTCCAACTCCCCTGCAATAAGCAGTGACATCTTCAACTAGATCAGGTTGCTCAGAGCCCCGTCCAACCTGACCTGGAGTGTTTCCAGGGATAGGGCATCTACGACCTCTCTGTTCCAGTGTCTCACCATCCTCATTTTAAAAAGTTTCTTCCTTATAGCTAGTCTAAATCTACCTTTTTTTAGTTTAAAACTGTTACCCCTTGACCTGTTGCAGCAGACCCTGCTAAAGAGTTTGTCCCCATCTTTCTTATAAGCCATCTTTAAGTACTGAAAGGCTGCAATAAAATATCCCCAGAGCCTTCTCTTCTCCAGGCTGAACAATCCCAACTTTCTCAGCCTGTCTTCCATTCCTCTGATCATTTTTGTGGTTCTCCTGCTCCAATAGGTCCATGTCCTTCTTATGTTGGGGGCCCCTGAGCTGGACACAGTATTCCAGGTGGGGTCTCACCAGTGCAGAGTAGAGGGACAGAATCACCTCCCTCTTCCTGCTGGCCACGCTGCTTTTGATGTAGCCCAGCATACGGTTGGCTTTCTGGGCTGCAACCACACATTGCTGGTGCATGTCCAACTTTTCACCCACCAGTACCCCCAACTACTCAGCAGGGCTCCTCTCAATCCCTTCATCTCCCAGCCTGTATTGGGGGTTGCCCTGACGCAGGTGCAGAACCTTGCACTTGCCTTGCTGAAACTCATGAGGTTCACATGGGCTCACTTCTTGAGCTTGTCCAGGTCCCTCTGGATGGCAACCTATCCCTCAAGTGTGTCAACCCCACCACTCAGCTTGATGTCATCTGCAGACCTGCTGAGGGTGCACCAAATCCCACTGTTTATGTCAGTGATGAAGATACTGGTGCCAATGCGGACCCCTGAGGGACACCACTTGTCACTGACCTCCATGAATAAAGGCTGGCTTTTTTGATGCATAAGGTATTTTATTGTAGTTGGGAATTTCTTAGCTTCTGAGAGAACTCCTCCCCTTCCCTTCCCAGCCCAGGGAATTACAGGAATCCCTCACAGTCATCTGCAGGCATTATGACTCAGTGTATCAAGGATTTGCTGATAGACTACTAGAATAATACAATTTACCAAGATGCTCTAGAGGAGTTTATGATTTTGGGAATATTTTGTTAACATTTTCCCCTCAGTGAAGATGACCCTAATTTTAGGATAAAGAAACAAAACTCCCTCAAAGAACAAGCTTTTTATCCTATGCTATCATCTACATCTATGTCACAACTCATCCAGCTTTCAGGCTCCAGAAGTTGACTTGAAATGCACAGAGGTTATAAGAGGTTTTGAGCTCTGCTGAAATGAGAGTTGATTGCTGAAGACCCGGCTGTTCAGGTGTGTTACTCCAACAGTCGTGGTCAGAGACCTAACACTTCACCTAGCACCTATGAACAAAAACCATCCAAGGCTGTACTCTTGGGTGCAGTTGTCTCCTGTTCATGCTTTATTCACTTTAAAGTCCTTCAAGCAGGGAACATCGCTCTATTTTTCACACTCCAGGAGTGACAGTCCTTATGAACAGTACCCATCCCTGTCCTGTCCCCACCACCTCTCCTACGTGCCATGGCTACCCACCTGTTCTATAAGCTGAAAATTAGTGTTGTCAGTGATGTTCACTCAAAAACGTCTTTGATATAAATGCACAAATAAAGCATGATTACTCCTGTTTTACAGCTGGAGAAACTAGGACAGCAGGAAGTTCAGAGGCTTATCTAAAGTTGCAGAGGTGGTGACAGAGAAATGTCAGACTCATAAACCCAAGTCTTACTTACCAAGCAGTCCTTCCTCAAGATTGTAGGAGTCACATTTAATTGATGAGCTGATTTAGGATGAAGCAGAGTTCGCCATCAATTACAGAGCAACATTATTGTGTCTAACTTTGCTAAGCCCCAGAATGAACTAAAGGTCTGGCAGGGCCAAAAGGGCCCCAGTCAATTCTGCTAACTGTGTAATTCTTAAACAGAACTGAATTCTCCTAAACTGTATTTATGCTAAATTTCATGGCACCTGATGACCTCAATTAAAACCTTTCAGAAGAAATCAGAGGTGCCAGCAAGGTCCTGCAAGATGAATGTCTATGGCTTTCTCCTGCTAACTGCTGATATAAACTAGGCAATTTTAAAGAAGATTTTATAGTGATGCTGCTGCTGTTTTTATCGAAGGTGTCAGAATGCCAGTAGTGATAATGTCTCACTGAATGAGCAGCTTGCTTTCTCTGGTCCCTTTCCTAAAGCACGTAATGGACATCATTAGTATCTAGATAAATCTCCTTTTATTGTCCATTTGGTCGCAGAGAAGAATAAAGTTGTGTTTTCCTAATGCTCCCAAGATTATTTCTATTATGAACATGGACAAAGGGCACAAACTTGCAGCTTTACTGGTCTTTATTGGTCAAGCCAGTAACTACCCAGAAGAAATGAATTTCTTCAGAGTGGACCTAACTTGACAAAAAAGATGAAAGCTGGCGTGCCATGGCCTTTAAAATACATAGGTAATGTACCTCGTAGGGTACAGAGAACTGTACAGGACAAATTCCAGGTGCGAGCATGAGCACCAAACCCCATATATAATTCTCATACAACTGAATAAATGTACATACGAGAGTGGGAAAATAAAAGGCCAGATGCTTAGTGTTCCTGAATAACACCTTCTTGAAAAGATAAATGCATGCATCTGCTCTTCTTCTGGTGACTTAGAGTTTTCAGCTTAAATTTTTCTAACGAACAAATATTTAAGCCCTGTCAAGGAGTTTAGAAATTTCCTTTTTTTAATTTGAATAGGAAATCACACTGAAATGACCGTAAAATTGGTTATTTCGTTTGCTTCAAATTCAAGTCAGGACCTCTTGACGGTTCAAAAAAATGTTTTCATGATTTTAGTTGCAAAGAATGATATTTGCACATTTCTTGATGCTTGTGATAAACAAAAGCTTGGTAAAATATCTGCCATGGCAGGAATGTTTTCAGCAATGATGGAATTAAAAAATTCAATTCTGAAGAGAACACATTTTTAATCGCATGTCTGCTGTATATATTTAGGACTTGAAAATTAATTGTCTAATTAGGATGAATTTTAGGCATATTTTTAACTGCACTGCCCCACAACGTAACTATATTTTGGTTGAACATAGGATTTGCTTGAACAATTTTAAATCCCCACAATCACAAGTATGCAGCAACTTCAGTCTCAAATTGTTCATTTAATGTTAATCACAGCCGTTGTAACGTGGAGCCAACCGGCTCTAAGGGACATGACCTTATCACAGTGGACAGATGGCAAAAAATTTTCAAGCCGTGTTAAACCTTTTCCTTCAACACTTTTTTTGTTCTTAACATATTTATTGCTGACACCATATATCAGTGTTATAGCTTCTGTTCAGGTGAATACGATCAGTTGGCAGTAACAGGTTCAGCTCTGGGAACCTTTCAGCCATTGCTTTTTGAGCTGTTTCTGTAAACTCACCGTCTGGAAGAAACAAGGAAAAAAACAAGAAAGGGAGGGAGAGAGGCTTTTGGAAACCCTTCAGCTTGGCTTAATTCCCATGCAGAGAGGAGAATAAATTAATGCAGACACCGTGTTTTCCTGCCTCGCATGTCATATTTTCTTGTGATTGGAAAAATCAGTGGCAGCACAGGATGCGTGGAAGAGAGAGGGGGAAGCAGAAAATGCGAGAGGCAAAATATATTTGAAAATGTTAAACTCAGCTCTAGCAGTATCCGTTAAATGTCTCCTGCATTTGTAAGAGAGCTGTGTTTCTCTGCATTAGGGCTGAGCCTCCGCTGCTCCACTGATGTCTGTCATCCTAGTGAAAGAACTGAATATGGTTTGAAGACACAGTAGGAAACATGCCTTAATAAATGCATTTGCAATTGTACCTATGACTTTATGAATGCTCCGCGTAACTGTGCAAGCTACGAATGTATTTTATGCATGTCAAATCTTCTGTTCCCTTGCTTTTTCCACATTTTTCCTTTGCTCTTGAACAAGAGAATAATATGGACACCTTTTTCATTGTATTTTTGGGATGAAGAATTATCCCTGCCTAGCTCAAATTCAGCAAGTCCAGGAAAGGCTTTCTAGGTCCAATAACACTTTTGTCCTCCACAGCCAAGTGTCCTCATGATGTGACAAAAGATTTTTTAAAGGGACTTTGTGTTTTCTGTGCCAAAACCAAGCTCAGCTGAAAGTACTCTTAGTTTCTCCTTGGTAAATACCTTGGCTAATGTGACCTGGTACACATCGGACCTATGTTCTGCATGAAAAATGTGAGTATCAGTAGGAAAAATAAGAACATCTCACCCAGAGAGTCGTCACTCAGAGGTCCTAAGAGCAGATTTACTGGGACAAGGATGGAAGGAGGTGCGAGAATTGCCTCTCTCAGCAGCGAGGAGCACTCATCCCCGATAAGTAGCATCCCTGCGAAGTTGTGCAGTTGCGGATGCATCAAACTGCGAGTGCACAGCACGTGTTCTGGGCTGAGAGGCTCCCAGTAATTAAGTTGTACGTTCAATTAAACCTAATGCCCCAATAACTTTGAAAAATGCAAAGGGCCTATGGAGGCAGGAAGGAACAAAATCCTCAGGCTCCCTTTACTGGCCAATAAACCCACTATAAATGCCCATGACTGGAGGCCCAGATCTTTATATATAGCTGGAAAGCAGCATTTCCATTAGCTTTAGTGGTGACAAGATGGTTTCTGTTGGTTTTGGATTAGATCATGAAAACTCTAGTGCTCCTGTGCTACTTGGGAAAGGAGGAGGAGGGCAGTTGTTCATGGTTACATTCCAGGAGTCAGAGACCAACTTTTAATCTTAGTTTTAAGCATTCTTTAGCTCATTAAGGCCTTTCAAAAATAGACAGGGAAAAAGTTAAAAAAATAGTCAAAATCAATGCCAGTATGCTCTACTATTTAGAAAGCATTACTCCAGCTCTCTCACTAAGTGCTCCTGAAGAATTCCCCAGGCTGATTCTATAAAACAGGTGAGATGTTCTCACTTAACTTTAGTCCTCCAGCAATTAAGAAAATTGACAGTGTGGCTGACTACAGAGAGAACCAAAGTACCCGTTTCAAACTGAAAACTTAATAATTAGACAGATGCACCTACTAAATATATTAGCTGTAAAGAGAAGCTCACCTAATGAACTTAGATCAGTTTAAGATGTTTATGTTTGGCGGAGTTGGACCTAACTCAAAGAGAGGTACAAGGTCTTCTTACCTTTCTGGCAAGTAACTCTGTCTCCTCCCTTCCCTGCCCCGAATCCTGTGCTTATGCAGCTCATCACAAAGTGACCCACCAACCAACGATAGCTGCAGTGATGCATGGGTACCAATACAAATATTTTCTTATTTGTTGTTTTCTTATGTTCTACACTGTCTTTTTTTTCTTTTTTTTTCACTCTGTGTGTGTCTCCTGTGTCAGGTTCAGAAGGCAAATCGTAAGGAGCAGGGCCTGTCCTTTTATTGTACTAGCGAAGACTTCCCAGGAAATCTGAGCCTACATTTGAATAAAGACTCCACTGCCCTGCGGTGTTTATTACTGCTGCTGTTTGTTTGTTTTCCTCAGACGAGTCATCTTTGAGCACGGAAAGCAGGAATCATTCATCATCCCCGATAAAACACAGCAAGTGAATGAAAATAACATTCAGACAACAGAGCAAACCCGGAGCCTTTGCAGAGAAGTTTCCTTTTAGATGAGAAATCGGTGATGGGGGACGCGGAGGACTGGGGTGGGGGCGAGGAGAGGAGGAGACCGATTCCTCATGGCAGGCTCTGGGATGCGGCGTGACAGTTATGAGCCAGGAACCACAGCTGAATGCAAAGCGGCAAGGCAGACTGGGGAACTGCAGTGCTGCTGAACCAAAACTGAAGGAAAAGGTGCTGGTGAGTGAACTGGAAAGATGAAATGTGTACTTGGCTGGAATGGATAATAAAGCACGCTGCATTCAGTTTGGCAGCAGACACCAAGAGCTTATCAAAAACAACATATTCTCATGTAACGGAAGGCAGTACTGTAACTATGTGATTGCTGAGCAGACTATGTAAAACTGTATAAAAACTTTCTTATTGTACCTAAGTCAGCAGGAGACAGGGATCCTCGCTGGCCTTGCGGGAAGAGGGGAGACTGATAGAGTCATCTTGGCTTACACAGAGTAGAGCACGCGGCAAATGGGAATTTCACAGAGAAGCATTTTCTCTCTCTTTTTTTTTTTCTTTTTAAAGAGGTTTTGACAGCTAAGTGCAAACTATTTGGAAAAGTGTCAACTTTCCAAATAGTTTTTGCAAAAAATAAAGCCAATAGCAGACTATAGAAGTTATAGAATGAAACTTCTATAGTAACTTTTAAACCAAGAAATAATTTCAAACGTGTATACCCCCGGTCAGGATCTCATTAAAACTCTAAGTGGATGAAAATCTTCCTAGCCTGTTTAAATCAGCAGAATCATCTATTATAATCTAAAGGTCCTAAATGACATCACAAGGTCATCCACAACTTCTACATCTTGTCTTAGACTATGGCTAAGGTTAGAAAGCATTTATTCTTCCCCTGACTTTTTATGATTTCATAGAAGGGAGTGAAATAGAAAATGTAAATGGAAAAAATAATTTTTCCTTGTTGAAACTCTTTCTTAACCAGATGTACAAAGCAGCTAAATTCCTTTGGCTTTGGTAAGCAGGAACAAGTGGTTGCTAAACGTTAGTATTGAAAGAGACCAAAAGATTCAAGGATCCAGACCTAAAAGCAGCTTGATTGTTGGAGGGCCATTTGCTACAAATTAACTTGACTTTGACCCTAGCCTCAGAGAGAGATCTAAACCAAAGCTGAATATTAGCATATACATGTAGACACCATATAAATAAATATGCACAATTTACTCACTCAACCCACAGCGCCAGGAACTCCTTACCAAATGCACTGTCCTGCCAGTACAGAACAGCACTAATTACCAAGTGGTGAGTGTCTGTGATTTCATGACATGATTAATGAGCTTGATTTTCCACTGTGTGATTATTGATTGAAACTGTGTCCGGTAATTTTGGATGGATTTAGTACTCCAGCTACTCAAACTTAGACAAAGATACATAAAGATATGGAAAAACTTTTTTGCACATCAAAGTCAATGGCTTGCTGTTTAACTCACGTGCAAGAAACTACGTGGCTGATATCGAGCACTGAGGAGCGTTTGTTGCAATACAGTAGCCTGCAAGAACCGCTGGCTGCTGAACGCTTCCGAAAGAAAAGAAAGATCCTTCAAATCCTTCAAACCTGCTATGAAATTCCTGAAGATTTACAGGATGTGTTTTTTCATCTTTTGCTAAACGAGGGTTTGCAATAGAGATGGAATTGGATTGGACCAGCAGTTGGGTCCGACCAGCTGAATTAGAAAAGAGAAAACCAAAAATTCTTTCTCTATAAGCTAAGCCAGACGGGTGGCAATCCAGACTCATGTCAGAGTGGAAATATATGGCTGGTTTGTCAACGCATTTTTTGATTTATTAAGTAAAATTACCAGTGGAATAAAAACAACTGAGAAATGGTGAAATGAAAACACAAATTATATAAGTACCAAAAAAAGGAGTATATCAGAGAAGATAGTTCAGCTGTACTGGCATCACGTACAGCCCAGAGGAGGAGATGCTGTAAATTGTCAAGAAAAATGTGTTAAAAATGGATATGCAGCTGACTTTTTAAAAAACCCCAACATATCGATGCCTCAAAAAGACAAAAAAGCCGTGCCAGTGAGACTTCTACAGGAAGAGAGAAGCTGAAAAAGAGGTGGCAAAGAGATAAAAGATGCTGCAGACGTTGTAAACAGTGAACTGGGTAGAAAGAGACAAGCGAAGGGCATCAGAGAATTGAAATGAATAAAAAATGTAGGTGTAGAGGAAAGAAACATTAGGAAAGCATTGTGTTCTGTGTGTCATTAGGAGTTTGATCAGCTCTCCGGAAACGAGTTCACTTTGATGCAGCCCACATCACTACTTGTATAGTGGGTAAAAAAAGTAAGAAAAAAAAAAAAGATAGATGTTCAATCAGCAAGAGCTATATAAAGGGTACTGCATTTGAGGTGATGGTAAATGGAGAGAGGAGATGCCTGAGCTGTAAAAAAGAGGATGTTTAAAGAGAGAATCAGCAGCCGCATTTTGCTGTTCAACAAAGACCAGTTCGAGGCCCAAGGGAGACATTTTGGACTGGACACTGATAGAAACCATCTCATTTTCTAGCAAGAGAAAAACACTGAAGAGTAGGAAAGGTGAGTAATGCACATTGCACAGTCTCTGGGAAGGATGTGATAGAATAAATAGCAGGAACAACCATGTACACGATACCAGAACATGACAATGATGTTGATCACATCCTTGCAAAAAACATGTCTGTATACCACTGCACTTCCATAATGATCCAGAGCCAGCACGAAAGGGAGAGGAAAATGGCCTTTTTATGACAGTCACTATCTCTCTCATGGGGGTTCCTAACAAGGAAAAAGCTGGTGTGACTGGTTTCTACGCTACTTCCCAACAGGTGAAAAGAGTGCTTTGGGAAAAAAAAAAGATACATAAAGGAAGTTGCCATAGCCAAATGCTCCTCAGCTCTCTCCAGCTGATGTATAGCATTTTGATCTGGACTCTAGCGGTGGACCCCGCAGCATTAACCTACTTCTGATAGCTTCTCCCTTTAAGTGTGGAAGAAAATGAGACATCCTTGTAGGTAGTGGTGGTATTTTTCCCCATCTGTTATATATAGTACCATGGCCACTTTGATAAAACTATCCCCTGCATTTAACATTGCACCAACACAATCTCCCTACCAAAACGTCACCATGTTTGTCTTATTTGCAATTATAGCTGTGAAAATCCAGTACAAAATACATATTTGCAAACAAAATGCTTCAACTGAACAGTTATACTTAGCACAAGGACCAATTCTTGACTCGTGAAATAATGCAGAAGGATCAAAGTCAAAGGTACAGTGGCAAACTCTCTTGTTCAACAGTCTTTTCCCACTAAAACAAAATCATTATTCTTTAGCATACTCTCATTTATACCACTTGTTGATTTCTCTCACATTTTCAACTTGTTAATTTTTCTCTTTTGTGTTCAGTATCTCTACATTTTCCCTTCACTCCCTCTGCCATCAAACTAAATTACATACTTATGCCATAATTTGTCTGATTTGTAGGAAAGAAGGAACTTCAGAAGAAGATGCAGAAATGCTTATTATTGACCAAGCTCCCCAACAGACAGAAGTTGGTCTGTGAGTAACGGACCTAATGAAACCAATGCATTTATGTCCTTTGTCTCCATTGCCACTTTTCTGGCAATAACCATGAGTCCTTCCACTATTCCCAGTCATTCTCAATTTCCCATTTCCTTCAATACTCCTAAACCTCTTCATGACCACCATCAGGTTCCTCTTGTGGCCCCAAACTCTTCTCGTCTATTACGCACACCTCTTCCCCAACCCCCTCTTTCACTCTGTGTAACATCCTTTGTACATAACTCTTGACTAATTTCTCTTCACAATGCCTAAGCTCTTCCCATCTCCTCTGTCTGTGTATTTTTTGGCTTAAACCTGGGAAAGAGCTGGAATACACTGCAGGAAACCTGCAAATATATATCTGTTGATTGACCATCTGCTATTAGCATGCAAATTTAAATAGATAAGAGCTGAGTTTTTTCTACCTTCTTCAATAGTAACATTTAATATTTTCCTTCCTTCCTTCACCCAGATGTATAGCAACTTGAATTCAGCTTTTCTCTCAATTTTTGTTGAGTCTGACAAGAAGATTAAAGGTTATTAGAGGAAGATAAATTTACTGACAGCTGGACAGGCAGAATGAAACCATGACTGCAGGAACTCTTTTCCTTTAGGAAACCAGGCTAAAAAACTGTCGCCTCAGAAATGCCAGGGCTGACTCTTGTGGGCAGCTGAAGGAATCTTCCAGAGATGAAACACACTGTCATGATGGTGCAGTACTGATACAACACTGGGAAGAGTGGTTGAGGCACCAGGTGGTTGCATCTCCTTTCGGAGAGGCCTCAACAGGCTGGAGAAATGGACTCATGGGAATCTTGTGAAGTTCAACAAAGGGAATTACCAAGTCATGCACCTGGGGACAACTTTCCTCTACAGAAAAGGAGTTGAGGGTCTTGGTGGACAACAAGTTAAACAGGAGCCATCAATGTGCCTTTGTAGAAAACAATCTCCGACAGCCTCCTAGGGAACATTAGGACCATAAGAAAATAAAATCTGCTGTAGATTCTATGGAGCTGCCAAGGAAACTAGAAAATACCAAGGAACATTCATTCCCAAGATCTCAAAATATCAAAAGCAACCTTGGGAATAAGGGTTCTTGCCGGTGGAGGATTAGCTCAAAAGAGCTAGAATATATACTTTATGGTCACTGTTTTTCTGATACATCTAGCATATTTCTGAAGAAGTCTGCTCTTAGAGAAAAAAATAATAAGGAAATAATTTTCACTTTTAATAAAATTTTCCCTTCCATGGTACATTTGTTGTCTCAAAAGTTTTAAATAAGCAATTTCTGTTTTTTTCTCATGCTGTCTTGCACACGTAGGAAAAGCTCAGCATAATGAATATTCGCTGAGACACTTCACTAACCTTCTTGAAACCACCCTGATGTAGAAAACAGAAGATTTCAACAGCTGCATGCTGAGCCGACTTTTATATGTGTCTTGAACAGGCTTAAGTAAGGCCTACCAGTGGTGTCCTTTTGCTCAATGGCTGGCATCTAAGCTTTTGGGGCGGATTACTCTCTCTTTTCCACACTTTAGGCAACAGTAATTCTCATGGTCATCATCATAATGAGTATAATAACAGATTTTCTGTAACTGTGCATTGTATAATTTTAAGTGTCCTATTTGAAGGCACTCCCATTAACTTCCAAGAAGGTTACAGTCAAAAAATGCAAATATCGGTGTGAATGGGCCCCTCTAGTTGCTCTCCATGCTCCACTGTGCTTCCCCACACCCACTTTATTTTTGCATTAGAGTTACCAGGTTCTTTCATCGTCCTGCCATGCTGGGTAGTGGCCTATTTGCTATGTGGTTTCTTTCTGGCACTTTTTTCTCCCTTGTTAGCTCCTGGGGGTTCCTGCAGTTGTCAGAAACACAATTTATGAAGCTTTTCTAAAGTCAGGTTAAAGCAATGTCCTCAAGGTTAAAAGTGTTATTGGTCTGTAGCATCAGGGATAAAAACTCTTTTTTCCCTTCATCTATTTCATTTCATTAGAAATTCTTGGGAAATCTCTCTATATATCATTCTACATTTAAAGGATAGATAGGCAAACGTGCCTTGGTCTTATGAAAAGACAGTTGTTCTCCGTGTGGAATACACTAGTGGAAAGGTTGGTAGTGCTGACTGATTGCTCCACAGGACAGTAAGACTGATGATTAAAGTCTGAGAGTGCATCAACCCTAACATTTACATTTTGATGTACACGGATGAGGCCACAGTGAGGCTGTAACTAACTGCATGACGTGAGAGTGGAATAGGGAAACATGGAAGTCTTGTGAAAGATCCTGAAGTCCCCGTGTCTCCAAAGCCGAGAAGGCAGAAGAGCCTGCTGTTTTCATGCAAGGCATTTATGCACTAACTGTAGGTGGAAGAGTTTTTGTACCAAGTTATATTAGAAAGGATCTTTTCTTAAGAATTATTTTCTCTTCCTTGCTTTTAGCCAAACTGTGTGGTCTTAAATCACTGCTGGGAAGGCACTGAATTAGAGTAGGAGGATCACCACCAATGGCCACAACTTAGACTTTCTCTGCTTCTCCGTGGTATTCTTCAGTTTCAGGAAGAGGCAATGAAAGATTACAGCATTTCCTGCTCTGGTAAGCTTTTGGAGGCTTTTTTTTTTCCATATATGAAAAGCTTTGACATAGATTCTTGCATTGCTGAGAAAAGCTGCGGCTCCTCCGTCACTTCAGGGAGCAAAACAAGGAGGCTGAACCCCTGAGAAAGGAACCAGGAGGGAAGAAACTTTCCCTGAGAGGAAGTGAGTGAAATTACAAGTCCAGACAACATAAATTTTAGTGCCTGCTGTTTTATAACTATTGGTGATTTTTCTTTGTTTCCATCACAAGCCTCATTATAAGCAAAGTCTCCTTGCTTCTCCCTTTAGGAGATAAGTACCACCTATCAGCTTCATGGTGAGAAGATATTAAGTCATTCCAGTGAGACCTGGGATGAGAACACAGCTGGCTAATAAAACAGAGTTACTGCTCGACCATTTTATCACTCAGGCTTTTGGCTGGCTTGATGCAAATTGGATGCTTCAGTAGACCGCATGGCATTACCCATGTGCAGGTAAAAGATGGGGACTTTCATCATTAAAGTATCTCATGCATATGCTTAGATGGCAAAGGTTTGAGATCTGAAGTTTGTCCTCCACAAATAACGTCTGGATTTTTTTTGTCTTGAAATGCGTCATATAGGTTTGCTTCTAAATTTAAGAAGTGGAGGTAGAAGAGGTGAAGGAAAAAAGAAGACCATAAGTAATGTCGCACTGCTCTCCATCCAACAATTTGGTGAGCCTTCTCCTTACAGAGCATGGGTCCCACTGATGGATTTTGACCTTATGATTTTGTAGCACTGAGAATACTGTCTGGAAATTGTGTTACCATAATATTTTAAATCTAAAGACCATGAAGCTTATCAGCAAGTTCTTAAAGACAAAAGCAAAACCAAAAAAACAACCAAAGAAACAAACAAAAAAAAAAAAACAAAAAACCCAACCAGCTTTGAATATCCAGGTTTTGCATATCTAACTTGAAACGCCATTACCAGGTATCATTTTTTAATATAATCCCTGCCTGCATTCTGTTACAGGCAAAAACTTAATGGTTACAGGAAAAACCAAAATGCCAGGTTAACAAGTTATGCATACAGAAAAATTATAAACATCTGGTTTAATCCCCTTGTATTAACAAAGACTATAGACTTTCACTGAATTGACTCCTCTGTGAATTAGAATTTAATGTTTAGGGAGAGAAACGGAACAATGCAAAACAAAACCACATCCAATCTCCATTAAAATTGTTGGTGATGGGATCTGAGGAACTTAATCAGCGGGCAAGTGAGGCTAACGGTAGAAAAGGTCAATCTTTTGCATAAATACCTCAGGATAAATAAAAAAGAAAAATGAAATGCCTTGCTAACAGATGGTATAGTGTGCCTTGCAGAGAATACACAGTACTGTATCTGAGAAAAAGGAAAAAATTCCATTTTTTTACAAGCCATAGGCCTGGTAGCTTGCCCTCAGAGATTTAACAAATAAGGGAAAAAGAAGCCTTGTTATAATATTTAACATCAGGTTTGAACCAAGTTGAACTAGCTGGGTATCTAACACTGAGAAGATAATTGATTTCCTCTGGGGAATATGTTAGATGTCATTTGTTTGGACTTCAGTAAAGCATTTGATATGGTGCACATAGGAAATGCCGACGATATTTGAGAAGAAAAGGATGAATATTATAATTGCATGATGGATAAGAAGCTGGCTACCTAGGCACCCATTAGCTTTTTGAAAGCTGAATTTTATTACTGGAAAAGGGTTATGAATGGTGTTTCTCCAAGACTGGTCAGGACAGAGATTGCTGCTATTTTTTTTTTATTATTTTTATAAATTGATATAAAATCAATCAAATTAATAATATATAAGTTTACTAAGTTTAGTAAAACAGAAGTAAATGCACTGTACAATTACTTTCTAATAACGTATAAGTGTAACCTCTGGATGTTACATCTTTTTTAAGAGTAAAACTATTTTTTTAATAAGCACTAATTAATTCATTAGTAACAATTAATTCTCTAAGGAAATAATTTAATAAAATTCCTACTGATCTTTACTACCTGTGGGTCCTGGGTCATGAAAAATGTACCCTACAGCATACCAGAAAGGTAGAAGAAAGTTTTATGCAAAAAGACAATTATAAGCTGAAAATAAATAAAGATAAATGAACATGTTTAGGCTGAAAATTAGAGTGTTTCTAGCAATAAAACCAGTGAGATTCAGGAAAAAGTTGTCCATTTAGGATAATAAGAACATAAATATATCCCATTTAAGAGGAGGTTGGATTATGAAAGAGATTATATGAGATGACTGCTGGAAAACAGGGTTTGCGGCAATCCTTGCATCTCTCATTATTTTTAATGCCTTTGTGTCTTGCAATTACTAAATTTTAAAATTTGTTTAAAGAGGTTTACAGAGGACTTTTACTCACTGATTTACACCCTGAGTGGTTCCCTCTAGTAATCAACCTGCCCCAGCCACTGCTGTAGATGAATTTCCACAGAGCCATCCTATGGCTTATGGGATCTCTGCTCTTTCACTGTGCGCTGGTCAGCCTTTGGCAAGCCGTCAGCTTTGGGTACTTCCAGTGGAGGCAAGAAAAAAGCACATGTTCTTATTTTTTTTTAAGATTAGAAACGTTTAGAGATGACAGGGAGTTTCACTCTCAAGTCAAGGTGGCTTTACTACCTCTGAAACATGGTTTAATTATTAAAATGTTTGGCTTAAACAAACCCCACATTTAGGCTTGGCGTTAATACATTTATCAGCATAAATTATTACCTGCTTATTTCCTTACTGCTTGTTTGCAACAGTAATTCAAATTAGTAGGGTCAAAATTATTTCAATAAATATAACAAATTATGGATGTAATTATTACAGCATGTATTTCAGAACGCAGCTTTATTTACAAAGGACACAGCATTGATTAAAACAGCTTGAATTATGCTAACCACAACATTGAACTCTCTTTACAAAACCATCTGAGAAGCACAGTAATTTGAGTTCAAGGGAGAGGCAGTATTACAAGAAGGCTAATGATAATCGTGTTTAAGGTCATTGGCAACTAAAGTACTTACTGTACAGGAGCCTTCTGTCAGAGACAATTATAATGAAGGGCCTTTGAATGGGGTCGAAACACTCGCAGTGTGTTTCTGTGACAGCTTTGTTCTCACAGTATTTATTCTGTTTCTAGTTTATCTGTAGCGCAGTATTAAATTTAGAGTGTCACGAGCCAAGTGGTTCATGCAAAACTAAATTGACAGAATGCAATGATGTTGTAGTTACACCGCAGCCTTTCTAATAACGGCAATGCCTTGTTAGATCAAAAGCATCCCCCAGGACCTCGGAGGCAGCACCCGTAGTCCCGTTCACATGGATTACGAAAGCACTGTCGGCTGCATAAGGCTTTCAGAAATAAAGAAAAATCTTCTAGGATCACATTCTTTTGTAGCTGGTCTTCAGTCCACAGTTTTATTTGCCGCACATCTGTTTTATTGCATTTTACTTTTGTTTGTCTGGAATAGGTGGAAGTAGATAAGCAATGAACTTTGCATACTCGGCTGTATCTAAACTTCTCACAGTCTTTAATTTGTTCAGCCTCATCACAAAACTTGATGGTATTGTGAATATCGCAGAAGGAAAACTGAGTCATGCAACACACCAAGTAACTTGAGTGTTGTTTCCTAAACGGTTGCAGAGTGTCCACTCTCCAGCATTGTGTCTTGGAGACCTAACCGTGCTGCCATCCCATCCCAAATAATACTGGTCTCCACCAGGGTGGCCACAGTACCCTGAAGCGGCAGAGGAATTGAAATAACTCAAGCAAAAGCTTGTTTCACACAAACAGGATGTGTACCCAGTTCACTTGGATGGGGAGTAACACACCATCACATTTTGAGAGACACGCATCACACGTCTGCCTGCTGATGGGGCAGGTTCAGCATCGCCTGCCCTCCCTATCTCTTCCCATGTGTTGGTGACGGACAATCAAACTATGTCTTAAAGCTCATGGGAAAACTTTCACAAGTACTGAACTTTGGAGATTATTGTTTATAATACAGTTGTCTATTGAATAATATTAATTATCTATCAATATATTATTTTATTATTATTAGTCTGTTAAAATCAAAAGCAGAGCCACAAAAGTGTTTTCATGGGAACCTCATTAGATGGCAGTTTGTCTTTTTCCATTTTCACAGCAGCCTTTTTACAAACTTCAGTCTTTGCTATTTTCCTGAGAAAAATTAACTCACCTGGGTCCTGTCCTCTCTGAGGATTAGTTAGAATTGAAAGGAAAGATTAAAAAAAACAATCTGTCATTTTGACAACAGTTTTTTAATTAACATCTGGATTTAAGGATTAAAAACCCCTTAATATTTTAATGAAAAAATAAGAAAACTCACAATAACGTTGATTCATCTTCAAATAGGTTTAGGATTAAATTTTAAACAAATAATGGAGTTGGTCAGTTATTTGAAAATGCTGCTATCTTAATTTTTTCAAGTGTTCTGTGCCACCTAATGTAGTTTGAATTCCTTATGCTTATATCACATTTATGGGCCAGGCTGTCTTATCAAATAATAACTTTCATTATTTTACCCTTTTAGAGAAGTGAGGAAAGTAACAGTAGGTTAAGCATGGTGTTTCCTTGAGCACGTACTTCCCCACAGACTGTACCCCCAGAGACGTGGGAAGACGGGAACCAACAAGACCACCACTTCCAGAATGCAATGCAAAACCTTATTAAATTTCCCACCTTCAGTCTTCAGTCAGATTATCGTGTGTTTATTTGAAATAAGGCAAGTTGGGTTAGCAAAATAGTGTTTCTTCACAGTGGATATTTCCAATGAAAAAAACCTCAGCTTCATGAAAAAAACAGTGTTCCATGAAAAAAACCATAGTGATAGGCATTTTGTTACAGAATCTAATGTGAACACTCACTACTTTACAGCAAACATTGATCCTCTTAAGCATATGGATATGGTGGATTATTCTGCTTATTTCATTTTATGCGACAGACAAGAAAAGCAAAGTGTAAAGCACATACATTATAGTGAGCATAAACCGCATACATATCAAAAATCAGCCACTCCTACTTTAGCAAATTCATACAGAATGCCAAGCAAAAAGATGGAGGTTTTTTTTCTAATATACATAGGAGAAAAAAATATCGGCTACATTTGCTGTTCCCTGGTGAGTGAACATAATTTCCTTGTGTTTAAATCTGAATACTTTTTATACTTCTTATGCATTAACATGGGCCCATTTACACGGTTTTGAACAGATGTCAGACTGAAAAATAAGACGCATGGCCACGGGTCGATTCTTCCTTCAAGTGATCCATTTCCTTCTCTGCTGGGGAAAAAAAGGAGGGGGAAAAAGAGGAAAAGAGAAGGCAAGGAAAACCTGGTCCTTTAGTGCTTGGTCGTAAAGGCTGAGCTGCGAGGGCAGAGCCATTCGGGGAGGTTTCGCTGGGAGGTTTCGGGCAGCTCTGGGAGGCACACACAACTACTGGCATTTGGTTTCACTGTTAATGGTACCATCTCCTCGGCACTGCCTGAGGGGCATGAAATATTCATGAGTTTCTTAAAGGCTTTGGGGAAGAAAGTGCTGGAAAGAAGCATTAACATGCTGATCTTTTTACTATCCCGTGTCAGTGAGGGGATATTAAATAATTAAGTCAATTTAAGCCGTTTTTTGCACAGAAGGAGGTTACGATTAGCAGCCCCCGCGTGCAGGGACACGTTGCCTTTTCCACTGCTGGCATTTTTAGACCTAGGAAAACAAAAACAGAATAAAAACTCCAGGTTGATTCCCAATAAAAATACGCTCTAAAGCACCGTTTGTTCCATGTTGTAGCCCCTGTGTTAGATTAGAAGCGGCTTTTTATGGCTCCAGATGGAAATGTGACCTCGTAAAAACCTCTCCGTACACAATATGTTCTCTCTAACCTCTGCCTATGAAAAGGCTCGTGCAAAAATTAAACAACCGGGTAGAAATGGCTCATTTTGCTTGTGAAAATACAGATTCTCAAAGGGCTCCTCTCCCAGTCTCTGCCTCCTGTCACCCCTATGTTATGGTTTCCTTTTTGTGCTGAGCCTCAGAGAGTTGAGGTGGGAGGTTGTCGTCGGCTGAACATCACTGAAGCTGAATCTCCAGGAGGACAATTCACCTTGGGGCATTTGAACCAACAGAACAAGGGTGACTTCAACTGAGTCAAAATGGGCAAAACATGCATATCTAAGTCATGAGAACACATTTTGGGGAGGTTTACTGATACACGCACAAACACACACATAAAAAGGGCAGTAAACCACCAGGCACCTTTGGGAAATACATTTTCCAGTTTGAAATTTTGTGTCCAGAATGGAAATGAGCTAAAAAATGCCAAAGATTGTCTTGGAATAATTTTTAAACCTTGTCTCACATGGAGATCTGGGTCTGATTTCCATCTTTAATTGGTATTTAACTGTTTGTACAAACTGGGAAGGTTTCAGCGGAGAGAGCTGGAAACCTCTTTCTTCCTCAGTGCATATTTAGGACTTGATACCGCACATCAGGAGGTTCAAGGCTTTGATCTGTAAGAGGCAGAAAAAAGAAATGTAAAATAGCTCTCCGACATGGCAGGTGACGTTTGGGCTATTAGCTGTTATGGGTAGATTCAGGTCTCTCACCCTCATTTTTCATAGCAAATTTGACAGCTCTTGAAACACTCCTGAGACAGACTGGAGGGGGAAAAGAATCATTGGATGGGAAATGCATTTCCACAGAACTCTTCCAAATGGTGTTTGGTACTTCCTATTGCAGAATAGAAAGCCTTTCAAGTCAATTAACACTTTTTTTTTTTCTCAAATACAGTTTTAATACTTGCTTTATTTATATCCAGCTCATTAATTTCCACATAATGAACCCAGAATGCAACAGAAAACTTTACTTACAGGGACTGACTCTAACTTGGTTTACACCAGATTGGAGGGAGAAAACAAAAACCCCCAAAAGTCACTGTAATAAATGCAATGTTAGCTAGAAAAAAATGAAACCAAATCCTCGTTTTAAACAAGATGAAAACCAAGCAAAGAGAAGTTTGTGACGTGGCTACAGAATCTGTCTTTTTGTAATCAGGCTGCTTGCTGAAGAGATTTCTTTTGTGGGCGTTATTTTAAAGTTTTCTAAATGGGGGGTTATGTCTATACCAGCCACAGGAACACAGGTGCACATTAATAAAAATTCCCTTTTACATAGCTCATGATTTTTATGCAGCGTTGTTTCCTTCAGCTTTCTTTTTCATTAATATTTAAGGAGAAAGTCACTTCACTATGATATTCAGATTCCAGTGAGATCATTCCTAAAATATTTAAAGAGTGGGTAATGCAAGTTTCCAGAAATAGAGATAAATATAACCTCAGTCTCCTGACCCCATAATACCTGCAGGTGGAGAAATATACTGGAGGCATTTTAAAGATCCTCATGCCAGACTGACCCCATTTTTTCTATCAAGAAAGAGAGACAAACAAGGACAAAGCCATCAGAAGGTTGTCTGATGTATTCTCCTGGCCACAGCCAAGGTCTTTACAATCTTTTTCTGAGCGAGCATCTGCTGAGAAAGAAATCCTCGCTGTGACATTGGGCTAGAAAGATAATCTCTCTGTGCTTTGGTTTTGCATCAGAAGTCCGTGATAATAACTAGATCATGTTGGGAAATGTGGATTTATTTATTTTTCTTAGCGTGAGAAAATAATAAACTTTTTTAGAGATTACCTGTTCTGGTTGATCTTAAAAGAAATTTTGAAATGCAGCTTTTCTTTATCAGAAAACCTCTCTTTCCTGCGTCTTCCCCTGAAGAGAGGGAAAAGAAAACAAAGAGAATATTTTATGTGCCAGTGGTACTTTTTGGAGCTGTCTTACTTTTCTTTCTTTCATGGGTTTTTACCGTAACTCTCCCCATATACCTTTTACATGTTTGTCGTGAAATTCCAGGTATTAGAGTAAGAAAAAAAAGTTTCAGAGGTGAGTCACCGTCCATCCCAGAGGGTCTAAAGTCACGGAGTAGAGCTTGTTCCCTCTGCAGTATGCAAAATCTCAAACGGCATCCTGAAATCTGAGCCTTAGAAACTCTCCTAATGGGGAATATGGACTACTCCCTCACATCCTTTCTGGTCTATGTGAGAGAAAGTCATGATATCTGACTGTGGAAATGGTACAGAGAATAAACAAATAGCCTACATTAAAACTACCTTTACAAGCGAAAAAGTAAATAACACATTTGGGGATTCTTCTTCTTCCCCTGTGGCTAACCAAAAAGCGGTTGACTGAAACCCGTTCAGTGCTAGAGTGTGTTCAGCTTTTCAAGTGGTTAAAGACAAGAAACTAATTTCCTCTGTCCATCTCATTATCACTGTTTTCCCCCTTTCTGGTCCTGGATTTTTCTGGTCGTTGAGCTCTGGCTCAGTTTTACCGGCTGCAGGTGTGAGATGGTATGAAACCTTTAATGAACGTATCTTTGGCTTGTGACTATATGGAGTATTTTGTACTCAGCAACATCCCATTTGGCTGCATAAATAAAACCCCCAAAACAAACATCTTTTCCAAAGGCAAAGTGCTACTTGTATTTTGGACTCGGCACTTACTGCACTTGTAAATATGCATCAGCGTGGCTTGTGGTATGTATGATTAGATGCTGCATGGGGAGTTTTATTGTTTTATAGTTTCTGCAGCAGCAGCAGTGGAGCACAGAGTACATGAAATTTAGATAATTGTGGATGGGAAGCAAGTAATTTTAGTTATAACCATTGCCTTACCCTTAAGTGAATCTACGTTATTTTCTTATTTTGTTTCCAACGCTAACTTTAAGGAGAGCATAGCGGGGGCTCTGCACTACTTTCTCCTTCTACTCCTGTTTGAACGTGCAAGTGTATCCCATTGATACAAAAATATGGGTCACTTTTCTAATGTAATATGAAGTTGACAAACGACCAGATACATACATAAATCCTTTAAATGACTAAGGAAAGCTCATTTAAAACTCTCAGCTGACATCCTCATTACTGCTGTTCAACAACACAAGGCTATTCATGCAATCTGGCTCACACACCATTGTTTGAAAACCATCAAAACCACAGACAGCCGCACGCTGAGATACAATAAATGTCAAGTCTATAGTGCATATTTTCTAGAATTGTTTAATGCTGGCACAGTGTGTGTGCCAAAGAACGCATAATCAAACAGGCAGAGCTCTTCATTTTGGCTGTCCCACTGGGGTTTGAAAATTGCTCAAATTCGACCCAGTAGCAGAAAATGACAAAACGGAAACATGTTAGGACTTTGGATAGAGGTTACCTAGCAGAAAGTATACTATTATGTCAGAAGGTTTTTGATCCAATGGCACAAAACTTCGCCATTGTATGTTGATGACATCAACTTCTAGTAAGCAAGGCTGAAGGAAAATCTTTCAAATTTCAAGTTTAAAAGAACAGATGGAGGTCAGCCAAAAATATCAATTATTGTTACAAGTCCCCCGAGATACCTCGGTCAGGATTTTGTGGACCATTTCAATGATTAATACCCACTGGCAGCTGGTATTACTGGACGGTAGGAACAGATCTACTTGGGTTCTGCACACAGCTTGGCATCTCTTCTTTGTTTGTCCAGGACATATTTCTGATTAGTCCCAGAACATCTCAGGTCATCCACATCTGGTATAAAGGACAGAGTGATGTTCATTACACTCCTCTTCTTTCTAAGACTGCCCTTTTTGTAATATATTCAAGTAAAAACTGAAAAATGAGGCATTTGTTTATCCAGTCTGTGCAAAATCTAAAATGGGAGCAAGGAGCATGGGAACATGATTTCCTACACAGCAGTATTGACCAATGAGCTCCAGGAGTTTTTAGAATCTCCAGAAGAGGAGGAGCAGGTAGGGAGCAGGGATGGGAAACTTTTGGCAGCACGACCTCATGCCTGGGCTATTTTTTTCTCTCCCTGAAAATCCTGAGTGGATTCAAATGGAGATTCTGCTATTTGGCTAGATTTTTCTCTGGGAGGAAAAATTTCTTTGATAAGGCTGCTAGACATGCAGGAATCTGGGATATATGCACAGCATGTGTGAAAAACAGCTCTGCACATTCACAGCTAGCCTGACACATCTGGGAAATGTCAGACTTGCAGAACAAACGATCTCTGCATCACAGATGTCTTGGGTTGACTGAACACAAAGAGAAGATGTAGGTAGTAAGAGTCTCGCAGCTGCAAACCAATGGACTCACTGAACATCCCATGAACAAGCACACGTTTCTTTCTGGGATTTAAAATGGCGCTTGTGAGTCAAGAGATATTTGGAGAGGCCATGTGCAGTTCCCCAGCTAGGACGTACCTGACCAAGATACTGACTCAGCACAAATATGACTTCATCCCGCCCTTCCCAGCTTTCCCTCTCATCCATGTCATTTCTTCTTGTGTGATGTCAGAAACATGAAATGGATATTTCCATTGGCGTTCAGAGTCTCCAAAAAGTTGCTGGTTTGAAGACCATTTAATTACTACAGTGATAAAGTGACCTCGAAGGATTTGGCCCAGGCTCCCTCTGACAGTGACATTACATAGACATGAGACTGCACCTGGAGAAGCTACTATTAGTATAAAACAGCAAAGCAATTAACAAAAAAGTAGATTCCTTTTGGTGGATAGATATTTTTTTTTTCTAATGAAGAAAAAATATAACTTTCCCCTTAAAAATGACAGGAAAATTGAAGTAATAAGTAAATTTACTTTTTCTGAGTTACTCACCTGGACAGAAGTCGGTCAGAAGTTAGAATCCCAGTTTCTTGAGCAGCGTTTCTCAGCCTTTTAAAGCTAAGAGCCTTCTAGCTCCCCCAACACTTGAAAAACTGACTAACTGTCCCAGTAACACTGCCAAACTTCCTTTTCCATTTGCAGCTGAATAAGAGCTATGTTAACCTTTGATTTGTAATTTTATTGTTTGCTTTCATTTTCCTTTATACGGTTTCCTCCCTACCTTGAAAAAAATGGCTATTACAATTATTTCACAGACCAATTTCTGTCTTACATAATTAGCCCACAGACAGGGACAGACAAACACCATTCCAGTTAAACCCCATCAGAGATGTATGACTGTGAAGGGCTGCAGAAATAGGACTTGTATGTACAGCTGCAAGATACAGTAAACCAATTACTAAACTGCAGAAATGATGGAAAGGGATTTTCTCTCCCTCACGTGGAGCAGCAGCTCTCCAGGAATAATCAACACAGACATCTCGTTACAAATGTGGATAATTATTCTTTGCATAAAGAACTACTGGGGGGTAAACAAAGACAAACAAAAAAAAAAGAGAGAGAGAACACACATTTAATAGTTTGAACCCTTTCAGATAATCCAGAATATACCAGAACACAAGTATAAATTGCTATGGAGAGGAGAAATTAAAGTGCCTGTTCACCCATGTGTAAACCTAAGGTTAATAATTCATACTTGCTCCACAGACTTGTTGCAGTGAGATGTGATTAATTAATGTTTGTAAAATACTTTACAATCCTTGGGTTTCCAGAGCTATACTATATATAAATCCAAGTGGTGATGGAGATAACTCTTATTAATTTACTACCGCTGTTCTTTGTGTGTGAGCTCAAGGAACTTCTGAAATTTTAATCGCAAACTGAAATGTTAGTGCATCATTTGATTTTGGCATCTTTACATATGATTTCATCACAGTTAGGAGGGCACCAGAAAAATAGATGTAATTCCAAAAAGCTGAGATGACTCATGTTAACACTGCAGTCCCAAAGCATAACAAATCTCTACACAGCTCTGTGATAGGATGTTAACAGTATGACAGTATAATGAAGTTATTTGTTCACTACACTATATTCTACATCATTAAACTTCATAACTGATGCTATCCAGGATCAGAAGTCAAAGATGTTTGTGAGCTTTGGTTGTGGATCTCCAAAGGAAATTATATGACAGGGTGAAGCATTTTCATTGATTATTTTTTTTTTTAAATTTACTTTATGTACCATAGGCTAAAAGAGGTGCTCATAATTCATCAGCAACATGTTCATTTTTTTTTTAAATAGTTAATGAGATCCCTGATGTTATCATCTTGGAAGAAAAGACTGAATAAACTAGACAATAAAAATAGTAAGAGTTGTCGTCACTGGCTGGTTTTCCTAAGAAACACAAGACTTGTGTAGTAAAGCTCTGCACGAGTGCTCACATATCTATGTGTTTGTTGGTTTACCTGCTGCTTTAATAATTTATAAAGCAATTTGACAAGTTTTCACCATATTTGACAAAAGCGTAGGCACCTTAGACACATGAACTTTTAAAAAGATTCATCAGAGCAAGTGGGCAGGGAGAAGGGAAAACCTGCCAGTGCTCCAGCTGAGGTTCAGGCTGCACTGTGACCTTTGCTTTTCATCGACACCTGAAACTGCACACAAGGAGCAACCCTGAAAAATTATCTGTATGCGACAAAATTTTCAATTCATGCATTCATTTTTGGAATGGAAGAAATTAAGAAATTAATTACCAACAGCAAATAATGCCAGAAAGTAAAACCACAAGAGAGCAAAACTCCTTAGTTCTGACCCTCCCTCACAGATAGTTGTTTTGTTCCGCTTTGTAAATTGACGTGGCTTTGTTTCCTTAGAAGATCAAGACATTCATTTTCCACGTGACAAAATGTAGATACTTGCAGAAAAAGAATTGAAATCCAGAAGGATCCAGAATAAAGTAATTTGAGGTAAATTCAATACCAATAAATTGAACGTGCGTGGGAACGTTCCAGGACATGGAAGTCAACAGAAACCAAATACACCATGTCCATGCCAGGAAGTGGTTCAACCTTTAAAAACAGGAAGGCTGCATGTTAATTGTTCACGGGGAAAGGTCCTTCAACTATTCTAACTACCAAATGATGTCCAAGAATAATTTAGGGAAATGCTGGTTGGAACAAGCTGGTAAACGTTCTGTCAGATTAGCAGCATAAATAAAAGATCATATTCTAGTGTCTATTAATATTTCCCAGCTCATCTCAATTTCTGTTACAGACAGAGACACAGCATATTAAAATATTTTAAAATTAATCTAACATTTATTTATCTTGATGGCAATTTGCTTGCTTTTGATGGTTTTTGTTAGCTTTAATGAAAAAGAGCAAAATAGGAGGATAGAAAGTCCCCCTCAGCTGTTAGGAAACCACGAAAGATTTTGACATTCCTGCCACCACCATGACAATCCTTCATGGGAAGTGTGATTGCATTTCCTTCCTCTCCTTTGAAGCCTGCGTTTGCCGACGGGAAAAAAATAGCTATCATGGATTATGACCAGACACACTCAGAATACAAACTTAGTGTGAACAGAGCTGGACGGACATTCCAAAAATAAAATGTAAATCAGGAACTTTTGCACATTCTCCACAATCCTAGGAATCCAGTGTTGGGAATACACTGGCAGAGTGGTCTTAGCAATGCTGTTAAAATCACTGCGCAGTAATAGTTTAAAGCATTCCCAAAGGTGGTGTAAAGTGAGCCAGGATTGTGCAGAACTAATATTTGACTCAGCTTTATTATGTGATGTCTCAGACTCAGATCCCTCGCTGGCATTTAATCGAGGTTATTGAACATTTTGGACCCAACAAAATGAAGCTGAAATTTGGAAGTCCTAAGAGATCTGATTCCATATAATTATTTGTGTCAGCATTGAAAAGCATAAAATATGTATTAGGGTGTTTTTGGATTATAATATAGTCTGCTTGGATAAGGTGATGAGAAAGCTGAATTTTCTCTGCATTTTTCGATTTATTGTTAATTACTATGATGTTTTGCTTTAATAAATTGTATTCACACTCAGAATTTTCAAATGGATGCCAATTTTCTATAATAATTTATCAGAAAATGTGCAGAACTGCTGCATGGAGCAAAACGATAAAACTATTTAGAAAAGATTTATTGCACTGCTCCTGTTGTAGCATCTATGACTTAAGAATAATAGTATTTTGCCTTCCTGCTCCCAGATCTGACAATACACGAGGGCAGATTTAGCAGTGAATATTGAACAACTGAAGACTATAAACCACATAGATAATTTGTGAAAGGCTGTTTTCCATGATAAAACAATGCTGAACCCCAGCTCTTTTCCTCCCAAAACTCCCTTGCATATTTTCACATTTGGGTGCTTGCCATAACGGAGGTGCAACAGCCAGACAGACACATATGGGTGCACAACTGAACCCCATCATGCAAAAACCCATAGTGAAACAGTTCCTTAGTTACCTGATGGGGCTGGAGACAGGATTTGTAAACAATGTTTACTACCACCACCAATGGCCCCAAAAAACCAGATAAAGAAATAATTACAACCACATGAAGAAGTTAAGGAAATAACGATAATAATGTAATTGATAAAAGTGAAGTCCTGGTGCTCTTGTCCAGGACTCACTCGATGTTTCAGTCAGAAGAGGAAAAATAGTAAGAAAAACTTGAGGGTAGACTGGTGAATTTAGAAAAGAAGGGTGAACTTGCCATAAAGATTTTAGGCTGAAATATAGCAGAAATGGATGGATTTGCTATGCAGGAGACTTTGCGCAGCTTTTTGACCCTTACAGGCACAAAGCTCAGATGAGACACACCCAGATGGCACTACCCCACATTGCAGCGGGATGTGAAAACATGGCAAGGTCCTAGTGAGTCTTCCTCACTCCTGTGCTTAATTTCCTTAATATAGTCCCTATTTCTGTGCTTCCAGAAAAGAAATGTGTGGTTCTTATAACCATTTTTTTTTTACTCCTTTAAAGCTCTGTCACCCCTGTCTGGTGTCCACGTGTGGCCAATCTCTGCCGCTTCAAAGACAGGTGATAAATAGACAATAACCTCAAAATACACCCAGTCAAAGGAGAGCTTTATAAAGTGCAGTCACGTAAAGCACTTGCCTTGATTCCTTTCATACTGATGTCAAGAGCAAATCACCTATTCACTTTAGTGAAAACAGAGTTAAACCACTTATCAAACCTTTATTATAGGAGCACAAAATATTTAACCAACATCATCTACTACCAAGTGCTTGGTTGAGCATGTTGGCTGAGCCGCAGGAAGTATACTAATGAAATTATTGTCATTTGGGAAACGGCCCACTCTCTGGAAGCTTGCCTGGATGATTTGATCTGAATCCAACATAACTTGGAAATTTATTTTTTTTTAAAACTGAAGCATACAGTAATGCAAATTTCTTAACTAACACTATCTTCATAAAAACCTGCTGCTGTGCTAAGATATTCCAGGCTGTGCAAGAATTTTCATTTTAAAGTCTGTAGAAAAAGCAACTGGTTTTGGCCCTTTTACCTGAAATTATCATAGCAATGAAAGTCCCTGTTTCTCAGTTGAGAGTTGAAGTGTAGCCTTTGTGCCCAGCAAGATTTAAGCCTTTGTATTACAGTGGTTTTGTCTCACCATATGTTTAGAATATCGCAAAAAACAGAATCACCTTGGCAACATTATTTCTACTGCTCCAGTGAGATAATGGTTTTACGTAACTGTTAGCACTGGTCAGTCCCTTAATTGCAGCAGAGACCTGATAAAAACGAAGAATGTTTTTATAGCAGTCAGCAGCGTCCTTACAAAGAATCTTCATCTGCAGATCTAATTGTTTATGGTGTTCTCTTTAGGAGGATGCTCATCCAGATAATGCGTTTTGAAACTTTGACAGAAGCTGTGTAACGGAAATAAAACGCTCCAAATCAAGACAGGTGAAATGGAGGGTGACAATATTCCCCTTCTAACATGAAACTTAGAAATCTAAATTCATGCACCAAAATCCCTGCCTGACTCCTTTGTTCCTTTCATACTGATGTGCTACAGTTTAATAGGTTTCATAGTTGTCTTAATGTGGCGTGTGCCCAGATTCTAAGACAACAAACATCTGGAGCCATTTCAGATGCACAACTTTGGGCCTGTGGATGGATGAACTCTCTGCCTCACAGCCCCTGAATCCTGAATTCAGAGAGATCTTCACTTACGATCCTAGTTGGCTTTTCTCAGTACGTTTTAAGGAAGAATGAACACTTTTAGGTACTTAAATACAGAAGAAGACAACAGCCTAAGACAGGTGTTTAACTCAGAGTTTTAAGCAGGCCACTAAATCACGAAATAAGCGGGATCTCATACACTCCCCTTGAACACTATCTCAATTGTTTTTCAGTGCTGGCTTTTAAGTCCCATTATCCATCTCCCAGCAGTGCTTACACTTTGATTAAAGAATTTAGAAACCCACTTTGGGCACCTGATTTAGCAGACTGGGAGTAAAACCTTCTCACGTGAGGTCTGGTTTGTTCTTCAGCCTTTGGTTATATGTGCCGAGGACAGACCTGACTTGAGGTGTTCAGGGATGCGGGTGTGCATATGTGCTTTTTCCTAAGTTATTCACTTCCACCACCTGACAGAACTTGTAAAAATTGTGTGCCCACACATGCGTAGATTTTTTTTTTTTTCTCTTTGTATTCTTTTTAACTAGGATGTATGAGATATTGTGGAAAATAAGAAGAAAAAAAGGAATTAAAATAGATTTTTCTCTAACATTTCTTTTGGTGAGAAAACAAAAATATTTCATAACATCATATCAAATCTGGTTTTAAAATTTCAATCCAAACCTCACGTAGTATTTTATGTTGCCATATTCTTTAACACTACTACAGATGTCATCAAGAAATATATTATTGTCATTTAAAAAAACAAAAAAAAACCAACCACAAAGTTGTCATCTGGTGCAAGCAGGAGGCTCCTACAGACATTTTCAAGCAGGAGCAAACAGGGTTTCTATAGAGATTCTCTTTCTTAGTGCTTAACAAAATATCTTGTGCTGTAAGAGACAACATCATGGGATGGGGTGGGCATTCTCTGATCCGATGCAGAAGATTTGGAAATGGTAGGAGTTCCTGTGAATTTTATGTTATCCCTCTCATTGTAGTTGACTGCACCCATCCTGTTGAAGCTCATTATAGCTTGAGTCATTTTAGTGCCCCCATACATGTTTTGAACAAAAGCTGTGTAAAGATAAAGGCATTTTGGACAACTTCAGTTTTATAATTTCTTTCTGCCTTCAGTGTATGAAGCTGAAAATACACTTATGGCACTGGAACATTCATTATAAACTCAATTATACTCCAGATTTGATAGTTGAAAGGCGGTGTATAACAATAGCGGTGGTATGTAACAAAAATGATGCTGTCCTCCTGAACAATGACACAAAAATCTAAGATATATAATATCAAGGATGGAAAAAGAGTTTCATAATAATCTTCCACCCTTCTCCTGCATTTCAACTTGTCATTTTACCATATTTTAAGCCAAATTTCTACCAAGTCTAATTAGACGAGACAATTATTTGCAAAAAAAGTTTTATAATTTCTTCATTGTCTGTAATGTTTAAACACATTTGCCAAGCACAGAATTATTTAGGACCCAAGGCTGCGTTTCTAAGACAGTTGGAGGCAATCAAGTTAAAACTGCACAGCCCTGCCCTCCTCCTTGTACTGCCAGGCTTTGAGTGCTAAACTGGCAGAAAATTCATCATTCTGCTGCTCTTGTTTTGCTGAGTGACGTTTCTGCTCCACAGGTTTAGCTGATGTGGACCATTTCACAAAGAGGGTCACTGAGTATTAGTTCTGCACAAAGCAAGAGGCGATACCATTTCTTTAAGCCCTACCTGGTCATGTAGGAACATGGGGAATGTCACTGCCATAAAGAAAGACTATCCAGACAAAACCCTTATAAATATGAAGACAGATTCTACTGATTCCCTGGTAACCATCAACCAGCTCAGATTTCAAAAAAAGAAAAATAAAAGGGAAGAAAGGAAAAAAACCCTATTTTTTTCAAAGCCCTTCAATTCTGATATGGTGGGGGGTTTTGTAAAGTTTTCCACCGAAGCTTGCCTTCAAGGAAACAAGAAAACAGTTCTTCAGTGTTTTCTACATGAAACTTGAACTGGAAACAAGGAAAAACTGCAAAGCATGTCTTTTAATAATAAAAATTAATATTTTCTCTTAAGAAGTTACAAATTTCTAGTTACTGTATTAATTTTATATATAAATAACCTGACATGGATACAATTTTTTATATATGATCTGCAAAAATTATTTATGTTCTTAAGTTCATATATATCAGACAGCAGAAATAATGCACTCTACAACTATGTTTAAACAGAGGAAAAACCTCACTGAACATTGTATGGCCAGGGAAATCCTTCATGAAAACAATTTACTGCTCTTAAAAATAATTTTAAAATGCTCTCTTTTTTCACAAAGGGTTTCCTAATTGAAATGTTTTTTAAGTTATCAAGAGTTGATTAAACCTGAATATTCTAGCTTAATTCGTACTTTGTCAAATATTTCTAGGATAAACAAAAGTAAAATCTTGTTTCTGTGTTACGATACTGCTGTGCCTTTGTGTTGTGTACATGTTTATGAGATTTTTGGGTGGTGGTAGTGGGGTAATAGCATAGAGTACCCTTATTAAAATGACTTGGGAGGTTACCGTATTAGATTATTGGCTTGACCTCTGTGATTGGTTCAATGAATTTCCTGGTAATTTTATAATTGACTTTGAAAAAACCCTAGCAAATATGGTTTAGGGAAGATTCCAGAAATATCCCTAGGGCTTAGATTACATGACCCGTACAGGTAATGCTTAATTTTTAATTTCTATGATCGGATGAGGAAACTAGGACTAAGGTAAAATAAACGTACCTGGAGAAAAGCACGTAGTGTTACCCAAAGTTGATGGAACAGGGCATCCTTCTTACAAGTTCAAGATCCATTCAAGTAAACGAGTGACTTCTTTAAGCATTTTTCTGCATTGGGGATGGCTTTTTTTGAAAAAAAAAAAAAAAAAAAAAAAAAAAAACTTACTTAATGCATTTCTTCTTCTAGATTCCGTACCGCTCATTTTCACTGCAAAATCAAAGGTTACTCGTATTTCTTCCTGGTGGCCCACAGAAGCTGAACTTCTATCATGTCTCAGAGCAGCTGCCACAATTTTCTTGAACTTACTTTTATATTTACCAGGCAACAAAACACACATAAACATCTCTGACATAGTTTAGAGACTTGAAAATACGCCAGTAATAATTTTGTTGGCCGTACTGGTCCCGTGCTACTTTGCTCTGTCACACATAGCACTCAAAATTCATTCAAGAAGCTGCTGAGACAAAAGTGGAATAGCTTGCTCCCCTTGCAGTGGGAAATCACTTTTTTTTTTCCGTTAGCTACTACTTTAGAGTGTAATCTTGTCATTTTGTGTTGTAGAAGAGCATGTGGCCCAGAGTCAAGAGTGAGGTGGATATATATGGACCTACCTGTAAAATGTACGTATCTGACACATGTCAGAGTACTGAGGGTGTTACCCGGCTCTGTATTCCTTCAGGGCAAACCCAGCTCCCCAGAGGCAATGCCCTGGCACTGTTTGGATATTGGCATGGGTCGGGAATCATCCCATGCAAATAATTCACAATGAAACGTCTTCTCATGGTGGGGTTGTGTTTGTCTCCCATATTGTCACGAATAGCTACCTGCCCAAGGAGTCCTTGTGCCGTTGGGATGTCCCAGGCTGTCCTGCAGGGCTTCCAGCTGCTGATACAGAAGGACTGGGGTGTCTTCTTCTTAACATGTCTGCCAGCTCTGTGTGGGTGTTGCAAATGCCTTTGGCTCTTTCAAGAGGCAAGAAAAACCCACATTTAGCTAATGCAATCAAGTCCTGGCAGTTTAAATGCTATTTTCTACAGATAATGCCCAGAGCCAGTCTGTGAACTTTTATGACGCTTATGAAACACCCTTTTACCACTGGAAAAGAAAAGGAAAATAATTTGTGTTTCTCCAGGTTTCTCAGGAAGGTCTCACGCAACTTAGCCTGGATGTTGTGGGCACAAAAGTTTATAGGCCCAAAAAGAATTTCCAGAACACGTTCATGGAAGAGGTTAGATTGAGGATCACTGAATTCCCAGAAATGACTTCTGACTCAGGAAGTTTCTGATGAACGGTGTCTGAGAGAGCATACATAACAGGCCTTAATATGTTTTAATCCTCTTTCCTGGGATTCTGCTTTGACCTCAGCAGGAAACAGGTATTTGGTTGGCCACAGTATAGAATGTACATTCTTCTGTATAGTGAACTTTTAATTAAGATAAAGCAGTATGAAGTGTACCAAATCAGGAATCTACTGAGAGACTTTCCTCCTATAAGAAGAGGCAAACCCATGATAGATGTTAGTCATGGTACTTAAGTCATTACAAGTGCTTAAACTCAGAAACCTAATCAAATGATATCTCACAAAAAATACTACGAATTCATCAGAATTAAGTAGGTCCCCATCCCTTTCAATTTACTATTTTCTAAAGATAAATGCATTTTATTTCTCGGTAAATAATCTCATATTTCTTTCAAATCCAGCCATTGTTTTGTAGTCAGCAGCACAGCAGCCCCCTGTAGAAATGTGAAAGCTGGAGGGAGGAATGATCTATTAAGCTGGGACAGTTCTTAGTAGGACGACACATAGTGCTTTATCTTGTCTAAATATAGGTGACCTAAATGTAAAGGCCTTTACCAGTTCCCCTGGAAGCCTTGCCTACCATCACATGTGTCTCACCAGTTGGAAGTTAGCCAAATATTGAACTTCTATTTACTTCTTTCTATTCCTACTGGTTAATGCACATACCCAAAGTCATCCCAGCAGACTCCTCTATCTCTCTGGCCCACTTTTATTACATAGATTGGAAATCTCTAAGATAAGTCATGCGCAAGTACTCCACCAAGTGCCAATATCTTGCTCATTCTCACCGTGAATTATTATGAGCCCAATCTGATGCATTTGCGTACATTTAGTATTTCTTTTAAGTAAATATGGCCACAAAAAAGTTACACATTTAATTTCAGCTAATTTTCCTGGCTTTCTCTACAATGACAGTAAGAATATTCTGGTTTGTATGTTTGGGAAAACAGTAACTGAAAGATACCAAGAAGGCACCTAGAAAATACATGCTATGGGTATTATCAGTAATAGCCACTACCAAGAGCACGGTCTCTTTTATTTTCCTCTGGTGGCACAAGGATGTAGAGAAAAAAATACTTTTGTTTTTCTATTCACCCTAGCTTTACTTCAGATACAGGCTGCACGATAGATGGGGACAGATGAAATTCTGGGGTTTGAACACAGTGTGTGTTTGTATGATTATACATGTGTGTCTCTGAGATTATTTAGGATGTATAGACTATGTATTTTCCAGTGAGAAACCAGTCAGATAGTGCCTGCCCTACTTTACAAGATGAAAAGAATATGTATAGCTCCAAAATGGTAAAAAGCATTTTATTGAACTCTAGCATTTTGATCTTTTTTGCAGGAAAAAAATATGTCAAGAAGAGCTGTCATTCCCCTGCTGTTTGATCAGCACAGCCGAGGGATGGTTGGGGAAGCGCATCTGCCTTCAGACGCCTTCCCAGCAGTGATGGTGCTCCTGCTCCTGCCCACGGCCACCCCAGGGGAAAGGACCAGACACTGACCAAAGGGGAATTCCTCCTCCGGCCCCCAGTTTTGTTAGCCTCTGCCCTCTAAGTGAGACCGCAGGTGACCGTGGGCCTAGACAGCAGTTTTGTGAGGCAAAGCCTGAGGTTTAGCACTCAGCGTCGATGCAACTCTACTGGTGAACCCTATGGCAACGAATGAGTATCTGGGACTGCAGGTTCTACATGGTATCTGGGAGATGTTGTCCAAAGAGGACAGTCTGCTTCAGTATCAGGCTGAAGATTGTCACAGACACCTGTGTATCGGTGAAATTATTGACACTAATGTACTGCCGTAGCATACCAAGGGATTTTAACGGTCTTCAGACCTGTTCTTGATTTACAAAATCTGACACAAGGTGGGCAGTCTGCAAACCAGTCAGACCTCCTTATCCATTAAAAGTGAAGGTCCTTTTGTGTCACAGTATGTCTTTTCCTCTCCTGTCTGTTTGAATCACTGTGATTCTCTATAAGGATTTTTATCACTCGGTGGCAAGTGGTTTGAAAAGTCTCTGTCAGGTGAAAGAACTGATATGGTACTGACTGTTCTCAAATTTCTCAGCAGTCCCTGGGGGTCTATCCTGGCTCAGAAGTTTTATCACAGCAATATTTTACAGCTTCTATAACTTAAGTCTTTCTGAAGTTTATTGTTGGCAGGTATAGCATATTCTCCTAGGCTTTGTGGTTTCTCTATTTTTCTTCTCATCTTTCATCCACATCACGGTAATCAACTCCGCACAGGTCGAAGAACTCTTCAAAGTACTCCTTTGAACATCTGCCTCCTTAAAGACATCCCTGCTGTATTCTCTGATAACTTGGATCTCATCCAGTTTTGCTAGATAAAGACTTAGGAGTATTTGGTGAGCACCTTATTAACTAAACAGGGGAGCAGAAACAGGTTCCTACATTTTTCATTAACATCTGGTCTGAGAACAGTGGGAGGGAAAAAGCCAGCAGCGAATGATGTGCATGTACTGGTTGCAAACTGGTAGCTGCTCTCCCAGATGAAACCACATATTTGAAGTACCATTTAAAATCTTCAGCGGGGAGCTATCATACCATCTTTTATGTTAGTTATGAGGCATATAAATGAGGGTTTTGCTACTATCCTCCCAAAATGCAGAGCTGAGCAGACTACTTTTCCACCAGCTGCTTCCAGCTTCTGAAGCATATACAGTACAGGGAACCAGCAGACACCAGACAGATTTGTTCTCCTAAGTATCCAATGAAGCTTCAGTGAAGGGGCAACTTATTCCATAGTCACCTGTAGTCAGATTCTTGTTAGAAACATGGTGCATACTGCAGGGAAGGAAAGCCAAACTTCCCATTGGCTTACTGAATTTTGGTATTGTTTCTTCCTGTTTGGTTTTCCATTCTGTGCTGTGTTCTCCATACATTTCATTAAAATGCATTCCCAAACTGTCTTGCATAGTCACATTTCTCTGACCACTTCCTTTCATTTTCTATGCCAACCAAATTGCATCATCATAGAATCATAGAGTCATAGGATGGTTTAGGTTGGAAGGGACCTTAAAGATCATCTGGTTCCAACCCCCCTGCCATGGGCAAGGACACCTCCTACCAGACCTGGTTGCTCAAAGCCCCATCCAACCTGGCCTTGAACACTTCCAGGGACTGGGCCTCCATAACTTCTCTGGGCAGCCTGTGCCAGTGCCTCGCCACCCTCAGAGTGAAAAATTTCATCCTGATATCTAATCTAAATCTACCGTCTTCCAGTTTGAAGCCATTACCCCTCATCCTAACACTACATGCCTTCTCCAGCTTTCTTGTAACCCCCTTTCAGATACTGGAAGGTTGCTAGAAGGTTTCCCCAGAGCCTTCTCTTCTCCAGGCTGAACAACCCCAGCTCTCTCAGCCTGTCTTCATAGCACAGGTGCTCTAATCCTCTGATCATCCTTGTGGCCTCCTCTGGACCTGCTCCAACAGGTCCATGTCCGTTTTATGTTGGGGTCCCCAGAGCTGGACACAGTATTCCAGGTGGGGTCTCACGAGAGCTGAGTAGAGGGGCAGAATCATCTTCTTTGACCTGCTGGCCACACTTCTCTTTATGCAGCCCAGGCTACGGTTGGCCTTCTGGGCTGCAAGTGCACATTACTGGCTCATGTTGAACTTCTCATCCACCAGCCCCACCAGGTCCCTCTCCTCAGGGCTGCTTTCGATCCATTCTCTGCCCAGCCTGTATTTGTGCATGGGGTTGCCCCAACCCATGTGCAGGACCTTGCGCTTGGCTGTATTGAACTTCATGAGGTTTGCACAGGCCCACTTCTCAAGCATGTCTAGGTCCCTTGGAATGGCATCACCATCAAGTCCTACCACTCTTACTATCACCCATCTCGTCCAGAGTGAAGAATGGTGTAAGGCATTCCAAGTTCACTTGATCTTCATACATTTACTCATACTGTATGAGACTCATACTCTACCACTTCTGCCTATCCTTCCCGTTATTAATAGTCTGTTTATTCTGTCTTTCTTGAATTGTCTTTTGCTTTGGGTTATGGCTTTTGTACGTTTTCAGGGACAGAAAACTCATCTTCCTCTGTGTGACTGAAGTATGTTCATCATCATGCGATAACGCATAATTCTTTTCTGGAGACGGATGTGAATCAATGGTAAGGTTTTCCATTGCCTTCAGAAGAGCTGCCTACTTACACTGACTGAGTACCTTAAGTGTTCAAGCTTATTCATTCACTGTCCTAGATAAAGAGGCATCTGTGATTAGTCAGCAGTGTCTAGCAGTGACAATTTGCAAAGGCAGTTTGCAGGAACCGTCAGCTTCTTATTCAGAAAGCTGAGTGACTTTGCAAAACTTTATCATTAAAAATATTACTCATTCTCCTCAATGTGAACATTAAATTAATGGGAAATTTATGAAGAAGGCAGAAGATGCAGTGTCTTTAGTTTGTTAAAAGCATCCGAGACTGTCTTTTGCATTGCTGAGAATGACGCAATAGAACAAGTGAAATAAAAATGAAAAAGAGTGAGTTTATCTGGATGGAGCTCAAGATGGAGAGGTTAGCCTTGATCTTTTGGGGTTGCAGAGAAACTAATGGAAGAAACTGCTTACTCATCTTCTTCAGGCTACAATGTTTGAAGGGACTAATTGAAGTCACAACCATCACTTACGAAACAAATCTTAAATCTACTACCTCTATCTTGATTTATTCTTTCCAGGACCAGGAATTCCAAACTATTTTGTTTGCAGAATGCAGTAAAAGCAGACAAATATAAAACTTTTGTCCACTGAATTTTATAGATGTGAAATAGACTGCCTTCCTTTTCTATTAATTATACTTGAACTATAGGGGTAAAATGATATTGGGGTTTTTTTACACAAATAAAGGTAATATAATTTTAATCTAAAAGACTTGCTTTACTTTACCTTCCTAATATCGTTCTTTAACTGGAATTCTGTTTCATCTGCAGCCATGAAAAATAATGGCATTTGAGCTTGGTTGTGTACTTTTTGAAACAGTTGTAAGTCTAAACGGACTGTAAAAAAATGATGCATGACAAAACGCGAGAATAGGAAAATCTCATTGTCACATTAATTACCTATTGACAGAAGATATACAGTAGGTGATGCAATGGCTTTGGATGTTCTTGTCTTTATTACCTCTTGGGGGAAAAGTTCAGATCATGAAATGAGTTTGGTGCTCTTGAGTGGACATTTGTCCTCATCACGAAACAACCTCATAATTCAGTGCGATGTAACAAAATTGGAGAGCTCAAATTGAGGAGGCTTAGAACCAGGAGCATCAGGGAGTGATAAATCAGGCTAGAGGTGCAGGGCAATGCCGCTTGGGGTGACTTTCACAGCATCTGTGAGACAATGCCATCCCCATTACAAATCATTCTGCCAGGCAGACATCCTAAGGAGCTCCACATGCTTGAAGGAACACATCAAGCTAGAAACAGTGCTGAAAAGGAAGCTGATCAGAACTGGTCTAAGACGCTACTCTGTTCAACTGCCATTCAGTTTTATGAGAACAGAGATCTTAATACTGTGCTAAAGTCATACTCTGTAATTTTGCCTTTCCTCTGCTAATTTTCAGGGATTGTTTTCAGAGTCATGAACAATGAGCAGTGTGCATTATGCACGCTTGTATAAATAATAGTCCCTGGGGGGGATGTCTAAATATGGCTAACTACTGTAAGTATACTTAATTGAATTATATTAGCATAATTGTCTATGTTAGACATCCATCTTTCAATTGCTAGTACAAATTCAGGCGAACGCTGGTGCGTTCCTACAGCTGACTGTAAACTTTATGAGATTTATATGACATGAACCGATGGTCTTCAGATTAATTTTTAACAGTCGACATCATCTCTGAGGTGGTTGCAGCAGGTGCCTTTGTTGTCTGTACAAGAAGGCCCACTGGCAGCTATTTTGTTTATCACAAATATCACAATCTGGCCCACAGAGACTGTAACATTCAACTTGGGAGAAGGCGTTGACACAGTTTTAGAGTGTAAATCATCATTATGAGACACTAAACTCTGCTGAGGCCCATCTTTTTCTTGTTGCATATATTTTTCTATGTGTCATGATACAGGAAGGGATCAAATGTCTAAGAAAGGTTAAGAACAAGAGACACATAGAAACTATATATATTATTGTTCATACATATAGTTTATATATATTGTTTACATATCTATTGTTTGTGTATACATTATATAATATATCTAGTGGACAAAATGAGAATTCCTTGAATTCCTTCTTTTCATTCTACCTGTGCATTCTTATAACTCAGTCTCAAAATAGAATTTTGTTGTATGTGTGAAGAAATGATTTTCAATCATTTGTAAAGACATCAGGTCATTAACGTAGTTCATGAACTGACAATCTGATGGAACACGGAAGGTTTCTGTGCTTAAGTCCTAAGGCCTGTATGCAAAATGCATGAAAAAGGAAAAGTTAAGTATTGCATTGTTCCACCTTGACTTACAGCCTTCACCAGATTACTTCTCAACTAGATACAACATGTGATCTGCCATAACTGGGAAGAAGGGTAATTAACTGCCATATATTATGCATTTGCCAGAGACACCATGCATACATTTGCAAAGTGTTATTATTTTATTTTATTTATTAGCTGGCTTTAATTATAATCCTGGAGGAAGCTGAATTATGGCCCAGCTGTAACACAGTCTGACGGTGGAGTAAGTTATAGCTGCCACCTTCACGGGACCGTAGGCAACACAGCAAAATAAAGTGATCAGTTTCCGTCTTCAAATCTTCTGGACTTGATTAGATGAGAGACTAGTCAGAGATGGAAAAGTCTTTAGACACAGAGCTGCTGTTTTTTAATTCTATCAGCTGGCTTTGACAGCTAAGTACAATCTTCTGTGATGGAATCATAATGATTAATTAAGTAAAGCAGCTGCATCCAGCTTCTTGTGCAGTTATGACTTATGTTATTCTCACTGACTATAACCTCTATCAGCTCTGCTCAATTAACTGAGGTTAAGCATTATAGATTATTGAGGAAATGGGTGATGGTAAATCAGAACAACTTTCCTAATTTAAAAATAAAGGATGGTTAGGTGTTTCAGAGACAAGGTTCAATGCCAAGCATTTACAGCACCATTCTCTGCCATAGACATTGAGTGGACAAATGATTAAAGATGGGGTTTAGCATATCCGAATTTAGCCATCAAAAAGTTAGGCTTGGAGACCAAGCTGTTCTTTATGGAGCGACATAATAGTCCCGGAAAGAGGCAGCCATTTCAGAAGGTGAGTCATCCTATGCTAACCCAAGTTAGGTGGGACAAATCACCAACCAGAGGAACCTCTCTCTCCTTATTAATCAAAGAAGGACTCTTACTGACTAGATGTCATGCTCAAGTTTCATATGATCAAAGTGGAATGAGATAAATACAGACTTTTCTGCCCAATATGTATGCCTGAAATTGCTCATGGAAGACAAAGCAGGAGATCCTTGGAGGGTATGACACCTCATTCTTCTTGAAGAGATTAACCTAGTACCAAATACGTTTCAGAAAGTGTCAGGTAAGGGCTGGTTGTGGAGATACTCAGAACCTGATGGCTTGGTCCACTTAAAAATATGAATACGTGAGCTGTGTCTGTACCGGTAATTTGAACATAAGCAGGGAGGCACCCGAGCACATCTATACTGTTAAATTGTTAAAATGATCCCTAGCTTGGTTTCACACCATGGCAGGCTAGCACTTTTGTAAGCAATTGCTAAGCATGGTGCAGAACCTAACATAGTCCAGGGACCACTTCCAACCACTGTTTGCATGTGGTAACCCGGCTGTGAAAGCTAAGAGAGTTTAATAGTATGGAAAGATGCTTCTCCATGCCAGATGACCTTAATGTCAGAGATCGGGCATGTTTAATTTATGAATCCATTTAAGGCTTAATCTTAGACAGTATCTATGCCCTCTTCTGCAACCTTTTCTGTATCGCAAACTGACCTGAAGCAAGGTACCCCTAAAACTACGGAACCAAGCCAGTGTTGACATAATACGTCCCTCAGTAGAGTGGGTGAAATAACATAAAACCCAATACCAAATGGTTTTCATTTGACTCAAAGCTTAGGCATCTGCCTGAAAAAGACCAATGAGCATCACTCAAGGTTTCTCAGGATACTAATTTCTATGGTCTCTTACACATGGAACGACTGCTTCATCCCCCTTCTATGCAGTGTGCAGTATTGGAACAGTCACAGATGTTTCCCCATGTTATTTATTGTCTCATAGCTGCCATCTGTTCAGTGCAGCCTCCTGTTGTCTCTCCACCAATACTTATCTCATAAACTCTTTGGACAAGCACATCTCTTTGTCTCTAGGATGCTTGACCTAAAATCTCTGTGGCAATGCAGGTAAAATAATAAAAATAATTACAGTAGTATAAAAGTAAACTTCAGCTGTTGGAGGCAGAAAACAGAAAATTCACCTTAAATGCATGTATGTGTTTGTATTCCTCTGAAATGATCTTTCCAAAATAGAAATGTAGCCACATATTATCTAACTATGTACAGTAAAGTAGTACTTTTGATGGATAATTTTTGACACATCAAAAAATATCACTGGATTTTCTTGAAAGGAGAAGAAAGTGGAGCACAAAACACTAGATTTTAATGAACTGAAATTCTTTATGAAACCATAACCTTTTCAAATTTAACAGAGCAAAACAAATCAACTGCCCCCCAGATCATCCGAAATATAATTAGTTTAAACCCTGAAAAATAATCAAAGAAGAAAAGTGAAAAAATGAACATTTACTAATGAACATATATATTTTCCCAGTGATATCAATTATCTCTCCAGGACAGACATAAATGACACTGACTACTAGTGTGGTTTCATGGAAATCACAATCTTTATTTTTTGACAAAATGTATGCATGTTTTAATTGTAAAATTTATAAATAAAGTCAATAGTGAAAGAAGTCTGGGGGGGAAAAAAAAAGGTTGATCAGACTACACTCTATTTCATGCCAGCTTTAAAAAGGAATATTTAAAAGACCTGTCCAACTGATTGATCAAATGATTCACTTGGATGGTCAAGGACCGTGAAAGATGGTGACTGACCTGATGCAGTTCTCTAGTAGGTCGAGGGCTGAATGTTACATCGCAAATGTTACTACATGCTGGGACAGAGCTGCACCGCTCTAGGGAGGGCGCTGGGAAGTATCAGACAGACAATGCCTTTGTACGTTCCTTGGGGTGACGCAGGCCTGTGGCCAATGGTGAAACACTGGCACAGGTTCCCCAGAGAGGTGGTAGATGACCCATGCCTGGAAACATTTAAGGTCAGGTTGGACGGGGCTCTGAGCAACCTCATCTAGCTGAAGATATCACTGCTCATTGTAGGGGAGGTGGACTAGATGACCTTTAAAGGTCCTTTCCAACCCAAACTTCTCTATGATTTTAATACATTACACATCTGTAGGACATGGCACCTCTGCTAGTCAATCCTGGTGAGTAATGAGGGCAGGAGACACAGCAGTAGCCCTGCAGCCTCCAGACAGCTGGTGCGTGACTTGTGCTATGTTTATCAACCCTCCCTGCTAAATGGAAAGGACACAATGAGGATAGGGCTCTACAGGGTCAAAACCGGGAGCCCCCAGTGTTCCCTTTGGGCTTGGTTCACACACATACATTTGCAAACAGACATGAGCGTGCGGGCTGAGCACAGTCTAACCCTAAACCTACATGTGAATGCAAAGATGAAGGTCAAATCCTAAAGTCCTTAAACAGTCAAAATGTCCATTGAAATCAATGTTATTCATTCCTGGGATGGTGAAATGATCCATGCATGTAGAGAGGAGGCAATAAGTGCATCCCTTGTCCTAGAGCTGGTGGAAGCTGGTGTTGCCTTGGATGTTGGCTTAACTCCTAGCATTTAAAGACCAGCCAGGGACCACAGGTAAAAAAACACAGTATTTTCTCCACTCAGATTTGCAGAGAAGGGATGAAAGGGTATGCTAAGTGACTTTATATATAATACAGAGGAGCCACAGGGCAACCATGAATTGGGCCTTCAAGGAGCTACTTCTGCATGAGGGCTGAAGGGAAGGAACTCCAGGACCTGGTCCGGAAGATGCTGTGTCAATGCTGCCTTTTTGAACTGTTACATGTTACTGTGGTCAGCTCCTGATGGGTGGCTCATGATGAATGGCCATCAGGTTGTACTTTCCTTTTTTTTCTTCAGGGATCCTTTCAGTTTCCGCCACAGACTATCCTTCCTCTTCATCTTCTTCTCTACCATGGGCATCAAGGACTCTTTCCTTCGGATTTCCCTCACTAGTCCATGAAAGACATCATCAATATAGAAGCGGAGGGCCGCTGAAGTCTCAAAAAAGGAGCAGGAGTATTCTCTGGCTAAGCTCATTCCTTCTTCAGTCGAGACCTACAAGGGAAAGAAAAGTCCATAAATATCCTCTACTGCACAGAGTATGAATCAACGCAAGAACATTTCAGTATTTGAAGTCTGACTTTTTGGATACTGCAGATCACTGACCTTCAATTTTACAGGAGAATATTCTAACAGTACCCGACAGAGAAGATTCAAGAGTGGAAGCATCAGACCGGATCCATGAGATGTTTGAATAGAGCATACCAACAATATTCATGTGCTCAGGTATATTATTTCCCTAATTCTGCTGCATCATTTTTTCCATGCATTTCCTCTCTTTAGTGCAGTAATCCTGTACAGTTTGATAGTGTTGGTACCTTTATTCCACAGACTGGAACGGATGGCCAAAAAGACTTACATAGAATTAAGGTGCTAGAAAATCCCTGTTCAGCATTAACCTAATCCTGGAGGCAACTTGACTCTTTAAGCACACCAGCATACTTTAAGATTTTTCAGTCACATTAATTTCTGAGCATGCCTTTAAGTGGTTTGGTCTTGGCAGGCTTGTAATCCTATCACTTAGCTCATGCCTGAGCTGTACGAAGATCCAAAATCTATTTGTTTTTCAGCTCATCTTCCCTAAGTGGCCTTGTGTACTTACTGTTCTCAGAAAACATGGAGGAAATGTGTCTTTGTATTTTGAGGAACTTACTGTAAGGGGAGGAATCACCATGAATCTAGAGGGATCCAAGGCAGCTCTTCTTTAATTTGCCTGAATTTTGAAACAGGCATCTTATTCTTAAAATTTCCATATTGGCTACCTATTGGTATTTGACCTGTCAGCCTGCTAAATGGAAGGGTGCTCAGCATGCTGATTAATGTGTGGTTTAAATAGAGTTTAAATGCTTGTCATAAGGAGTACCACTGCCTACCATTTAAGGTAGTTTTTGCGCTTTGGCTGCTCATCTAGTAACACGTAGCAAGTCTGCAGCAAAACAAGGAGCAAACCCTACGAGCTTCGGAATGTAGCTAGCTTTTCAGCCAGCAGACTATCCTTTCTTTTCAGTATTTGAACATAAAACTGAATGAATGAACTGTATGAATGAAATGTATGATGTATATTCAAATTCTAGGTCAGAAATTCCAGTCTTTGTTTTTGTATGCATTTGGATATCATGATTTATTCAAGTAACTTACCAGCCATCTGGATAAAAAGACAAAATGTATTTTAAGATGGCCTTGTGAAAGGCTACATAATAGGCTATGAAAAGTCTCAATTGCTACTGTCTACAAATCTTGGGTTTTTTCCTTATTTCTACCTTCATGCACCCAAAGGTGCCATTTATATTTATTAGGGAAATAAACCCTGATGTTTCAAGATACAAACACACTCTCTCATACCTACCCTGAGGAAAATGCCCTTTATGATAGAGTTATGACATCTCCACGCATTTTTTGTACCTATCCGCAAAGCTGGACAGAGTGTGAAACAGGATTTTGGATGAAACAGAAAATCAGTTCATTCCAGTCTGGAGGTAAATCTGCACCGAGCACGTACCTGCATAACACAGACCGCAGAATTCCTCCCCGTCACCTCTGTATTGAGTCACAACCTTTGCAACGTTAGGAGGATCATTCCTCTATGCTACAGGTATAATCTTAATTTAATTAAGTATATTGTAAGGGTGAGCAGGGAGGTCGTATGCCAACCTGAATAATACTCACTGACACAATGAAAGATTGTTACCGCTTTCCAACTGCTATAATTGCCAACCTTTAGCAAAAGGAGATGGGTAGCAATATGGTCCTTGTTTCTCTCTGGGCAGCTGTGTAAGCAAAATGCGTGATTCAATATGTCTGTTGGGCACCATTGCGAAATTGATTGTCTGGATAGAAGACTATTTTGGTCTATTTTGGACTTTATAATCATTTCTTTCTTTGCTATGCCTTGTTTGAGCTGAAGGAGGATTTTTTTTATTTTATTTTGTTAAAAACACTGCAGTTCTGAGCAAACGATTACACAGAGCTGCAGTTTCAGTGAGAATTTTATGCATTCATTACCTAAAGGGAAAAAAATGCACATAAATTGAAATATCCTTATGTTAAAGAATGGTAAGGTCATAAATATAATTAAGGTGCAAGCACAGCAATACTCAAAAAATTGCCTTTCCCTTTGCTCTGTGATTTTCTGGTCTTTGCCCATCTAATTCCTTCTTTGTTCCACTTTTTTTATTAGTTTGTTGGGTTTCTTTCTTTTCTAGGATCAAAACTATGTTTTCTTCCACCTGCAAGGAAGACCAACTGCAGGGAAGACACGCTATGCTCCATAATGAAACAAGACTCCTAAGAACTGTGAGAACTGGAGAATACTCAGGAGAAATAAATTGTACAGAAAAACATCCTCCCAGTCTCTATGTGACTGGAGGCTTGTAACTTGGCCAAATTTGGCTGGATTTCTATAAAAAGCACCAAAAGTTTGGTTCTGGACTCCGGTTTCCTGACAGTTTACAGAGACAACATTAAAGTTATTAATGGCAGTAGTTCATTTCAAAGCATGGCACTTTTCTTAAATCTTGCCCTCAGGAACTAATTAACTGCTTTGGTGAAATTTTATGAGCTATTTCAGCATGAGGAAGACACCTGGCACAAAAAATTTCAAGATATTTAGTTGAAGTTTTTCAGCTTCAAGGCTGAAAACATACGTCTCTGAAATCTATTGCTGTCATAATTACCACTGCTGCTTCCAGCACCAAGGAAAATATATATATAGTAATTTCATTAACCTGATTGCTGAAGAAATTGTAAATATATGGAGATGTTTAGAGGAAAAATAGACATTTTTCTTTTGGTTCATAATTTGGTCAAGAGGCTAGACACCTATGGAATGAGAAACAAGGGATAAAGCCCTTGATGAGGTCACTGACGCCCACATAATTCCAGGGATTTACTTTGTTCCCATCTTATCGCCAGAAGAGAAACTATATCATAGAAATCCATCCCAGATCTGCACAGCTCAGGGACTTGTTGACAAATTGCAGCTTCTGTGGGTCTGTGCCAGAAGAAGATATGGTCTGTCAGCGTGACACGAACAGACAGGTCAGGGAGCGAGGTCATTCTATTGAATATATATCTGGGAAGCAGGGCTTTATAGCTCATCTTTAGAGTAACCCTCTGTGATTGAAACTGGCATTGTTTCCCAGAGTATAATTCTGCTTATATTGATTCCAATTTAGCTTGTTCCTTTGCTGGTAAACTTGAAGAAGGGAATGAAGGTGGAAGACTGGTGTAGTGAAGATAATGAAAAATTAAAATTTAAGAGCTGGCAGAAGCTTCCTGAGTCTGATCCAAACTTTAAAAACTGTGATTGTCTGAGGAATGGGGAGAGTTGGATCAGGACTTAGAGAAGCAGGGCAGCGAAGCTTGCAGCGTAACCAAAGAGCAAGATCCCCCAGAAGGACACGTGTATGAAATGGTCAATGAAGCCTCATGAACACGATGTGTGAGCCCCAGCAAAACAGTCTTCTCACGCCTTCCTTGCAAAGTGCATGGTTCTGAGTGTCCATTTGGGCGCGTGTGAGTTGAGAGGGAAGGTATACCATCTACAACAGCATGAGGACTGTGGAGAGCACAGGGGACTGTAGGCTGAATTTGGGAGTTTTTCATCTCTGAATAGTTCGGGGCAGCTGGAACGCAGCACAGCTTCACACAGACAGGAAGCATTCACTGGCTGCAAACTGCATTTTATAGCATTAAGATTCTGTTTGTGGCTTTTGCAAACCTCCCTTGGAAAATTACAAGTGAGATTAAATGCAACACTGACAGCCTGTGAAAGCCATGATGGATGAGTTGCCATCTTTAAGACAGCCAGTTCCCCACTAAGGTCAGCTCCTGCACAACCAAAAGGAGAGCACAAAGCCACCCGGGCTGGGTGGTGGGTGGGGAGGCGCTGGCAATCATTGGCCTCCATAGGCAGAACATAAAAATATCTGGATCTGAGAAGGAGAGTGCAAAGAAACTGAACAGATCAATAATCTACCTCTGCCCTTGGACTGTCATTAGCTGGCAAATCTCCATCAGGATGAGAATATTTTGTGTTCGGCTTTCTCTATCCTTTGGTCAAGACAGCAGCAGAAGCATCCCAAAGTAGATTGCATTGACAGAGATCGTATTAACAGAGTCAGCAGCATCACCTTGGGTGAGCCAGTGGTGGTCTTCATGCAGGAAAGCAATGCCTTTCCACTTGTGCATCTCACCTCGAATACCATGTTCAGTTTTGGGCCCCTCAGTACAAGGAAGACATTGAGGTGCTGGAGTGTGTCCAGAGAAGGGCAACGAAGCAGGTGAAGGCTCTAGAGCACAAGTCTTATGAGGAACAGCTGAGGAAACTGGGGTTGTTTAGCCTGGAGAAAAGGAGGCTGAGGGGAGACCTTCTTGCTCTCTACAACTACCTGAAAGTAGGCTGTAGAGCAGTGGGGGTTGGTCTCTTCTCCCAAGTAACAAGCGATAGGATGAAAGGAAATAGCCTCGAGTTGCACCAGGGGAGCTTTACATTGGATATTAGGAAAAACTTCTTCACCAAAAGAGTTATCAAACATTGGAACAGGCTGCCCAGAGAAGCAGTGGAATCACCATCACTGGAGTTATTTAAAAGATGTGTAGATGTGGTGCTGAGGGACACGGTTTAGTGGTGGTTTTGGCAGTGTTAGGTTAATGGTTGGACTCGATGATCTTAAAGGTCCCTTCCAATCTAAATGATTCTACAATTCTATCCCTGCAACAGCACGATCTACTTGAGACAGCTTTTTCATCTTTCCCCCTGTGACTGAGACCTACAGGTTGCCATGGAGAGGTCTGGAGGCTGCAGGAGGAGTGCTAAGGGTTGCAAGGTTTCTCCTAAATTTTTGTTACAGAGATTATCCACTCTGGCGGCCCTTATTACCTTTGCAATGGGAAATCAAGTGATAATTACAGATCCAAAAGCTTCGTTCTGTGAATGTTTTTTCCTGACGACATGAGGTCTTCATTACTAATCAGAGACAGAAGGGGACGGGTGTTGCTCAACACAGTGCTCACCTAAATGCCACTGAGGCTAATAGGAGGGATTCCAGTGGGTTTTGATCAAGCTCTGTATTTTTGATAGGCAAAAATTTATGTGAGGTGTAAACAGAATGTAACCGTTCAAGAACATAGGGGGAGGGACTGTCCTGGATTGAGGTAAAACAGGACCAATTTTGTTCAGTAACTTTACTTTTTAGCTAGGCCTCTTCTAACTGCTGAAATTAAGGCATGTTGTGCAGAAAACTGTTCACTCTCAGAGTGATCAGACCCATGTTTATAGTTGATGCCAAGGAATGGGATGCAGAGAGGCTCCTGCTTATACTTATTGCTGTAACACCCAAGGGCAGCCAACTTCGGTATTTGCCCCATTGGAGGGTGGGAAGCGGAAAAGCGTAGAGGGGTCACACCTGCGGGGAGGAGCGGACAGGACAGGGGACCCAAACCTGACCAACAGGGTATTCCATCCCATCTGCCTCACGCTCAGTATAAAAGCTGAGGGATCAAAGTGTCAGCCCTCTTTCTTCAATGGCCGGCACCTGAGGAGGACTCTGTCTGTTCATCTGCCTTTGATCCTGATCCTGAATCCAGATCCAGAATCCAGTTCCCGTCCATTACTGAGTCCAGTCTGGGACTTTCCCAGCACCTGCTGGTGACATGATTGTCATCCTGGGAGCTTGATACAGTTTTGTATATATTTCATTTCTTTATTTTTATTATTTTATTATCAATATTTCATTAAAGTAGTTTAGTTCCTTCTAATCTCTTAAGTTTCTATTTTTTCTCTCTCTCCTGCCTCCCTTTGAAACAGAGCAGGAGCGAGGGAGCATCTGTCGTTCCACCGGATTGGGCCAATCTGGCCCAAACCACGATAGGGACGCAGCCTCTTGAGCAGCCTTGTTTGTACCACAGCAAATAACAAGAGGAGTAGGAAAAGCCATGACTCTGAATGATGTCTAGGAAAGACCCATGTCTTTTCCCTTCATCTCTGTTGGATTTTTCATTTCCCAACAGGACCCATTGCAGAAAACAAACAACCGGATACCAGAATGTGTATTAGCACCTGGATATCAGTTTAGAGACAGGCAGGCAATCCAGAAGAATCCACACAAACGTTCACGTCCCTTCCTATCACAGTTCATTCCCTCAGAAGATCAGAACAAACATAATAAAGACAAAACCTATAATATACCACAGGAAAAAGCTGGAGAGATCAAAGGTATTGATGATTTCCTGTGTCTCTCATAAGCAAATTTGCCAAGAGAAAAAGAGAAAAATAATCTCATGGATCTAGAAAGTGACTGCCATCCTGGACAACAAAAAGCAAAAAATGGGTATTGCCTATCTGACGTGAATGATAATTTTTTAAATCCCAATACTGACCACTGAGGTTATGCCAAAGGCACTCCCACACAGCACCTGTGAGATTTCTCATTGATGATGAACAACAGCTAGGACTGACCGGCTTTCACTAGTCTCAGCGCATCGCATCTAAGGTACCAGGAAGAAATTAGGTGGTCCCTGGCCACCCAGCACTGACAAGCGTCAGGGGTCTACCCAGTAATCTGGACAGGGACAAGCTCTGTATTTTGATAGATGGGACTGACTCTAACAAAGTCTGAGCTAAGCATTCCTACATTGCCACCTGCCTTTCCTAGAGCTAAAAGCTTTCACTGTAAGCATTTGATTCCTGTTTGGAGAAACATGCAACCCCATCCACTAACCCAAAAGCAGCTCTATTATACCTATGTCATTTTTGACAGTTATTCATTTTTTCCTTGGACAAGTGTTGTATCAACAGGCGTGGTGGCAGAGACTTTCTACAGGCTGGTATAAGGATCTTTCCAAGTGTGAAATGCTATTGTTCAGGTCAAAGCTCAAATACTTGGATATTACAGCAGTGGCTGGGGTTGAAAACCTGAGCAGAACCAGATAAAACAGAAAAATCAATCTTCCTGTCTTTTTAAGACAAGAAGCACTGTTGTTATTTGTTCACATAATATTTGTCATGGAATATTTTTAAAAAAGAAGAAAAAAATGTTCCAAGCCCTTTTACCCTTCTCTTTCTTCAGATATTTACATTTATAAACTGCCTATCATATTCTTGCCACTGAGCAATGACATCCCTGCAAGGAAGGGAAAAAAAAAGAGCAAGTAGAAATCAATTCATGTTGAAAGAAATGTTGAAGACTAAGCTTTGTGAATAACCAGTGTTTCCTCTTTGTGGCCAGACATTCAATGACTATGTTTCAGGATGAAACAAATTCAAAGGTAAAACATAAATCCTTGGTGTTAAAATGTCCCATTTCCATCTCCCTCAACACAAACATCCTGTTTTGTTTCAGAATTTTAAGTTAATTTTAAAGTGAATTATTGCTTAAAAATAGAATGTTGAAACTTTTCCTTCTGCAAACAAAAATATTTTAACCTTTATGTATGATCACATTCACAAATGCATACACTGGAGCTACCAATTTGTTTTGGCCAAGATTCCACTAGATTTCACAACCAGTTTCTGCTGACGCAAACCAGCATTTTTCATTCAACCAAACATGTGCACCTTATTTTTTAACTCAGTCCCTGGGGAAGCAGACACCTCTTTTCAGCAGCCTGAGCAGTAGATGGGTAACATGCTGCAGAAACGTGAGAGGAGAACTTCATGTCAACACCATTACTCTTAAATCCATTTGGAAGTCTTCAGAAGTAATTAGTTGAACAAACCTCACTCCGACTTCATGGCAGGCAATTCTGCAGGCTCAGCTTTGCTGGCTTTCTAGATTACAAGGCTAGATGAGATAAAAGCTGCCATACAATTAATCATTATTGTGAGAGTATTGCAATTAGTTCTGTTCCTCTTTCTCCCTCCCCAGAGTCACATAAAAACTGGTGTCTTATATGAGTTTTCCGTGTTTTCCTTCCTGCCTAGCCACTCTGTGATACATTTTACTGGTTTCACAGTTCAGAATTATTTGTTACTGGAATGGGGTCTAGCATGAGTGGCCATGGGTGTAGACAGGATTAGCAGACTGGGCAAGAAGAAGATCATAGAATCATAGAATGGTTTATGTTGGAAGGGACCTTAAAGATCATCTGGTTCCAACCCCGCTGCCATGGGCAGGGACACCTCCCACTAGACCAGGTTGCTCAAAACCCCATCGGGCCTGGCCTTGAACACTTCCAGGGATGGGGCATCCACAACTACTCTGGGCAACCTGTGCCAGTGTCTCACCACCCTCACAGTAGAGCATTTCTTCCTAATATCTAATCTAAATCTCCCTTCTTTCCGTTTAAAACCGTTTCCCCTCATACTGTCGCTCCACTGCCTGATTAAAAGTCCCTCCTCATCTTTCCTGTAGGCCCCCTTTAGGTACTGGAAGGCTGCGAGATGTGGTCTTGCTGTGTGAACTTCTGCCCTAACAGACTAGATGGTATGGAAACAGCACATGGCACAGTACTACACATCTCACACCATCAGCTGTTCCAGCCTCTGAAGGCATTTGCATTACAGAGGCTCAGATATTCTTTCCTGTCCCCTTGTGACTTTTGCCTTTGGACAGGAAGGAAAATGTGGCTTTAGCAATGCCGAAAATAATAGGACTGTCTGGGGCTTCTGTGATGAGCTTTGTGGCTTATTTCTAGGGGACTGAGGAGGGAGAGTGTGGGATTGTAAAACTGATTTGCTCATTTTTTAAAGGAAAAGTGTATAATAGCCTTGCAAAAAAATTAAATTTCTAGACAAAAACAGAGAGATTCATCTGTCCCAAATTATGCCCTTCTCTCCTGCTTAGTCACTAAGATGGGACATGAAACACAGTTTAGACTCCCTCTTTTGAGCCAGGAAGAATCATGCTCTCATTCAATCTAAGGGAACTGCAAATTGTTGAGGGGTGAGAAAGTAATCGGATGAAACATCACAACACTTGGTCTTATGCTCTTCACTATCGACCCCTGTTACGTTAGACTGATATTTTCTCTGACCTGTTATGGTCATTGCTACACTCTTATACAAAAACTTTGAGCTATTACTAGCTATTTTATCAAATGTATCTGTCTCACTCTTTTTCATATGAAAAAATTCGAGATCCAATGCTAATTCCCACTTGAATAACTTCTGGAGATTTTTAGCATCTTTTGTGATGGAGAATACTGCCCAGCACCAATTTCTGTTTAGTCTTTCCTATTTTGCTTTTTTTTTTCCCCAACCCTTCAGATCCACAATATCCTTGTAACACAGGAGCTATGCCTGCAGGTGATTTCATCCCGGCTTTGGGCAAATGTTTTGAGCAAAGAGAAACATCCTCCATGCAGCTGCGTAGCTGCAAAGCAAGTGAAATGATGAGGCTCCAAGGTCTATTGTTTCCAACTTGTGATAGTGTTACTTCATTATTTCACTGCTGTAATGCTAAACAATTAAATAAACCTCTCATTTTATGTAAAAATGGCCATGGAATCAGGGTGCTGTCTGCAGGTTAAGCTCTGAAATTGTTCCTCTCTACTACAGACTGTACTCTTCTGGCTTTATCTTGTCAAAAGCAAGACCGATGAGTGGGTTAAAGCATCTTTATACCAGGAAATGTTTCTAGAGAGATGGCCTCAGGATCTGACTGAATTGGATACTCAAAGCCACACGATCTTGCATCAGTCAGCCATAGCTTTGGGTCTAATTTGAAGAGAATGTGGAAGTGTTAAATCCTTAGCATCAGTCTTCAAGATGAACAAGTACGGGTCAATTGCTCAAAGCATTTTTCAGAGATCTGACAATTTTCTAAATTGTCCATCATCTTTAAAGGTACTTTGATTGCAACACTCAGCTGAAGACACAGATGGCCATAAGATGGTTGCAAAAAGCAGACTTTTCTACATCAGTTCAGCTTGGAACATTCACAGGAGGAGACCAGGTTTTTGTAGGGAAAAAAAATCTCAGAATTGCAGTTTTAAGTTCACAAGAAAGGAAAATCTTTTAAATTTTTTGTAAGCAAGAACAAAAAAAAAAATCAATTATCATCTGCTAACAACAGATGGTTATTAGAAAATTTACATCTAAAAAAAGCTGCAAATGTACCATTTAGACTTTTTTTAAAACAAATAAAAAGTTAGTGGTGTTGAACTCTTATTTTAACACTGCAACTGATTTTTATTGTTTTGTGAGCACAACTTAACAGTCAGTCCAGTACAACCAACCCCCACATTTTTTATCTGTCTATGGTGTAGGCTATTTTCATTTATGTGTTAGACATTAAAATTCCACTGGTCACTTGAATTCAGTTCTTCATTAGGACTCAGACACTAAGCAGACTGGGTACTGAGTAAATCCACTTAATACCTGGTAACCTATGCAAATCTCTGTCATTATATTGCTTTGAAGATGGGAGTAACACACCCTGTAAAAGCAGTATTTTGTCTTGAAAACACTCAACCGACATGACAAGATCAGAAAACAGAGTCAGTGAGGAGGGCAGAGCAGAACACCGCTTTCAGTGTGTTATTTTCCACAGTTGTCACCTGAAGACTGGGAAATGTGGTACAAGAAATCTAAAGGAGATCATAAAGAAATCTGGAGAGCTAAATAGAAGACAAGGAAGAGGCAGAAACAGCTATATATTTATTTGTGTGTGTTAGCACATACAGTCACAAAGGAGAACTGTAAATGAAGTAAAAAACCACACACAAACCAGCAAAAATATTGTTGATTCACACAACCGAAATAGTCTTTTGAGTCGATGTATCCAAAACTTGTGTTCAGCTAAATGTGTTATCTTTAGACATACGAACAGACTACTGGAATTAAGCTCTGAAAGTTCCCTTTATGCTTAAGCTGAATATGAGTTTCCAGCACTAGAATAAAAAGATCTCAAAAAATATCTGTTCCAAATGCAGTAAATGGTGGTGTGTGTCCTGACACCACATATTGCTTCACACTACGCGGAGTGAATTGCCCATATATTCTGGTGTACAGTTTTCACATCTAAACATACTTCCAGACAGCTTGCAGGCAAACAGAGAACACCATGCTACACTCCTGGCAGTGAAAAGAAAATTGCAACAACGCTCTCCCTTTTCCTTTCATCTCCATGCAATTGTCATCTGCTGACATCCAGGGATTCTGTCCAGGCTGCTGAAGTTGGTATTCAAAAAAAGGGAGGCAAAGGAAGACTTTGTAATGGATTTATAGAGATTTGGACTGCAATGGAATTCTTTTTTTTTTTTTCCAAAAGTTGTTTGCTGAAGTAAGCAAGTGTTGCAAATGTATGAGGTATCAAAGTGCCTTATGCACAATTTACAGAAAAATGTTTCACCTTTCCGCCTATTACTTGGGTTGTTTTTCAGAGAAAAAGTTACTCGATGCAACGAGAGGGGAATGATGTATCAGGAAACGGGAGTGGTGAGCTGTTGTGCTTTTTTTCCTGGAACATCTGATTAATTTTGAGGGTTTAGTAATTTTGAAATTTATTGGGAAGGTTTGTCAAACAATCTCATTACAGGAAATACTTGCGCAGTATCTTTATTAAACTAATGACATTGATCTTCCCCATGTCAATATTAGTTCAGGCAAAATATTACACTTCTGCAAAATATAAATTGACTGAAAAAATTCATGGGAGTTGCACTGGAGTCTTTCTTTTCAGCTCCTTTCTAACGTGCTGAAAGGAGAGCTCATGGATGAGCAAAAGGCCTTTTCTTGGTCACAGGAACATTGAAAGAGAGAGGCCCATGACATAGAAACCTCAAAACAGGACTGACAGCTGCATAAGGAGCATCCACTTAGCTCCATCACGTGATGTGATCCACTAACGTGGACAATGCATAATAAAATGTTGAGTCTGAACAACTACATATGAAGGGGATAACAATGAGAAATGAACGCGCCGAGGGAAGAAAATTAAAAATCTTAAATGGCCAGTGGGTAGGAAGGGCTGTAAGAATGCATTTAGCTAATTAGACATAACAAGCTCTCTTATTGCCTGCTAACCTCACTCAAATTACCTCACTTTTGCTGCAGGCTAAGAACATGCACTCAGATAGTTTCCGTGGTAACTTGTTCGTACATCTGTGGTTAGCTTGTCCTGTTGGCAAGCTCCCCATTCGGCGGGCAGTTTCCTTTGATAACCCTCCTGTATTTGCTGCCTGTGGGCTTTGATTTTTACTCAGAAGACGAAGCACCTTAAAGTAAGCAAAATAACATCTAACAGCTGGCAGAATCTTAACTTCATTGAATATAGCCCCAAACTTTCTTGCCTACATCCCCAAGATGTCTTGAATACTTTACTAACAGAAACTTAAGGAATGATGATGTTCAAGGATAAATCAGTAGGGTTTTTTTCTAGAATCTTAATTTTTGACGGAAGCCAAATGGGTTGGCTGGGATGCTAGTTCGTGTTTATTGCCACAAAGGAAAGGAAATAGTGAAGACACAAGAAAAGAGAAGCAGAAGAGTGAAGGTGGAAGAATGGTGGAGGGCAGGAAGACAGATTATATCTTTATTATGCTAGCTTGGGGGTAGAATAAGAAAACAGACTTTTAACAAACAGAATGGTAGAAACTCTTTGCTAGAAGCATCTGTTTAACCTCCTCTATCCATGATGTATCCGTTCAATTATGCAGATATTCTTTTGATGTGTAGAAGATGCTGTATTAATACACCCTGGGAGCCCAAATCATGACTACAGCTGATAAACCCATGTTCTTATCCAGCGTAATAGACTTTTCAGTCCTCCACGGACAAAGCTGTAGCGCAGTCTACCTAGCGGCATGCGTGAGCTTGCATCTACACACATAAACACACACAACCAGTGCTGCTGGGATCAGATTGAGCCTCTCCAACATACCTGGCGGAAAAGGTTGGCTTGGATGCGGATGCTGACAAAACACTGCTGTAAAGAGTCCCTTCGGTACCGGGAGGCATTCAGCGTCAGCTCCCCTGCAGGTTAGAGCTGGTTTCTGACATTTATTTATTTCCCGCTAGTTCAAACCTACAGTCTGTCCAGACTCTGGAGAAAGCACTGAAAAGGTGAAAAGACAGTGTGTGTAGTGTGGATGCCACGAGCCAGGCTGTCCTCCTGCCTCTTCTGAAGGTTTTCCAGAAATTCTTAGAGGAAAAATGGTGGGTTATAACCTGGTGTACAAGCAGCCAGGAGAACCTTTGCTTCTGCATCCTCTGGGACAGAAAGGATTGAAAATGACGGACAGGAAACAGATAATACATAAATTACAGTAAACACATAGATGATACTACGTGGGAAATAAATATCTTAAAACATAAAGAGTATTAAGGGCTGCAGAGAAGAAAGGTACAGCTTTTCAGGAGTAACCTAATTTGGCCAATGAAATATTAACTGTATTTTATCACTGATAATCTCAGTGGCTGGTAGGTAAATCTGGAACTGGTGCCAATCGCTATGCATGCCTGGATGAGCAACACCACGGTTCAGACTACAGAGTGGAAATGTAACATCTTTACCCAGCCACGCAGGTATAACAATGACAAAGACAGACAATAACTCATTTGATTTCTCTCAGGAAGCTTGCTCACAATTTCCTAATGGCTGGGGTTTTTTTTTTCTGAAATACATAAATAAGCGTGGGTTTGGGGGAATAAAATTGCTGGTACTAAAAGCAACAGCTGGTGAAAAACAGTAAGTGCTTGAAGCCTTAACAGTTACTGTCACTAGCAATTCAGGACATGTTATCACCCCATTATTTTCTTACCCTTAGAAATAAAATGAGTGTTATTAAATGGTTTAGAAAACGACAACTGCCTGTGGTAAAGTTCTGTTGTACTCAATGGACAGAATATTAATAAGAGGATAGGTATGATATCTTTGAGAAAAAGATGTGGAGAAAGAAATGTAGATCCCATTTCAGAGAGAAGAGTCAGTTGCTATGGCTGACACAAATGATTCAAGCTGGAATTACTATATTCTGTTAAAAGTTGTACAGAAATTAGAGAATCATAGCATGGTTTAGGATGGAAGAGATCTCTGTAATTCATCTAGTCCAAACTAGTGCTCACAGTGAGTCCACCCAGAACAGATTACTCATGTCATATTCAGTCAAGTTCTGAACACCTCCAAGGAAGGAAATCTCACAGCCTCTCTGGGCATTTGTTCCACTGTTGAACCACTCTCACGCTGAAGAAATCTTCTTAATTAATCAGATTTTCTTGTGCTGCAAAACCTTTTTAGTTTCTTCTCATCCTTCACTGTGCACCTCCAAGAAAAATCTGGCTTTACCTTCAGTTTACTGATTATTAGGTGGCTGAAGGTGGCAAGATGGTTTTCCTTCGGTTTGCCAGGATGAACAAATCCACAAGCTGAGATTACTCAGCCTCTCCTGTTACTTTTTGCTCTCTATCCATAAGGCCATCTTGCGTATTTCTGCTGAACTCACTCCAGTATGTCAAGATATTTCTTGTACTGGGGAGCCAAAACCAAACACAATACTCCAGATACATTCCCACAAGTGCTGAATAAGGTCCAAGAATCACCTCCTTGGACCTCTTGGCTACATCTTTACTAATACAACCCACGATGCACATGGCCACCTTCACTGTAAGGGCACATTATTGTTTCATGGTCAACTCATCCCTTAGGACTTCCATGTCCTCTTCTGCAAAGCTGTTTTCTCTCCAGTAGTGTCCAGCTGGTACTGCTGCATGATGTTTTCCGCCCAAGGTGCAGGCTTAGCATTGCTGTTGCTGAACATCATTCTGATGCTGTCAGACCATTTCTCCAGTCTGACAATGCCTCCTCTGTGCGTACACCCCACCTGTCAGTGTATCAACCACACCACTCAATTAAGTACCATTCCTGAAGGTACCCTCTCATTAGTAGGTGTCTCATTAGAAGGTCCCTCATTAGGCACCTTTTGTCCCAGCATTCAGTTCTTAGTAAAGATATCAAAAATACTGCCTTGAAATTGACCTCTGAGGAATGTTCCTAGTAATTTGTTGTTAGCTAGACTTTGTACTGCTCATCACTACCCTTTGAGCTTGGTGGTCCGGATAATTCCCATCCACCTTGTAGCCTGTCCATCCAAACCATATCTCACTTGTTTGGCTACAAGGACACTATGAGAGACTGAGTTGACAGTCTTGTTAGAGTTAAGGTAAACATAATCCACTTTTCTCATCCAGAGTATGAGTCATCCGAAGGCAATCACAGAAGTCAGTCAGCTTGTCAGGCATGATTTGTCCTTGGTAAATCCATGCGAGCTGTTCTCAGGTGCTTTCTTATCCTTCATGTGCCTGAACGTGGCTTTTTGGGATGATCTGCTTCATAAACAGATCATCCATTTTTTTCAAGGCAACTAGATTGAAAAAATTTACAGACATCATTGACTTAGCTCTAAACTACTTAGCTCAGGTATTGATGTTTAAAAATACTGACATCAGCACAGGCTGTACAGTCCTATCCAGGAACCTGAGTGCACACCCACCAGCTGAGCCCCCTCACACTTCAGCCTCATTGAAGCTTCTTCTAAGGCTGCTCAAAGAATGTACGTGCAGATGTAACTGCTGAGTTGAGACAAACATAACAAGAGACAACTCTGTCCCATGTAAATAAAGACAGGTGGCAGTTTTTGATAAATAATGATTTTGGGTCACAACTTAAATTTTTCTACCTGCTGGATTTCTGCTTTGCCTTTTTTTAGTTTTGTTCTTCTAACCACTTTTCATGTTTTAAATGCTTGATTAGATACTTCCCACTCTTTTTCTTTTTCTTACTAGCATTTTATTGAAAAAAGTGTAAATCTAAAGTAGATCACGTATTATCAAGGAGGGCAGAATACAGCCTTCCAGCCTGAGACAATGAAAAAGAGAGTAAGAGCACTCAATTCTCATGCCATATGAGCAAGAAGGTTGAACAAATAAAGCAAAATTACTGAAGTAAATGGAAAAATTGCTATTACACCTCGGTTGAGGTCGTAGAGAAAGAGTCTGGTAACAAGCAGTCATCCGTCTCTGAACAGGTGGTATACCTGAGCATACAAAATAAAAAGTAGGGGGAGGAGGGGGCAGTGAAAGAAAGGAACAGCTTAGACCACAGATGGCTTAAAACGATCCAAGACATTATTTGTTTTTAATCCAGAATGACTGCATCTTTTCATATACAGCTCTGGACAGCAAGACCTAGCCATGAAAAAGGTGGTTTGCTTTTGCTTTCTTATGCAGATTTGACATTTATGGTAACAGGTACTTTCCTCTGATGTCTCTAGTGAAAGGCGAACTGTTTTGATCTGTATCCACTATTCAATACTGCTTTCATTCTGAAACATATGCTGAACTTTGCACGCCATAATCTGATGGTGGGGCACACTGCAGAAAAGCTGTACCTATGGGATGAGTAAATAGCTTAAATGAAAATTACACTACAGCTCATCCGCAATAAGATTTAACAGTTTTCAATTTCTTTGGTCTTCTAGGGATTAAGTGTCTGATGTTGACTTACTTTCTTTTCCGTTACTGGTGTTCTGTGCATTTATAAGTCATGTAGTCCTGTGAAATCAATAGGGTCACTTATAGAAAATACAGATGTTTAACTCTGCTCATCAGTTGTAATAGTTCTCTTGTCTTGGGTAAGGATGTCTGTCCTTACAACTTTCTTGGGCGCAACCAAAACAAAATTTTGCTGAGCTGAGCGTCAGCAGGTTGAGTCCACTGCTAACAGGAGACCATGAGATGTATCTCAGTGGCATTCTACCTGTGCAAGTGGACCCGGCTCTTCTGTGAGCAAATGGATGGGCTGGAAAGGTTACAGTTGGAGTGGCATGTAACCACAGATAAAACATTAACAGTCCAGAATTTGTAGTTATTTTTGATGCCCAATTAAAAGACTCAAGTGAAATATGCCAACTGTGGCAATACCTTTCTCCTCTTCTTTGTTAATTAAGTTTGTAGCTTAATAGTTCTAGAGTAACATTTTCAGATGTTATAGAAGTTTTTCTGAAAGCCCCACAAAAATTGGAAGACAAAACAAAGAACAAGATGAATAAAGAATAAAAAAATAATTATTGAAGAGAAGCCTTTTGAATGTAATCCTACTAGCATTGATGGTCATGAGTATATGAAGAGCTGTATTTAGAACAGTGTTTTAACACTCATTGATACAGTCCAGAAATCAATAGAGATGTAATATTTTATCTGTCAAATCAATTGATATAAGTGGAAAAAAGGCAGCATAGACAAACTTTAAGCTATACCATCTGGTTTTCTCGTCTAAATCAGAAGCTGCAAACCTCAAGTTAAAGTTGATTAGGAACAATTGCTCTGATTTTATCTTAATGAAATCAATTATTCACACGCTGTAGAGAAATAGGTACTGTAGTGCCTATGGAGGATACCCATAAGAATGACATAGGCCTTTAAGAGCTTCTTGTCATTATTTGGGAGAGGAGAGGAGAGGAGAGGAGAGGAGAGGAGAGGAGAGGAGAAGTTTGTGCCCCAATTCATTCTCGCTGAACAGCTGTCCTGGAGCCTCTGTATTGTCATAAGGTGATCAGTAACCATCACCTAACTTCTAGGCAGAATATGTTCATTGCCACTTAATGCCCGTTAGATGTTTTCCCATCACCTCTCTACTTTCATTTACCTAAGGCAAAGAAATTAAGCTGTCTTTAATTTCCTCTGATAGGATGAGCCTGATACGCATTGTCTGCACCGGTTCCAATTTGAATTTGTCATCATCATCCATAAGCAACTGCAGCTAATCTTTACTGAGATTTCACTTGTATCTTCTATACCTTCGATGCTTCCATACCACTGATAAACATATCATTCCAAATACCTCTTGAAGTGGCATTTATTTTATGCACAGTTGCATGAGGTTTGTGGTTTATAATCGCCCTGTAAGTGGCTGATATATCCAAGACTTTTTCTCCTGCCTTCCAGCTAATGCATTATAGCAACCAGTCCTGCTATTAGTCCTTAAGGGCATGGCCATGCACTTTTTACAATTACATTTAATTCCACTTCTATCACTCCTCTGGGTCGCACAGCTTTTCGCCTACAATAATCCTGTCTCTTCTAGATAGAAAATGCTCCCGCTTTGTGTTATCAGCAAATTGCGCCAGTACACTCCTGCATTTTTATGCCTAGGTCATTAATGAAAATGTTAAAGATCAGCAAATTGAAGGGTAATACCTAATACTCTTAGGGGGTAGATTGGTTCCAACTGGTGGGGTCAGAACCAAACCCTCCCTTTCTAAAATGTTACTTAAATTTAAGAGTGTGTGTATATGCGTGCAATCCAGCTGTCATAATTTTTTTTTGCCAGTAAATCACCCATCTCTGTTGGCCCATCTCAACTAACCCATCTGTTACAGTTATAAGCAAAATAGCGGAGAAAAGGCTGATTTATGAAATGCTGGATGATTGTCCGTATTTTTATTAATGTCTGATTATGACTTCCCAGATACATTGAGTGAAAATAGTCTAATGGCATCGCTTTCCATGTGAAAATAGGGCATTGACAGACACTAAATGCTCCATGGCAAGGAGCCATGAAGCTGTGCTGCTCCAGACACCCCACTCTGTGAACAGCCCTTTGTGTGGCTCCTAGCACAATGGGGGGCTCTGGTTTGCGACCCATGCTGGTCGGCGGCGCCGTTATAATTCCAGTAATCCAACGCCTCGAGGCTTCTATGTGAATTAACTGCACAGGCTTGCTTCTAAGTGCCATTTTTTGGAGACAGGGATAGAGCAGATGGGGATTTGTACAGGCCAAACTGTTGGAAGCCAGTGATAAGGAGGAAAAAAAAAAAGGAGGGGAAAAAAAGAAAAAAAAGACGTGAAAGACAACCCTTTCGTTTGTGTGCTTTGCGTTGCCACCTGCCAACCTCAGGCCTTCTGATCTCCTCTCAGTGAACCGTAGAGGCAGCAGTTGGAAAGATCAGATATACGCTCAAGGCAATCTGTCAGAAACTACTTTGTCACATTCCCCAACACTAAAACCCGTGGAAATAAAATCTATGTGTTTAAAACTGTAACTGCCCCATATATGGGAGGACTACTCTTTTTTAACACAAAAAACCCCACTGAACACAGGTCCTGCCTTTTTTTCTTTTTAACATCACTAAAGTATTAGCATTTTTTTATCTCCCTCAAGCATCTGTACCTTGTTTGTTTGCCTCTGGCAACACAGTTGTAATGTCATTCTCAAGAGAGTACACTGAATTCCATTATACAACAAATGAAATAAAAAATAGCAGAAGAAAACAACAGATAAATCCAACAATTATAATTTAGTTCATTTAAAGATATTATTTGTCTATGTTTCGCCACAGTATCAGCCCTATTTGGGACACTGTTTGGCTATACTTCATTTTTTCTGAGAGATGAGACAGATAAATGGTGTGGGGTTTTTTTAAAACTAAGCGCTGACGTTTGATTTTTTTAAAAAAGATATATTTAGGTATGCATAGACAGGCTGGATGGGGCTTTGAGCAACCTGGTCTAGTGGAAGGTGTCCCTGCCCATGGCAGGGGGGTTGGAACTAGATGATATTTAAGGTCCCATCCAACCTAAACCATTCTATAATTCTATGATTGTTTGAAGAGACAAGAATTTATGAGTAAATTTCTAACTTTTTTATTCTGTAATACTTCTATATACCATATAAAATATACTATAAAGCATATCTCCTTTCAAGTTCAAAATACTTTGCAGGTATCCAATTCAATTTTATACCAACTTGTTATATGGTATAATCTTATAATACCTGCCAAATCCAGGGATAAATATTCATACCATATTTGGATAATGAGGAATAGGTAGAAGGAAAGAAAATATTTTTCCACCTATACTGTCATCCTTACAGTAATCAATAAGCTGTATTAAATTGAATATTTCAGTTTCAATCATAACCACCACACAAAAGCACAGTATGATGTCATACCTTTTTACCTGTAAAGTTAAGAATAGATTCCTCATTTCCTTATTTAATGTATGGGATGAATGTACTATTTACTCTACCATGTACTAAGGGGGCTGTTGGAGTATTTTCTTTTCATTCAAACCTCATTTCACATGGGTCGCACGCAGGAATAAGCTTGGCATCTCGTCTGAGTCTGTACAATGAAACCACCACGTACTGCCAGAATTTGCAGATTTGGGCAGTTTTTGCTGGAAAGAAGCTAGGCATTATAATGAGGTCAGGACTGAATTGGACTGGCAAGGTTGTATGTTGGGGTGTTTTCACAGCGTTTCTCCAAACTACTCTTGAGTACAGACATTTTGGTGAGTTTCAGTACTTCCATGAGGCCTAAAAGTACTCATGTCTTTCGAAGGATAAGTTGAAAAATTACTAAGGAATTACCCGGGCAATATAATCTTTTTGGCAATCCTCACTATACGATGTTCTTCCACAGTGCTCAGAGATTCATAAACGTACTGACTGACCTATCTGCCTAATATAGTCTCAGTAATCTCATTTCTTTCATTTTGTGCTAGAAAGCAGCAGGTTGTTAAAATAATTATCAAGTCTAGCCATCCTTCAGAATACCATGGCCTCTGAATAATGTAGTTTCACTCAAATTTATGCAAGGTGAATTCAGCTCTGTGAGTGTATCACTGCATTGCCTGCTCATCACTGAAATAAAATTTAACAGACATTTTGAGCATGTTATCATCCTTTTTCTTTCCTTTCCATGCCTTGCCAATACTTTCAGAATTGACTATTTTGGGCATCTATCTTCATTGTTTGGTTTAAGATTGGAGAACTGCAAACTGGTCCTAATTTTCAAAGGTCAGGTTCTACAGTCTTTTCTGAATAAGAGATGCTTTCTAAATATTCCCTAAAAAAATCTCCCCAAATGTACCGAATATGGATTTTTTCTTTCATTTACTCATCACTTACTTAACTTCACTCCCACTACAATTGTATTACTGACCCGTAATGCTTAAAGAGAGGCCAATAAGAAGTGCTTTTGAAAATCAAGACACATATCACACATGCATCATCATCAGAGTCACTTTAAAATCAATGACAGTCATCAGTCACCCAAAGAAAACCTAATCAACCAAACAAAGGTCGAAAGGACACTCACTTGTATCTGGCCGGTTCCATGTGGTGTCACGCACATCGTTAAAAAAATAAAATTAAAATGATAGAAGCAATTAGGCAGTATTTTATCAGAAAATATTTAATCTTTACCATATTTTCTTTTGATTTTGTGGAGTATTTGTGATGCATTCTGCCAGAGAGTGTTTTCAGTTTCTTATTCTCCGTGTCATCCCCCTGCCATCTTTTCAGATATTTAGAGGTATGGAGCACAAGAAAAGAAAGAAGAGTATTTTAGTGGTAAAGTAGATCATCTCCGGAGATGGTGAGTTCTCTTAACATAGAAACTTGTTGCCCTCCATTTCCCATTGTAAGTAATTGTGGTTATCAGATAAAGCAGTCATCAAAAGGTGTTTTATGAACTATTGTGCTTATAGAAAGCAAGCTGCTGCTTTGTCACCGAAAGAAATTCACAATCATCTGTTCTATATAACTAGTCAGAATAAGTTTCTTCACAGTCTGCAAGATCTGCTTTCTAAGACTTTCAGATATTTCCTGCAAAGCAAAAGCCGTTGCCCCACAAAGGCAAATTTTGACCTCTAGGACTGTCTTGCAGCAACAGCAATAACGATACCAATAAGTAGGTCTTGCCACTGCTGCACCTTGCACAGTTTTGGACTCATTGAGCCTCAGATTGCACCTATTTATTTATTATGGGTGATTCTATTCAAAGATTAGGAAATAGAGGTGCCAACAGACATGTAGTCTGCTGCAGTATTTTTCTCATTACCACAGTCTCAAATGCACACGGTATATAGACATAGTAATATATAATACTTAGAGATTTTAAGGTAAAATTAAGTAATCACACCCCCTCCAGAGTAACACAGGCTATGGAGTTTCATTTTTCTCAGAATCTTGTGTTAAAAATCATCTGCAATGGAAATTATCCAACCTTGGCAGGAAGGAGGCAAGACAAGGGGAAGCTTCTGTGGCGGCATGCTGCAGTGATGCAGCGCTGCTGAAAATGCTGAGCCTCCTTTCAAATACGAATGGGCTTTAACTGTAATTGAATTTAGCTCCCAGCCATCGCTGCTTGTTTCTATGCTGGCTACAGTAAACATCAGCGCGGATTTGCCCCCCATCTCTATTCCCCCTGGGGTATTTAAACTCTGCAATCAAGTCATCTCTCAACCTTCTTTTTAATAAGGCAGACTGAGTTCTTTAAGTCTCCCATAGTAATGTGTGTCCTGCAGGCTTCATCCCTGGCATGATATATATTTTACGAAATAAAAAAGGAGTTTGTTTTTTTTTTTTTTTTTTTAACTGATTCTGGTTCAATAGCAGTGTGACACAGAATTTGTTCCAACATTGAGAAAACAAGGAGCAGTGACATGGTAGTACCGGACAATTGGACTGAAGATAACTTGATTCCAAAGCAAAGCAAGATGTGAAAATGGTTAGAACTTTTATTGCAGCAGTATCTAGAGACTGCAGGCAGTGTTGGGCTAGATTTCGTACTCCATAATCAGACACAGCCTAGAGGTCAGTGGACTCAGTCTACAGAGGCCAAAGAAAAGAGAGGTGAGCTAGAAAAACACAGAAATAGATAAAATGTCTTGCTTAACTCACAGAAAAGGTATAAGAGGGCTGAGAAGAAAAAGTAGCTCTCCTGAATTCTTGTGGATTGCTCCTCCTGCCTCCCTTTTACTTTAAATTAATTTATGAATGTGTTCTAGAAATACTGATGCCTGAGATCAAGATCTCTTTTGCTCAGTCACTGTGCTGGTGTATAGCACTTTGGATTTTTCTAGTGGGTATGTCTGATTTTGCTCTGAGAACTGCAGCATTTGACTGGTCTTGGACGTATGTCCTATATGTCTCTGAAGTACAAATGAGGACACCACAGAAAGACCAGTGGTGATTGACTCTCTCTCCTCACCAAGGCCAGCATCTTCTCTGCAGTAGTAGGCAGCTGCTATCAGAAGAGGACCTGGAACCCCCCCATTAAACAGGCTGGATGCATTAAATGACATGCTGTTGGGTGGAGGTTTTGTTCTTTTTTCTATATAATGTGTAATTTTGCTCCTGATGCCTACACTGGGGTTTTACTGCCTTTAGTCTCCTCCCACATTGTTTCCTACTATACACGTGTAGAAAAACAGCTGGAAGGTAAAAGAGTAATTAACTTTTTCCCAGCAAACACACTTAGAGTAACTTTTGTTTTGTAACGACCTCTCAACACACTCTCCGTAAGGCTGATTAGAGAGTGGGTGGAGAGGACTTCATGAAATGGCTTGTAGTGGAGAACATCCTTATTATCAAAAACTTACAGATGACAAGAATGGCAAACTTTTTATTGTTAATGACCACAAAAGCTACATCCAGAGACTAACAATGTTAGGCAGCCCTCAAGGCAGGGAGCAAACTGTATCGACCATTTATTGACTTATGTACACTGTCTTATATGTAAGTCGGGGTTTTTTTTAAGAAATTACTTTCCAGTCTAAATCTATCCCAATAAATAAAATAAATACAATGGACTAGGAACCATTCACTAATCCTAAATTTATATAGCTAAACCTTCTTTCTACCCCAAATGTCCCCTTGCCTATATTGCCTAGCAAAAATAGCTTGTCCCTTTACCTGTCTCCAAATCACCTGTGGACATCATACTGGAAGCTGCTACTTCTCGTGCATAAATATTTCCAAGCAAGCAAGCTAACCGTTAAACAGCACAAATAGCTATGGATCAGTGCTGGAGCCCACTCCTTGGCCCTAACTGTAAATGTCAGAATAGATCTTGGACCAATCTCTGTGTCATTTTGCTTCTCTGATATAAGCTGTGCCTAACAAAGTGGGGTCACACAAACTTGGCTCCAAATGAATACACCTATGGTATGGACCTAATCACTCTAGGATATTGCTGTAATTAGTAGACACAATGTTAAATCACTCTCTGGAGATCATAGAATCAGAGAATCATAGAATGGTTTAGCTTGGAAGGGGCCTGAAAGATCATCTAGTTCTAACCCCCTTGCCATGGTCTCCTACTACAGCAGATTGCTCAAAGTCCCATCCAACCTGGGCTTGAACATTTCCAGGGATGAGGCCTCCACAACTTCCCTGGGAAACCTGGGCCAGTTCTTCACTACCCTCAGAGTGAAAAGTTTCATCCTAATATTTATTCTAAATCTACCGTCTTCCAGTTTGAAGCCATTAGCCCTCATCCTATCACTACATGCCCTTCTAAAAAGTCCCTCTCCGGCTTTCTTGTAGGCCCCTTTCAGCTACTGGCAGGCTGCTATAAGGTCTCCCCAGAATCTTCTCTTCTCCAGGCTGAACAACCCCAACTCTCTCAGCCTGTCTTCATAGGAGAGGTGCTCCAGCCCTCTGATCATCTTCGTGGCCTCCTCTGGACCTGCTCCAACAGGTCCATTATGAAGTGGCTGAGAGGTTGCCTCCCAGCCTCAATTGTCTCACTACAAATAGGATCAATTACTGCCCGAGTGTGATGTGTGCTGTGGAACACCTCGGACTGTTGTGGCAGATATTTGGGTGGATTTTCTTTACTTTGCTGCTGTGCTGATTGCTCAGGACTGCTGTCAGGGGAGAGAGGACAAAGGAGAGCTGCAGACACTGGGATGGTACATGGCGATGTGCGAACTCACTCGTTAGTCCAGGCAGAGGTCTCTGAGCAGTTCCCAAGAGTCTCTCCCACTCAGAAGACCTAATACCAGTATGATTGTTGTTAATATTATTATTATTACTATCAGTGTTATTATTATTACTCATTTACTCTAGTTAAAAGCAGGGAGGCAATCACTTTTGTGAACATAACTATAGACACCACCATGGACTTTGTTTCTGCCAAGGAAGTTTTTGTTCCTGGTATTTGCAATTAGAAAGCATGTCCTTGCTTTAAGTCTACATTAATTTTCCTCACTCCTCTGGTACACTGTATCAGCTGTTTCCCCTGCTTGATGTAGCCTTCTTACAATTTATTTCTGTCTCATTCTTACCTTCTCACATAAAAACAGGTGCTGAAGGCTCAGGGATGTGTATTTTACAGCTATACTGGATTTGATGGCTGCTCTAAGAGACTCATTTAACATATGAGTCTGAGCAACTCTAGTAACAACCAATATCCAATAAAGCTGATGGAATTATTATTTGTTGCACTTTTACTACAGGAAAATGTTTCACAATGTGCGATATACCCTGATTCATATCCTGTCATTTATCAAGAGACATCTTCTTATTAGACCTTGTTAACTGGAAAAGAAACCTTTTTTTCCACTTTATGAGTAGTAAAACATGATAAATAATAATGGGAGAAATAACTGTCAGGCAATTTACAAATGATATGTTGTGAAAATATAACACCTTGATGGTTTATCCTAGGAAGACATATGCTGTGGCAATACCATGATTCTGAAGGTGCTTTTTTTATGACTGAAAATGAATGTGGATGGACAAATATCAGCTTAAAGCTCAAGTTGAATGAGTCTAATGTCAAACATGGTGTTAAAATCTTGTGCTAGATCACCAAGAAAAGTTATGCATCGTAGAATCGTAGAATCGTAGAATAATTACAGTTGCACAAAACCATTAAGATCATTGAGATCTTAAAGATAAGTCAGGAGATCTTAAAGATGAGTCAGGAGGTGGCTGTTGGCAGGATTGGGCTGGGTAAAGTGGGGACCTTAATAGCCTAAAGATTTCTGAATGTTTCAATATGTAGAAGACACTGCAGACTTCTCTGTCTGCCACGAAACTGTCTCCCATCTCAGCGCATTGTCTCTGGGTAAGTGATGCTTACCCAGTCCCTCAGCATTTGCACGGTGCTTGGAAGCAATATTAAAACTTTTCCTCAAGATCAGATTTGCTTCTCCCTAGATTACAGGAATTTTAACACGTTTATCTTTAAAAGGCACAGTAAGCCAGAGTGAGAACCTTATTCTGGACACATAATCGAATTATACAAGAATTTATCTTAGGTAAATAATGAGAAAGTGAAGAAAGTCATTAAAATAAGTGAAACATATGAAGAATGTCAAGAAAGATGTAAATTTAGGATCTGCTTTGGATTATCTGGAAAATAATTCAGGTATTGGAAGTCTTAAACAGGTCACTTGAATATAACCTTAGATATTCTCTAAGAATTTTTAAACGTGTCTTCAGTACAAAAATGCAATCTGCTGGCACTTTTCAAACATGCATACATTCACACACACACTTTCATGAGCATTTCCCTTTTGTTTTGGATGGAGGAAAGAGGGAGAGAGATAAAAAAACTAGAAAGCAAGGCAATGAAAAAGTAAATTTGTCGAAAAGTAACCAAAGAGAAAGCAATTTGGAGCTTGCTGAAATGTCGGAGAGTGTGGTTCTATCTGTTGATTAGTTCCATAGTATCCAAGTACAATATAAAAAAATAGCTTTTCTTCTATCTTGTTTAGTGGTAATTTTCAAACCTGACTGAAGACAACTTGAGTTCCCCAAAGCACAAGATGATCCCGACTATTTACCCTTACAAGAAAGCTCTATGACCTGAAAGTACAACAACAAAATTAGAATCTTATTATAGACTTGGGACCAGTTTAGGGTGTAATGCTATTATACCAATTCTCTTCTCTGCAGGATAACAGTGAACTAAGAAAATATTATCCGTTGTCTTCAAGACTGCGGTACAGCAGAAAGGAGAAAAAAATCAGCAAAAATATTGCTATAGCTTTGCTAGAAAGTAAGAGTTCACGTAGCTTTCATTACGTGAAATTTAATACGTCTAAGTGAAAAATGCTTAGAGCGTAAAGAAAAAACAATTCCAATTTCTGACACCTCAACCTGATATTTAAGTGTATTAATTTTAATTAGTGCCATTACTTTGTTTTCCTTTGTCTTTCTGAAGATTTTGTTTTCATTTTACATTGAACTTTCATATTTGTCTTACATGTGAGAGGGTTTTTTGTGTGCCTTTGAGTTGTCCACAAATTGAATCTCAGAGATCTTTTGAGATACGGAATCTTTAGAGTAAATCTCAGCTAAGGACCTAAAATTGAGAATATCCTTGATTAAGAACACATACAGAATACAAAGATCTGTTTTCAACCATGAACTTCAAGCACTTAACTAACTTAATGCCAAGAGGTGATCAGCTCTTGTTCCCTGTACAGTTAACAACAGTTTACAGTCAGTTCAACTAACATCTGAGTTGCTCTTTGGAGGACCTAGGTTTCCCCTTTAGTGGTGAGGAAGCCACAATGACTTCATCCATAGCTACATAGAATATTTTAATTATCTCAAAAATGATATAATCTAGGCTGAAGCTCATCTTTATTTATACCTTTAAGAACACTCAAGAAAACAGCTACTGTCATGAGATTATATTTTGAAATTTGGACCCATATCTTACTCATCCTTCAACTTGCTATCATAAATCCCAAATATCAGATGGTATATACTAAGTTTTCTATGGATTTTGGAGAATGAATGATGATGGATTTAAAGGAGGTTCCACTGAATTTCTTTACCTTCATTTGTGTGAAAACATCACTTTCTAAAGTCTGCCTTTAATGCTTTTATAAAATTGCTGGAAACTTCCTGAGTAGGTATTTGCATTTTTGTCTTCTTCTAGATCATAAATAAGTGGCTACAAATTTCTCAGTTCATGATCTGAAAAGGGAAATTCCAGTCTGATTTCTGGAACATATCTGATTAGATTAATGGGAAGGGAAGGGAAGGGAAGGGAAGGGAAGGGAAGGGAAGGGAAGAAAATGGGAAAGCTTTTTTTTTTAAAGTTGAATTTTGGGGAATCTATGCTCTGTAAATGTTTTTAATGTTTTTATGTCTACTCAGTCTAGAAATTCATATTGTAACCTAAGTACATGACTTTGCTTTTACAGGTCCAATCCTTCCTTTTCATTTATTTCTGTCACTCAATATGCTTCATCTAACATCTAAGAAAAAGGGAATAGATCTTGTCATATTTGTATAAAAAGTCCATCACACTTCTGAGGCTATTTAAGTAATGGAAGAAGTTAAAATAATACCTGCAACAATCTTGAGCTGGATCAGAATGTACTAGACTAGAAGTTTATTACAAAAATACTTCACAGTTTTTCTGGAAATTCTTTTTCTAAATGAAACAGGTTTTAAATTTGATTCCAGCTTCCAGATGTGATCTACTGGTTTGCGGGATGAACTTTTATGGTAACGTTGTTTTAGATCCATAAAATAAGACAAATACATCTTTCATACCCCTTTGGAGTCAGATCCCTTTTGATCTGCTCATATTTGTGCTCGTACCACACACTTTCATATTTTTCACGTTATTAACTTTCACGTTCCTTATGACATGGATTGTCTTGTAGCAAATACAAGTATAGAACCTAAACTTGATTGAGTTTCCTCTGACTTGTTACAATAAGGTTTTGACATGGATTTTATATCTAGAAAGAATATTTTTTTTATCCCATCACCTTTGCAATATCATTCTAAAATAGATTGGAATTACAGCATCCTCTAGAGTGATGGAGGAAGCTTATCAAGGTTGTTCCCTCAAAAAAATGCACTGATGACTGAAAAACTAGCTTTCTCCCACATTTATCTGCATCTGAACTTATTTATTTATCTGAATCTGAATCAGTGCCACCTAAGGATAGGATGAAACTTTTTTACTGTGGGGGTGGTCAGACACTGGAACAAGTTGCCCAGGGAAGTTGTGGAGTCTCCATCCTTGGAGATACTCAAAACTGGACACAGCCTTGAGCAACCTGCTCTGGTTTAATCTGCTTTGAACTGGGATGTTGGACTTGAGGATCTCCAGAGGTTTCTCTGAGCCTCAAGTAGACTGTGTCTATGATTCTATGAATAAAATAAAATGCCTTTTTCTTTAATTAGTTACCTGTTCAGAAAGGAACACATTTCTTGGTAGCTCACTGTACTGCTCTGTTTAGAACAATAAATTCCACATACCTGAATTAGTAAGTTATTGCAAGGATAATTTGCCAAAGGACAAACTTCTCCATAATATCATCTTTACTCCAGCTAAAAAGCAACTTGCTTTGCTTGTCTCCGAACACAAAGAAATCGAACAGTTTTTCCACAGTGACAACAGGGTTCAAGCCTCCTGAACTACAGGCGTTCTCACATTCTGAGTTTTGCTTTTGCAGGGATTTTTTGCGCCATGTAAATCTGCTTTGAATCTGAAGACAAAGGATAAGTATATGCAGAACCAGAGTTCATACATATTTGGATATAGATAGCTCTTCAAGTCTCAAGGTAGACTTGAAACAAAATCCCAGAGGACACCCCACTGAAGTGCTGCATTGGAAATTTACGGTCTGGTATTATTCATAATCTTTGAAGAATGTAAAATTAGGAAAGGGCCACTTGCAAAGAGGAAAATTAATCTAGTGTGAACAAAGAAATAGATTTTTTGGGTTCACAAGGTAAGAAGAAACCTCCCATTAATTTTGTTAATTTACTGCAGTAGTGTCGTGCATCTCAGTTCATCTCTACAGAGATGACGGGGATGTATGGTTTTCACATACCCAGTTTAATTTGCCTGTATAAACCAAAACTGTGGTTCAGATATAAACAGTGAGTTAAACATGTCAGCCATACCAATACACAAATTACAGAAAGTAACAAGAGCTGAACACCTATATCTTGATTTTCAGCAACATATGTGCAACCCCTCAGAGAAAATCTGCCCAATAACAGGAAAGGAATATCTCAAAAAACATTTCTAAAATTAAAAGATTTCTGTTTCAAAGCTTTCACATGGTTATGGTTATTGATGATGTATAACAACGGTTAACAGTGATGTCCAGCTGCACAATTTGCCTGAGTTTTCTACCCTGTGCAGGCCACTGTACACACTAAGTAAATGAATGTTCAATTCCTTAGAGAATTTACACAAAGTGGTACCCCAAGGAATGAAACAGAAAGTGAAGAAACGAGATTAAGAAAATGCTGTACTAAGTGTACAAAAGACACTGACATTTTCAAAGGTCTACTGCAATAAACCTTCCTGTTCTTTTTATTGTCATTGAGTGGAAAAATACTGAGATAAACACAGAAAGTTTATTCAATAAGAATATCTTTGTTATTGCTTTTCTCTTAGATAGTCCATTTCCCTGTGTGCATTTTGTGAGCAATGCCACAATTTACCCTGTTCAGGTCAATTCTGAAACCTGTTTCTTTTATCTATGATTTTTGAGTTCATCCACTAAATCGCTCTTCACCTTTTATTTTACATAAATGAGGGATTTACATTAGCTCAGCACTCTGCAGCACTGTTCACTAGCAACACCATTTTTCTTGTCGTTTGTTTTCCATGAAGCAAAGTAAAACTGTCAGGATATTACAAGAACTGTTTCAAGTTTCATTTTGTAAAATTACCATTGTTTAATGTTTTTAAGTACTTACAAAGTACCTGGTACTACATGAGCTAGATATAGAAGAAAAAGATAACTAAAAGTCTGTCAACTATTTTTAGAACTCCCTGAAAAGTATATTTAGTTGTCAAATAGAATAAATCAAAAGAGGAGAACATGTCTCCCTTTTATAAAAAAAAAGTCAAAATATATTTTGGTCAATAAAACATGTGTGCAAAGATGTAAATATTTAGCTGTTAAAACTATATTTTTTCTTATGATATCCCTCCCTCTATATTTTCTGTTCACCTGAGAGTTTTCAGTTGCCGATATCACTGGTCAGTCTGGCACTACGGTGGCTTTTGTGGTTGTATGCTCATGGGTGGAGACGCTTGGTGATGGAGGGTAATAACATAAATGGTCTGACTCTGAAAGTGAATTTCAAGTCCAAACATGCACTTGCACTTCTTTTTATTGCAAGGTTTAATTTGTTGACACCACAATAAGCTGCTAATAAGCTCCATTTACTGGACTTAGACGCTTGGGTATGTGCTATTCCAGTGATCACCACTTTAATGCGGTGAAGGTGCAGCCCAAGTAACCTCTTATTAAAATTAATAGTTGTTACCATCCTTCCATCACCTATGTTGCATCTTTCTTGCCGATCTTCTTGTTCTTCTGCAAACACTTCAAATTTTTCTCTGCACATACACTCCCAAGCCTTACAGCCTTTCTTTCTCTTATATTGTCCCATTCTTTCCACTCTCTGAAACCACTGGCTCTTTTTTCTAATGTTTTCTACTTACTATTGACTACAACCAGTCACATTATTCAATGCAATTTAAGTGTTTCTTGCACGTAGCCGTTCCTCTATTTCTCTGCTTGCAAACACATCCTGAGCAGAGTCATAATTTGTCATTGTACACCAGCAATCTGCAGCCATCAATTTGCAAGGTAAGGTTTGTTCCTGAATTGTTTATCTCAGCAATTACATACTTTGAATTCAAGGAGTGTAATTTCTAACTCACAGGAAAGAAACTGAGTTCTAGGAGGAAAAGTTTTGGGCCCCTTGGGCTAGGAGTCTGGTTCACAGGTCTCTCTATGACATAAAGGGAGTTTTTGCTGTTGCTATTCATATTTCTCCTTAGTCAAAGCAGCTTGACTAAATTAATATTTTTTACTCAGAATCTTGTTTGACACAAGGTGTCAGTGACTTTTATTTGAGCAGTGTCAGGATTATTAACAGTACCTGTTTTTCTACATTTCTGTTGGTTAACTGTAGGAAAATAAATCTGAAAATTCCTGAGTTTTAAACTTTCTTTGTTGTTCTTTTTGCTTTTTGGCATTAAAAGCATAGCCACCATTAACAATCAACAGCTTAAAAGGTTTAAAGCCTGCAACTGGAATTCAAATTCCTAAACCAGGAAGGCATCCACCTGGAGTGCAGACCATCATTTAATACGAGCCGCTCATGCTGAAATGATGTTAAATTCTCACCACATTGTTATCAAGTAATTTGCTGTAAAGAAAATGTGTTTGGGAAACATGTAGATATGATAAAGAAAAAATTATTTCCAATTAATACCATCAACTTTCTCTATTCTGTTTTCTCTCGCTCTTCATAGGACATATCGTGAGAGAAAAAGACATACTAAACCAAACAAATCAGTAAATTAATAAATCATCTGCAAAAGATAAAACCTCAACAAAATGATTGAAATGTCTTTTAAGTTTTATCCCAGTAAAACAGTTCACAGTATTACTTTGTTGCCTGACTAAAGGTCAATATTAAGCAGTTGAAGTCATGAGATTGCTGCATACCTAAAGCGTACATTAATTGCCCTATAAAAGAAACTCTGGTCTCATAGCTTAAACTAAGACTTGTTACCATGAAAATTTTTGAGTCATATCTTTCAGGAACTTTTGTTTGTGATGGGATTCTTCAGATCAAATGTTAGTCCCTTTAATGGGCACCTCAACAACAGAATTAGTCCCACAAGACTTCCTGTATATTGAGAGAAATAAGCCCTTCAAGGATGCGTTTCATCCCATCGTAAGACAAATATCCAAAACAGTTCAAGAACAAGATCTGTAGCACTGTCCTTTTTTTGCCAGTAAACTACTTTAGAAATTCACCTTAGCCTTTTATCCCTGTAAGTTATATGGCACATGATTTGCAACACTTGGCTGTACAGAAATTTTGATATGTAGTCCAATGAGTCAGAATTATTGCGCATATCTATTGCAAGCAGTGCTAAATCATCACCCCACTTTTCCTTTCTTCATTGGATAATGTCAGTCCTTTATGGCCCTGCATTGAGATGAAGTTCATAGCCTTGTTTATGTCCCCTAATTATTTTTTCTTTTTTTTTTTTCAGAAATACTTTTCCAGAATATTTCTCCCTCAGATCCTCTTTGCACGTAGATCTTCCACAGCTTTCTATTTAGGTGCCAAATTCGTAATACTTGAATAAGGCTGTTTCCCAAACCACGCAGACTAAAGAATCCATGCCCTGCCCTCGGTATTAATTACTATTCCTCTTAACTTTGTAATTTTCAAATTTAGGCTCAAATGTTTGCATTTAGGGTGGGCCTTCAAATGTCTCCTCAACCTCAGGGTTTCAAACCGACATCTCCTATAATCCCTGATCACCATACCATAGAGCAGTCCCAGAAGACCAGTCTACTGGGCTTCCATCTGAACATTCTTGGGCAACAAAACCACACCAGCCGCATGTAGATAAAAAGCATGTTCAGGATTCAAAGGATTCAAAGGAAAGCTGCTGGTTTTTCACCCTACCCTGAAGACTGTATTAGGTCAGGCAAAAAAAAAAAGATAGTAATAATCCCTGAAAAATACACCTATGGCTTGAGTCTGCTGAATTTCATAATAAAGAGGAGTTCCTTCATCTTGGAAGGAATATCCCGCTCTTCACTGTCACCTTTATTTCTGTTAAAGAAAACTCCTTCCTGTACACAGGAGAAATACACTTCAACATGAAACCTGTGGTGAAATCAAATATATTGATGCACGTATTTGGATCAGACTGTATATAGAAACAAATTTATTTTTCTGTTCTATATCATGCTATAATAAAAGTAGTGGTAAGTAGAAATAACATATATTTCACGTTCACAGCCACCCACTCACCCCTATATATATATTTATTTTTCAGCTCTCAATTACTCATGTAGAAAGTACTTAGTAGAGCAATCAGATGTGTCTTGACAGGAAAAAAAAGCAGATTTTAGTTTTACAATGCTATCAGGCTTCTCTGATGAACTTCTAAAGTAATCTAGGAAAGACATGTTCATTAGAGTCTCATTACTTGGCTGGGTAATTGCTGTTCGTATCAGAAACACAAATCACAAGAAAGGCTTATTAAAACAACCTATTAAAAATCTCAGACAGACAGACTGCTCTGCAGCATCTGCCACTAAGTCATGTAAACAGTACCAGGGAAATTACAAAATTGGAAAGCCTTGTTAAGGTTATTTTGTTGTCTTTCTGCTTGTAAGGACAGTATTATTTTTTTTCCTACTATTATCTGTTTATAAATACCTTATCACATCTAGTGTGCATTGAGTCAAAAAAATAAAATATCTATCATTTCCTACAGCAGATAATTTCATACACTAATAGACTTTACTGCCAGGAACTTTATTCTTGCTGTTGAGTCTTTCTTTTTCTCAGTTTTATCCTCTCACTTATTAACTCTTTTTATTCTTATTTCTCTGCTTGCTTTAAACTGATCATCCATCGCTACAGCTCATCACTGCCCACCACCTGTCCTGCTGACCTAGCCAGTTCTCCTTCCTCATCCTCCTCATAGGTGCATAGATAGCAGCTATAGTTCTGGTTCAACAAAGCAGAGGAACACTGCTTAATATTAAGGAGATATTCGTCATATTCCTTGACATTAAGGAGATGGTTAAATATTGTGATATTGGACTTAATATTAAGGAGATAATTTTGTCTGCTCCTGATCATTGAAGTACTGAAGTGTCAGTAATTACACAGTGCAATGGACCCTCCGATCCAGTATTCCCCAGCATCACCTCCTTACTTTAGTGGGTGAACAGGAGACCTGGCGCTCGGGAAATCAAACTTTTAATTCAACAACCCAGAATACCTGTCCAGAACAGACCAGAGGGACCTTCTCTCCTTTTTTTTCCTGCATAGGAATGGTTTAGTGCATGATGGCGACATTTATAGGCAATGTAATGATTTTGCAGTCAAACTTACAAATATACCACTGTTGACAGCTGTTTAATGTTTCATCAGTTACATACCAAGATGATGTGGAAGGACACATTTGGTAAATATTTGATGAATGTCATCAAGACAAGGGCAGAGTTACATTCCTAAGAACTTTGAAATTAATAAAAGAAAGTTGTAGGATTTTTTTTCTGAGCACCAATCTTTTATTACTTAAAAGGTCCTAAGGGGTACCCTAGGGAACCTATACAAAGACAGTCACACAGAACTGAGCTCATGTTGTTACTTTAGAAAGGAAAATGTTGTTATTTTAATCTCACTGGGCACTTTAATGTAATTTAAAATGACTGAGATAATATATACTCTTCATAATTTCAGGACAAAAGGTTTGCATGACTTTTTTTATCATAAGCCTAGAGGCAGAATTTTACTAATACACTGTTACTGTCCTGATGAAAAATAGTAAAAGCCAAAAATTCAGAATTTTCCTTGTCATTTAAAATGAAAATTTTTCCTTTACAGGAAAGTATGGCTCTGCTATTTAAATAATGGACCTTTTCACTTGCTAACAACAGTCATTATTTGCAGATAAAATTAATTTTAAAAATAATTATAACAAATTACAACCCCATCAGTAAAAATGAAAATAAAAAATAAGACTGGATGCAATTAGTGCAGAATAAGGTTAAGGATCTCAACATGAGATCAATAAAACAAATTAAAAGGTACAAATTGTTATCTTTACGTTCTAGCTCATATTCGTGTATCCCATTAGGTTTACAGTCCCCTTTCTCACAGTCTCTGACCATCAATTATGTTTGATTTTCTGTACACAATAGAAAGAATTTTACAAAAAACATCCTTATGTAAAAAATTACCACTAATAAAATGCTTATTCTCATACATTCACTTTTGTTTGTAATTATATACGTTGTGTACCATTTTCCATGCAGTCTTAATTCTGCTCATCTTTCTGTGCAATCTTGTTACAGAAATCAGTAATACTTTCTTAGCTAGACCTTCTAAATTTTTACTGAGTATAGCTGACTTTATTTTGACAGTGTCTGTACTGGTGTACAATATTCTTGTAGCATTACATCCCTACCACTTGTGGGCATGCGGAGAATGGGGTTCTCCAGATAACAGTCAAGAAAGGTAATCTCCTCTGTCATCCATACTTGTCTGATCCTCTCTCCCATCGTCCATAAGAAGCAGACTGGCTTCTGACAGTGATCCTTATTTTGTATGAAGAAAGCAAACCTGCCGAGGAAAATTTCACTCCATTCATTTTGACTTCTCTGCTTGCCCTCCTTCAAAAACGAGCAAGCTAAGAAAGGGAATATGCTCCACAGAGTCACCACCACCATTGACAGAGGTATGGTTTCTGCTTTTGAGGTCAGACAGATTGGTCTCAAGGGTTGAGGAAAATAGGACCAGTTCTGTAGGACGTTAAGATGTTGGAGGGAGAGATATATCTCCTGGAGAATCATCTCTATCGATGAGGAGATACGTTAGCTCTGAACTTCTCTTCCTCAGTCCCATGCTCAGATGAGGATCTAAGGATCTTTGCATTGCCAGTTGGGCCCATGACTAATACAGAAAGGCACTTGAAAGGTATCACAACAAAATAGACCCAAAATGTTAGAAAGGATGAACACTCTGTGACACTACATGGATCTGTCTTGGGTACTTTATGAATAAAGTTCATTTGAATTGTCTCTGTATCTGGCTGCGGAAAAAAAAAATGTTATCTGCAAATTGTTGTTCAGGAGGTAGACATTAAATTTCACCACAAATGGTATTTTGCAATAATTATTTGACTAACTTGAGCAGTTACTGTATATAGTGCCCATGGTTGAAATTAAAAAGAGACAAATTGAAATGAAAAGCTGACTCTTAGCCAAAGCTGAAGGGATGCTGCTGATACCATCTGCTAGTATAGCCCACAGGAACCAGGAAACCACGGAATTAGCGTTATGTGAGGAATTATGTTTCATCTGCTTTTTAGGGAAGATTAACAGGAGCCTGTTGTCCAATTGCAATATTAGTACCCATTTAATATTGCTTCTGATTTTGCTAGGAGTGATTTTAGATCTCAGTTGAAAAGTGTATATGCTTTATCCAAATGACACAACTTTTGCTGCATTGAAAAACTAGGTGAAATCATAGCATAACTGGTTTTCTTGTGCATTTTCCAGATGTGCTCCTAATGATCCAGTCCTAGCATACCAAGAACAATATTTTTTTTTTAGTTTTTCTTTTACTGTTCTAAATGCTCCTCTTTCTCTAGTAAGCAGCATCCTTATGTGGGGAGGAGTCTTGGGTATTTTGAAGACTGCCACATGGGAGAATGAAGGAGTGAAAGTTTTGAGGGGATTTTTTTCGTCCTAGTCTAAATTTTTTTTTTTTTGTTTGTTTTTTTTTTAGATATGAGACATTCAAAAGAAGAATTTAAACTTTTTTTGACAGACTGTGGTGAAGTAAGCTGAACATTTTCAGTATATGACAACATGACACAAGTCTGAGACTTGGGGGTTCAGATGTGGCACCCTGTGCCTGCTGCGGACAGAGTCACAATATCACAATATTCTGGAAGGCAAGAGAAAACATCCTTCAGTGACCCTAGAGCCCAGCAGAGCATTAATAAAAAAAAAGGATGTGATATAAATAGGACAAAAATATCTCTAGCCATACCTGTGAAACTAGTAGGAGAAGTGACTGGAAGACAGTTTTTCACTAGTGTTATTACTGAAGATGTAAAAAGAACCGTGCATGGGCAGAGTGTTTCCCAATAAATACTTGAAGATGAGCCTGAACCCTAAACCAGTGGATTCTCTGACTCAGTGATCGAAAATGGAACCTGAATTAGGAGCAAAATTAGCTATTGTCCTTGGCTTTAAAAGCTACAGAAAAGTTTTTACGTAGTTTGACTCTAGAGATGCGCAGGGAGTGAAGGAGGTTTATAACATTCAACGCTGAGATTTATGTTTTCCTAACTGTGCTAATAGCATGCGCTTACCAAAAAAAAGCAACTGACACAAGGTGAAGTGAAAGCTCGGCTTTTTATATCAGTCATTGCCAGATGCTGGCTTCTCAGCTAAATGTGAGTTCCTGCCAGTTCCTCAGCTGATTTTGCTAACCGCAAAGGCAGTATGTACGCGCTTTTCTTCCCAAGATAGGCCCTAAGGCTCATTTTGTTATTCCTTGTGTTGGGCTTTTCCTTTCGCTTTTTCTTCAAAATCAAAATCCCTGCTTAAAGGTAACTTTACTTCTTTGTGTGTCCGTGGGGTGGGAAGGGTTTTAAAAATCACATTTTGGGGTATTTTCCATCAGGAAATGCCCTGAGTCTTCATGGACCGTGGGATAAAGAAGCATAGAATCATAGAATGGTTTAGGTTGGAAGGACATGTCTTCTGTGTTATTCATCTTGGACTGGATGTAGAAACCCTGTTGGTGTTGGTATGGGAGAAAATAGTTTTCAGCAAAGAACACAGTCATGGTTTGTAGAATCACTTTCTGCTTATCTAATAAATTTGCACATAGAAACCCCATCAGGAATTAATGCATTTTCTACAGAAGCGCTGTATTCCCAGTGTGCTATATTTTAGAGCAAAGCAGGACTGGTACTGAATGAGAATACTTTCACTAAAGGCAATGACATCTAAAAGAAAGGGTTATGTCAAGAATAGGATAAACTCAGGGCTCCGATGAAGTCAGTTGCCAATTTCTGTAAAATATGAATTAACCAGCACAGCAGAGTTTTTTCTGCTCATTCTCAGTGTCAAAGGATCTCTAGTAATAAGAGGCAGGCTCCTGATTTTCATGCTATATGAAGAGGACTCCATCTCCAGTAATCACTAACCCCATGATCCATCACTAACAAAAAAATACGCTGCCAGCGATTTTGTTCTCGCTGCCCGACGTCAGGTCAAGATTTTGTTGTTATCCACGAAGCATTTTTACTTAATGTACAACCTTTAAGATTAGTATCTTTGTGTTGTATTATGGACAATACGTTCTTTTCAGTTTATTTATTAACAAAATTTATACCACGATGACGAACACTGCTGCTGAAACAAAGTCTTTGTATTGTAAATTATTTCTGATTTATCCAGTTCCTGGGTTTCCATTAAACAAGAAATGGCTCTTGTAAATGAAACTATTTACCATGCCAATTACTAACACTATGGTATCTTATTTCAGATTATGTTAATCAGAGAAAATGTAACCTTGAGTGTTATTCCCTGGTCTGGAAATCTAATTGAATTGGTGGCCAGAAAATTCTTATTTCTCTTCCTTTTGAATCTCTTCTAGAAGCCGCATAAAATTATATAACAATCTAAGCATTAAGCAGGGAGATAATAACTGACATTTCAGATCTACTAATACATAGTTATAAATCAGATAATTTTATATCTCAGCAGATTTATTAATCTGAAAAAATTCATTTGAAGCAGTGGGATTTTAATAAAGATATTCATATTAAATTACTTTCTGAGGCTAACCTCTTGCTAACACTACTCTAAATCTTTCTTATTTTTTTAACAAGTGAGAAAACTACGTGAGAAAAATCCTGCAGAACACCACATAACTACAACGTTGCCATTTTTATGAATAAGGTACGCCCTTGCTTTGTGAGGCTGTTTGTGCTATTTTAAGCCCATGAAATATTTGGAACAGACACTTCTCATCACACTGTGCAAATGCCAGGTGTGACATATAGGTTCAATTTAAGCCAGTGGGACTCTTCTCACTGATTTCTCCCTGTGAATTCAGCGTTCAGTATCTTCCTTTTTTGACTTCATATACACCCAAAAGCAAGGGTTGATGTACGAGCAGCACTTAGCCAGTAGTAGCCCCAGGAAGTACCGTAACACATCTAAATCATAACATCTTTCCCATTTCTTCTTTGCTTTCAGGGGTTGTAATTTGCTGCTCATCTACAACAAAATTAAATTGTTTTACCGTTCCCACATATGTACTGAGCAACTCAAGTTCTCTATGTTGAATAGCGGAGTCATAGACTAGTTTGAAACTTATTTCCAGCCTATTCCTCATATGGGTCTTTTTGTGATCAGGGAAATAAATAAGTGAGCTCTACTTGTTTTATGCTATAGAAATATAAAATAAATTCCTACTGTTTCTCAGTGAACGTGATGATGGGAGATGTAGCCTGATCAGTCTCCTCCAACAAGGCTAGAAATATGAAGTATTCTTTACCATCAAACAAGTATTATGTATGACTTAAAAGTGAAAATATGCTGTCTTTTACTTTTTTGTCAAAACTTTTCACTGTTTCACCCAGGTTTTCCTCCCCCCTCCCCCCCTTTTTCCAGACATGTTTTAAAGGAATAGGGAAAGGATGGGAGATAATAGTATTTCTAATAAAACTTTGGGCTTAAGGGGCCATACTAAATTTCTTAGTTCGTATTTTCTTTAAATGTTATTGCTGACAGCAGCCAGATTGACATCCCTAGAACTGAAACTATATGACCACTAAAATACTGTGACTAGTTTTCAAGCCTTGCTGTATTCTCTTATATGTTTCTTGACCAAATAGTCTGTCTATAGATACTGATTTTAAACACCTATCTGCCTAAGTAACAACCTTGTAGAACTTTGTAAAAAATATACAGAACAAATGCAAAATCTTCAAAGCCAAATGAAGAATTAGGCCAAAATATTCAAAGAGCATTCACTCTTTTTCCTACTATCAAACAATTTCCAGAATTTAAGAAAACAATATTTTCTTAACAATTTAACTACCTTTATGTTATTTCCTAAAGGTAAGCAAACAAGACTAACCTTTCACTGGAACTAGAAAAATTGACCAAGAGTGAAAGAAAAGTACGTAGAAATTTTTGAACCACTCATTTTTGTAGATCTGTTAGTGACTCTTGCTTCTATGGCAAATTAATGAAAATGCTTAATATAACATAGAAACTGCTTCAAAAGGGAGTTGGAAGTCTTCTCCCCAAAAGGATTTCTTTTTCCCTGATACACTAAGCTGAAAAATTACCGGTTTCAGAATATCAGGTTTCTAATTTAGTGTCTGCATCTAAGGTAGGTAATTAGGATCAATAATATCTATCACGGCTCACAAACACATGATAATGCCTGTCTTATTTTAATCCTTTTGCATCTGAAACCTTTCCAACCTGGAGGAGTCATGACAGCGCACAATATATAATGTACATTTATGTGTTCTGTTCCATTTTGTAACAGCCAAAGCCACATCGAAGAGAAATATTTTATTCTGTTTTGAAGAGCAGCTTATTTTAATGTTATATTTATTGAATAAAATGACCCCAAAAGAAAAGTAACAAAGGCATAATTTGAAAACAGTGTTGAAGTTACCCAATTTGGGTTCAATAAAGAAGTAGCTAGAAGAGCAGATAATTTTGGAGAACGATGTGGTCCTTCAGACTTCAGGGGTGTCTCAGAGGCATTGCACTACAAACTGACCTAGTATTCCTCGGGCTGTTTTATTACGTGTTTTGGTATCTAGGACTACACTGACAATAAAGTTCTCCGGTGCTTTAAGAAGCCATTGGAATAGCTTAAAAGGAATAAACTTCTTCCTCTTCATCCCCCATGTCTGTTCCCTGAGTATTACGGATATGATCCTTCTGTTGTGGATGAGGGGGAGATAGGCATCTCGGTGTGAATTAAGCACCTAACATGATCAGATATTTTAAAAAATACCTTTAAGCTTGCATGTGCATTTTTAGATACTTTCAAATACCTACAATCCTTTGAAAAAACCTTTCAGCTGGGAGCCTGAATCTTGGTGTATGACAATTTTTTGCAAATGGTGCTTAAGCATTTAGGTCACTTCAGTGTTCTTGCAAATATTAACCATGGCTAAAAAACCAACCATGGTCCAAGTACAATAATTCACAGCTGAGACATAACACCTTATTGGGATACAGCAGTGTACTTCATGACACTGAACATGACATTATAAATGCCATAGGACAGCTGTCCTATAAACTGGCACAAGTTATTTTCATGATACGTTACTAATTCTCGCTAGGTTTTGTGTCGTCCCTACCTGAACGGGAGAAAAATTTTATGTTATTGTACCACAAAATAAAATTACAATAAGGGATGCTGAAAGACAGGAAATTACAGCAAGTTCTCAGGAAAACCCACTTTGTACATTGGGGGTGCTGCCATGTCTAAGCTTCTAGTGGATTTTCTTAATAGGAATGCCTCAGGCCTGATAGATATGTCTAATACTTTGCCCACTTAGGTATGCAGCTGTGTATTGAACGGCAGCTAGCTGATGCCATGCTGGATGCAGTACCTCTGAAAAAACACTCTTGACATCTTTGACATAAATTAGTCATATAAAAGGCATCATTGCTAAACTGTCTGAACATAAAACAAAGTTCACCTAATACTGCTGAATGAGCTGGTCGGGTAAGAGTCCTCTAGCTGTCCTTATTCCATCAGTAAACGTAAGTAGAAGAAGAATTATAGAGAGAGATTAGGCAAAATGCAATATGTCTTTCAGCTGAGCAGAACTTAGTGGACCCAATATAGGATCTTATGCTTCGTTTTTGGAAGTGTTTGAAATCAATGGCAGTTTTGGCTAAACAGGAGTTAGCAGACTCTTAAACACTTAACTATGTGAAACTCACAGTTAAGGCTGAATAGATACAATTACTAAGCAAAATCTAGATTTTTGGAAGGTGATCATGATAGTCTGACAGAAAATCCTAAAAGGAACAAGGCTCCATTTTGTACCTGCAATAAGAGACAATGTGAAAGCGTGGCTGAATCAGTTCAGCTGGGAAAAAGTAGGGGTTAAAAGGAGTGAATATTTTTAAAATAAATCACAAATTGAATAATGTCTTTTTAGTCTAGCCACCTGGAAGTTAGGAGCCAATTCTCGACTCATCCTCTGGCTTCCCTTTATATGAGAGAGAAGACATAGATACCCCTGGGCAATGTGCACCACCTGCCTTGAATATCTTCTTTTGGAATGGTTGGACTGCTCTCTGAATGTGTTTCTCTATTGATTACAGAAAGGGTCTGCAAACAACAAATTTGTTTAGAAACTTATTTTTAACCTTAAATTTGGTGGGATGAATCCCACCTCGAGCCTTTTAAAATTGCATTCTTGATATGACAGAAGTGTAAGACAACTTAACCAATAAAAGACAATGTAGTGAAACTGCATTTTGCAAATGTCCAAAGAGTTGGCCACCATCGTAGGCTGAGTTTTTCACAACCACTTAGAGTGTTGAGACACATTCCACTTTGTAGCTCAGTCCTAATACTAGGAGAAGTTACTAACTGCTGACCTCAGCCACATTAGCTGATTCTCAGCTCCTTTCAAAAATTGTTACAGCCAGGATGTCAGCTGACATCATATATAAGCATGATAACTGGAAGACATTTTCAGTGTAATAAAATCTGTTTTATTTTATAGAAGACATTTTCTTCTCTTGAGTAGTCCTGTCAGAATGCGCTTATTCATCTTTGCCCTCTGTCTACCTTTCTTTACTTAAGTTTCTGAAGTTTCTGCTTTTCTTTTTTCTTTTGAGGACTAATATTGTCACTTTCATTAGAGCTCATCAAGTCATGAAACTAAACTTAAGTAGCAGCATCTGACTATTGGGCAAAATGGAAAAGTCTGATTCTACCAGGCCACACTGAACACTGTGTTACCTCTGGCCCACGTATTTAACACCAGAAATCATCTGATTTTCCGCAAAATATCCCATAGGCATGTTTGGTTTGTTTTCACAGGAGACTGTTAGGTAACAGCAGACAAGGCATATTCAGACAGCTAATGAAAAGACTCATGCTAATTCTGTTTTTAGTTTGAAACAGCAAAGCTAACTTCAGTACTGGTCTGGAAAACATGTAGCTGTGGGGAAAATTTCAAGTTAATGTGCTCTTTGAAAAGGAGCTTTGTTGTTCTTTACCAGCTAAAATTGTCTCTCTCTGTCTGGCTTTATAGCTACCCTCCCGGGGATCAGGAGAGCGGCTCCTTGTGCACAGCTGTTTCATGGCAAAACTATCTTAAGACAGGAAAATCACAGGGCAAATCAAGTGGCACAGTTTAATCTTAGGGTGAGGATAACTGAGCTATATGAACCTCTAATGCATCACAATTTGTTTTGCTTTGTTTTATACATAGTAGCAGCAGTAAATACCTGAAGTGATTTTCATAACTTTTGTAAGAGAATACGACATTTTGGTCCTCCTCAAGAAACGCATTCTCATATGATTTGTCACGTCCAAAAGATTCACAAAAGGCATGACATGGCCTTAAAGGACAAATTAGAAAGTACTCAGTTTGACTGACAAGAGGAAAGCAGCTTTTGTCTGCCTGACCCATGTCAAGTGCGGACAACGAGCCAATGTAAAGGTCAGTGTGAACAACGGCCATGGGGAATTTCAGACTTCCAAAGATGAAGCAGTACGGCCAGTAGTTGTGAAGTCTGTAAAGCCTGAAATGAATGAAACACTTTCTGAAACTAATTTTGTACTTAGCAAAGACTCAAGTGTCCAACATGTTTCAACACATTTTCTGCAAACTTTTTGACTTTACATCATTAATGACATTTTAGGTCAAAGTATACTTACTTACAAAATTATATGTTTCATTTTCCTCTATGTGGCAGGCAGACATCTTTTACAACGAATAATTTTAGAAGTGTGTCTCCTAATTTACAGAGATGGATTCAATGTTCCCACAAACATGTCCTAACTGCTTAGTCACTCATTAAGCCACTAATACTATTTCTATGAACCGCCTGGAGAAGGAGACAATTAGAATTCCATTCGCTTCACAAGTTATGTGAACATATTCATAGCATAGAGTTAGATAAAATGCAATTCAGAGAAGAAAAAAGTATATATTTTATGCAAAAAAAAGTAGTTTAGGGGGATTCAAGCAGTTTTGGGTGATGTTTCAGATACGCATGTGCCATGAAATGCAAATGTCCTTTGTATTTGTGGGCATGAAATTTTACTTAAACACAGAAATCTATAAAAAAGGAAAATACGAGTCAATTAGCTGTGCTGCCTCCAAAATTGTCTGGTTGAATGTAACCCACATTTGTTGCAATTTGATAACTGAATAAGCTATATTACTGTTTACTGTAACTTCTGTGGCTGTGACATCTCAAAGACAAACTCAGTGAGGATCAGACTCCTGATGTGCTAGGTTCTGTGAAAGTGAATTGGAAGATATGACCTCTCCCCGGAAAAACTCAAGATTCAATTTCAGACATAGCAGACAAGTGTAACAAAAAATAGCCCCATCTCACAGTTTCTTCTCTAATTCTTTGCTTGCAGAGTGCAATAACTCATTGTGGACCCACACTTCAGTACTAAATTAATACTCCCACTCCCTGTGCTGGCTCAGCTATTGTGACTATAAGACCAGAATTAAAGTTCTGACCCGTGTTTTCAAACATACTTCCACCCTACTCACACTCCAGTAGCTTCTACAAGAAGGTAAGGTCATTACGCATTCTGAAGAGGAGATGCAATCTGAGTTACAGTCTACCAGTGTCCCAAAGGGAAACAAATAAAAATCTTTCTGAGTATGTTGCATTTTTTTACACTAATTATTTCCATTTTAGATTTTACCCAATGAGATATATACCGTATTCTTCAAGACTATCATATAATAACAGTGGAAAAAAATATTCCTTAGACAACTGATAAAGCTGAATGTTCTTTGCAGCATGTAAACAACTTAAATATTGCATGACATGTAAAAACACACAAAAAAGGAAATTCATTACAAAACTGAAAATGAGAAAAACAAAATCCCAATAAACTAAATTAACAAAAATCAAAAAGGGCAAGTTTGTACCGGTGACCTTAGCTGACCTCCATTAGAGGTTAATTACTACCTAATCAATAGTCCTTACGCATAACTGCCGACACAAATGGTCAATGAAAAGTGATAAAAGAATGGTGATCAATAAACATTACAATCTGGCATACAATTGTCCAAGAAGTGGGGGAAAATATATTACTTTTTGACTTTGGAAAGCCAATATATGAACCAGGACTTATCAAAGTTTGGGATCTGAGCAGTTTCCACAATATAATACATCACCATTCTTTTTTAAATCCTTCCTGAGTTAAATGATCTGGTTACAACATGGCTGCTTAATGATCAGATTCAGCGCAATTCCATTTTGCTGGTATATCGATTGCCAACATTCCTGAAGAACTCCTACAAATCTTGTGTGGTGCTTGTGAAAATAAACATGCTCCACCTAGTTGCTTGGGATTAGAATGAAATCAAAATATTGTTTCTTTGTCAGGACAACAGAAAAGAGAGAAGCAGGGCCCTGAGCCTGGGAGCTTTTGTTGAGATGCTGAACCTCCTGTTGATGGCCTAAACCGGAGTGCAGTAAAATATCTGATGAAGGGGAGGAAGAAACTCTTTTATTGAATCCAAGCAATCTTGAATCTGGCCCTTGATGAAGACCCAACTGCAAAAAAATAATTTAATATTATTCCCTGATCACTGCTAGAAAATCAGTCATGAGCAGTCCTTCAGAGTTGTACTTTATATTTCAGAAAATGTTCCTGATTTGTAATTTTTGCAGTCTAATTTACATTCACTGAGAGACAGCAGTCAGTCAGCTATATAATATAAAACACATTTACCACAGCTTCACACATACACACTCCTCCTCCTGCAGTCAAAGAATGTTGATGAAAATTATCCCTGGGACATGGTTTCCACAGACAGCACATGAATTTTTATACAGGTAATGTTTAACTATTCCTTATGATCCTGGCAAGATCCACTCCTAAGTGTCTGGTCGGTCAGAATAAAAAATAGAGTCAAAAAGGATTCACGTAAAAGGACTACGGTTTTGGTAATTTCCAATTGGATTGGGAAGTCGTTCCCCACAAAGAAAAAAACAACAGAATTACTATTGTAGAAATAAGGCAATCTGTCTGATAGATCTCCTAAAACCAGTTCATGTACACTGTCTTGAAAGGCGCTTAGATGATTTCAAAGCAGATACACTGCTTTAAGTCAAGAGAATGCACAACTTCTTGATTCCCTCAAAAATTCATTTTTTAGAAGGATTTTACCTATTCTAGTATTAACCACAAATGGTAGTATAAATTAAATTACAGTTCCCTTGCTAATACTGTTTTTAGATCTCACCCCTCTGGATGCCCAGAGCATATTACCCTGATTTTTAGTGATACCAATAACATATTCCTTGTTTAAGTTGGTGAGTGCTGACACACCTGTGTGATTCCAAGAACTTCATCAAGAGGAGTTGCCTGAATAAGTGCTATGGGACAAGAGCTGCAATGTTACAACATCAAACAAAGCAAAATAAAGTTACCCTCTTCCTCCCACTTTTTCTACACATTTTTCACTAAGCAGTAGGATTGTTTAAGATTGTTTGGTCAGAATGGATGAATTTGGATTTCAGAATATGACACCACCTTTGGTTGCCATCCCCCCATCCTTTTACTTTCCCGTGATTAATTTGCTATTATGAATAGTCAGTTTACATCTGGACATGAAGCTCAGAGTGACACCAGTCTCTGAATCATTTCACCCCAGGGTAGTGATATCGTCTGTTCCACCATTACCCACATTATCTAAATTGCTTGAACATGTTTATGCAGAGCTAATGGATTGTATTGTAAGGAATAATGTTTTTGGCTAGACATAAATCTGATTTTAGACCTCATTCCATGATAAATATGTTAATAGCCTTTATGCATGATTTGTTTGTACCTCCACACGGTGTACAATTGGCAGGCAGTATTGTTGGTGACTGATAGTATCTTTATAACATTAGATTTAGATGATTGTGGCCTTTGATTAAAATGCATTAAACTTCCTGCCTGTGCTGTTCCCTTGTTTGGGATTGATTAAAGAGATTACAATGTGCTTTCTTGGGAGGGCTGCATGACTAATTACTGGTGGTTCTCCTTGGACCAACCATATTCTTGAAACTGACTGACCACACTTTACAAAGCTCAGTTCTGCTACTTTTACCCAGTAAAACAGAACTTAGTCCTGCAAAGCCAGTAAGACTGCTCCCATGAGCAGCTTCAGATAGCTCATCCATTAAATTTTGTCTCTCCAGTTAAAAACTGACAAAGGCTTGTGTGAGATCAACATACACATTTGGTGTCCTGTAAAGAGCGCATCAAAGGATCTGCAGCTCTTTAAGGAAACATTCCTCTTTGATTTCTACTCATCTCAAAGGTAAACGGTCCTTCTAGTGCCTGCAAGATTTCTCCAAGGCATTAGCTCCGTTCTGCTGATGGAGAGGGCCTGTCCGTTCTTCAGATAAAACCCTTCATGATTAAGAGGAACATATTTGCATGAACTGTGGCAGTTGGCCTCAGAGTCAGAGAACAGATCATGGGGCCTGTTCTTTGCTGATACAGCTTTGCTCTTTATCCCTAACTGTGGAAGTTCATGTTTCCAGCACTGAAGTCCCCTGTTCATTCCCTGGTATTAGATTGGAGCATAGCCCCCATTATATTTATTAATTATAATTACATTATATGTGCATATATGTATGTAAGCATATGTATTCTATATATCTTCCACTATATATTCCACTATCCCATGCACAAATACAGGCTGGGCAGAGAGTGGATCGAGAACAGTCCTGAGGAGAGGGACTTGGGGGTCTTGGTGGTTGAGAGGTTCAACATGAGCTGGCAATGTGCGCCCGCAGCCCAGAAGGTCAACCACATCCTGGGCTGCATCAAAAGAAGCGTGGCCAGCAGGGCAAGGGAGGGGATTCTGCCCCTCTACTCCGCTCTCATGAGACCCCACCTGCAGTGCTGTGTCCAGCTCTGGGGCCCCCAGCATAAGACAGACATGGATCTGTTGGAGCAGGTCCAGAGGAGGACCATGAAGATGATCAGAGGATTAGAGCACCTCTGCTATGAGGACAGGCTGAGAGAGTTGGGGTTGTTCAGCCTGAAGAACAGAAGGCTCCAGGGAGACCTTATAGCAGCCTTCCAGTACCTGAAAGGGGCCTACAAGAAAGCTGGAGAGGGACTTTTTACAAGGGCAGGTAGTGAAAAGATGAGCAGTAATGGCTTCAGGCTGGAAGAGGGGAGATTTAGATTAGATCTCAGGGTGAAATTTTTCCCTCTGAGGGTGGTGAGGCACTGGAACAGGTTGCCCAGGGAAGCTGTGGAGGCCTCATCCCTGGAGATGTTCAAGGCCAGGTTGGATGGGGGTTTGAGCAATCTGCTTTAGTAGGAGACCATGGCAAGGGGGTTGGAACCAGATGATCTTTCAGGTCCCTTCCAATCCAAACCATTCTAAGATTCTATGATTCAGCCTGTACTTCGTGTGTGTGTTATGTTCGAGTAGCAGCTGAGAGCCCTTGCAGTTCCTCAGAGATACAAGGAGGCTCTGCATGTCATTCACATGGACTTGCAAAGCCGGGTTAAGATGATGTTACGTACCATCCTCCAAACATTGGTAGATTCTGTGTAATAGTAAAGTTCCAGATGTGGTTTTACAGAGGAGCTAATATGGCTTTGATGTCCTTTGTTAGCACTGGCTGGTGTAGTGTGTTTCCACTGCACTTCTGTGACTCTGCAACTTCATAGTGTCTTCATTTATATTGGGACTGCAATTCTCCCTTCTGTCCTGTAGCTTGGTTATTAACAACATTTGGTAGAAATTTATGACTATTTGTATATTAAGTTGAGAGACAATGTAATGGCCATTATTACCATTACGAGTGGTATCATAGAGAAGGGATTATCTGTAATATGGCAGTATCTGTAATGTGTGACATAAGGACTTGTGTGCTCCTTGGACATGTATAAAGTAAAATCAATCCTTCCTTCTGCACTCCCCACATATTAAGTATAATAAGCCTAGCTGCAGATGAATGATGGGGGAAGCTTTCTGCTTTAGCAGCTTTTTGCTGTCCCTCCTTCCTAGTTATCGTAATTGGATAATGTTCTGGAAAGCATCCTGGTAATAGCAGAAGAGCAGAAGGTGATGGTCTTCTTGACCAATGACCTTATCAGGAAATCATCAAATGACAGTGATTCTCCCCAGGAATAATACCCCCTGTACCTGTTAACATTTTCAACACAGAGGACCAGATGCATCGCAGAGAAACAACATCCTGGAGGTCAGAAGTCAGGCAAGGTAAAAGCAATTGTTTTTACAGGCCAAATGTTTTAATGGTGCTAAGCACTCCTGCAACCACAGCTTGCAGCGTTGTTTTTTTTTCCTTTAATTTTGCAACATTGCTGCACAGAGATAACATTACCTGATCACGATGTGCACTTAAACCGGATCCAACTTTGTTCCTTGCTCTGTTGAAGAAAGTCATCTTTGACTTTGTATGCAAAGAAATAATGCACTGAATTCCCGTGTACCACCTTCCATGCCCAGGAACAGTCAGTCAATCAAGACACACAATATTGAAAGAGGTTAAATGTCCTCTGCACACTGTCATAATTCACCAAATATATCAGGCAATAAAATCCCGTGATAACTCACTTTTCATGACAAACCTTGTAATGAGAAGTGAAAATGGGACAAATTCATCTATTCACTTGACATGGGTTGTAACTAGAAGGAGAAAAACTAGCCCAGAATTAACCCATTCTTGTAATGATCACACAGCTGAAAACAGATGTTTCTCTTTGGCTGCAGACTTGGGTGGTGGTTCTTGATTTTATTTACCTTCTTTTCTCTCAAGTACCTCTCTAGCAGCATGACTAGAGAGCCGTAACTACAAATGAATGAAAAAAAGCATTTGAAAGTGTCTAGCTATCTCATACTTATTTGCATGGAACAGCAGAGCAATCCAGACTTCCATTGAATTTAGATGCATAATTGAACCACTGCCTAATAGTTATTGCCACTTTAACGAAACCTGACTTCTTCTTTTAGAACTTTTAACTCACTAAATTTACATGTACTCAGCTGTCACAGATAACTTGTCCCCGTTTTATGGAAACACCGTAGGTACAGAGTACATTATACATTTAATGTTGAATGGCAAATTAATAAGAAAATGAAGGGAATTTATTAGTCACATCTTCAAAAAGATGGTGCCATGTTCCAAGTGCCTATAGCCAGATCCTAAGATTAATGCAGTTTTACTTCTTGGGTAGATGACCGGACTAAAAAAGCTGGAAATCAACAGATAAGAGTAATGCAAATTCTCCATATATTTGCAAGAAACCATGCAAGATACTGTTGAAACAAGGCCGATTCTGAAACTTCTGCTGTATCCAGTATTTAAAGACTCTCATGAGGGGTCTCAAATGACTAGAGGAGCTTTTGCACTTTGATCTTTATAAATGTGAAGCCCAAATACCTTATACATCTCAGGAGGATAAAGCGAAATGGTACACAGCGTACCACCAAAATATGAGGCTAAAGAGGTGACTCAACTACACAAAATTACATGAAAGCAAAAAGCTTAAAAAGACTATGGCATTGCTGACACATTCTGGAAAATTACATCATGTGGTATCAGTGTGACCTCTCCCCGTCTTGTCACACCACATCAGCTTGTCTTTTGTTGCTATGTCTGTTGACAGCACATTATGTGATGAAGCATGACATAATATGGAGGAAAATATGAAATGAAAAGGTAACCTTTTGTGACACATATTGCATTAAAATACCAATAATGCAAGTAACCGATAACATTTCGATCTCCTCAGAGGATTAGAATGAACGCTTCCCATTGTTACAAGGGAACATGTGTTTACAGATTGGAGTTAAAATGAGTTCTCAAGTAAATGGACCAGTATCCTGCTATTTTGAATGAAAGTGAGATCGTCTTATATTGAGGATCATTTTCTCTTACAATAGATGTCATCCTGTTCTCTTGTTCGGTGTCAGTAGCGAGATCTATTCCTTGGCTAGCCCCTTTTCAGGAGGGAATGGAAGTGATTTGGTATCTACTGCGATATGTGCACGAAACTTGTGAAAGAAAACCACAGGAATAACAGTTCCACTCTCCAGAGAGCTGGAGCTCTCAGAGGAGCGGAGCAACCTCCTCTGCCTTTCACATCCAGTTTAACAGGCGTGTCCTTAGCTGGGAAGGAGTATGGACGTAAGAAAAAAAAAAGGAATATGGCAGAAGAAACAATACAGAAGAAATGGAAGGAAAAGACTGATGGTAAAGCTGCAATAAGGTGAATGAAAAAAGATGAAGATTTATGAGTAAGAATGGTAAAGAATAATGAAGGAACATGTGATGGAGGTGGGAAACCATGGAAAACATGGGAAAACAGTTCAAACAAAAGCACTGCTGTGAAAAAGAAAGCAGGAAAAAGAAGAGGAATCAGAAAGACTGGAATATTCAGAAGAGAAAAAGGACTCTGGTGGCATGCAGCCCAGAGGGAGGCCCTCTGGTAGTATTTCAACTGTTACTTACACTTCATCACATCTTTGCAACAGCAAGTAATACATTTTTTTAAAATTTCTGTTTCTTGACTATGAAACAGAACGCTGGGACAGAGTATTCTGTCATGAAATACTACATTTATTACTGGATGTAAATTTTTCCAGATTTTTGTGACACAGTCCACTAAAACCGGGGGAAGTAGTCCCGTCCCTTCCCTTCCCTTCCCTTCCCTTCCCTTCCCTTCCCTTCCCTTCCCTTCCCTTCCCTTCCCCTCCCTTTCCCTCTCTTTCTCTTTCTTTTTATCTTTTCTTTTTATAACACCTTTTCCAGATATGGCTAACTACCTTTTTTTCTAACCTTACACGACATACATTATTACTTAGTGTACCACCTACATTATACTTTTTTTATGTTTCTGAGAAACTTGGAGCCTGCATATTTTCATACTTCTTAACTGGCCCTAAAAAGATGTTTCTGAAGAGCCTGATCCTTTGCTAAGGCAATGATACAACTTCTAGTGTACAATCCATCTTTGCATTTGTTGTTTGCACAGTCAAGCTTATTTAATACCAGTGCTGTTAGCGCTTTGAAACTGTTAGTGAAACATATTTACAAAAATAGGAATGGTAAGAATAAGGTGAAAGGAGAACAATTTTTCAGTTACAAAAGGCAAACAGAAAACAACAAAATAAACCAAGATACTTATTGTGTGGCAGAACTGAACCCGAAATGTTAAAATTTTACATTAGCCTAAAAAGAGATGGACTAAATTCCTGAGAGCAAAATTCACTGAGGACTAGTAAACACAAAAATTTCACCTCTGGCTCAAGAAGCTTTTAGGCCAGAAGCTGCTTGAGGCTTAGAGTGTGTCCTGGAAAAAAAGGTCATTATCTGTTTTCCTGACCTTCTTGAGCTCTGCTGGTGAGCACTGTCAGAGACCAAAGGCTGGAGGAGCATGGTCTGTCTCGCAAGGCTACATCATCTGGGCTGTGTCACAGGGACGAGTGGCTGACACTGCTTGAAATGAAGACACGTACCTTGCAATGCAGAAACACCCATCATAGATCTAGGAGTTAGCTTCAGAATTGAATCATAGAATCAAAGAATAGTTTGGATTGGAAGGGACCTTTAAAGTTCACCTAGTCCAACCCCCCTGCCATGAGCAGGGACATCTTCCAACTAGATCAGGTTGCTCAGAGCCCCGTCCAACCTGACCTGGAATGTTTCCAGGGATGGAGCATCTACCACCTCTCTGGGCAACCTGGGCCAGTGTTTCACCACCCTCATTGTAAAAAATTTCTTCCTTACATCTAGTCTAAATCTAACCTCTTTTAGTTTAAAAACACTACCCCTCGTCCTGTTGTAACAGGCCCTGCTAAAAAGTTTGTCCCCGTCTTTCCTTTAAGTACTGAAAGGCTGCAATAAAGTCTCCCCAGAGCCTTCTCTTCTCCAAGCTGTTTGTAGGAGAGGTGCTCCAGTCCTCTGATCATTTTTATGGCCCTTCTCTGGACCCGCTCCAACAGGTCCATGTCTGTCTTATGCTGGGGGCTCCAGAGTCAGACACAACATTCCAGCTGGGGTCTCACGAGAGCGGAGTAGAGGGGCTGGCCACGTTTCTTTTGATGCAGCCCAGGATGTGGTTGGCTTTCTGGGCTGTGAGCACACATTGTTGGCTCATGTCCAGCTTTTCATCCACCAGTACCCTCAAGCCCTTCTTGGCAGGGCTGCTCTCAATCCCTTCATCTCCCAGCCTGTATTGATACTGGGGGATGCCTCAACCCAGGGGTAGGACCTTGCACTTAGCCTTGTGGAAGCTCATGAAATTCACAGGGATCCACTTCTCAAGCCTGTCCAGGTCCCTCTGTGATGACATCTTGTACCTCAGGCATGTCAACCACATCGCTCAGCTTGGTGTCATCTACAAACTTGCTGAGGGTGCACTCGATCGCACTGTCAAACTGGAGACAGCATGGCTGTATCTACGCGGTTCTGAGCAGAGTCTAATTAAACAAGACTAATTAGTGCTTTGAACAGTGTCTTACAGAAGAGACTAAACTGTTTCTGACCTACAAATTATCTCTGTATTTCCCATCTGTACAATTTTGTTTATTTTATGTTAGGTCTGGGATCTCTATACTATGTGATGTAGAGATACATACAGTATCCTTGTTATGACATTTATGTTTCTTACTTTTCTACCAGTGCTTAAAATAAATGAAGAGGGAATTAGTTTAAAATTGTATATCTATATATTTTACATTATATGTACACTTAACATTATCTTGCATATATTCCTCTTCAGACAACTTTCCAAGCTGCATTACCTAAAGCTGTCATCCCCTATATAAAGCATTTTTCTGATGTTCTTTCATATTTGCAGAATCAGTCAAACTATTTATCAAACCAAGAATGGGTCCCTTTCATGTTAACAAAATTGGCATTCATTTTTTTTAACAGGCTGGCTAAGCAACAAAGGTAATAATTTTTAGGAAATGGATTTTTTGTAAATTGTTTTCTACTAAGGTCCATTTCAGGTGATAGATTTATTTATGTGATTTTTTTTCCTTTGTTGAAAGATTTTTTTAATTAATTAATTAATATTTATTTAATAATTAATATAACCCAGGCAGGCATGAGCCAAAAATCATCTCTCCTCCACTTAGGAATTAGTTTTGTTTTGGAAACATATTCACATTCACTTTCTGGATTCTTTAATTCTTCATAAAGGAAACAAAGACGTGCTGTTAAACTATAATAAACTTGGCAATGTCTTTTGAGAGGCTATAAATATAGTTCTGTAATTTTAGTTTTTCCTTTGTGAATCAATCTGCTCTAGTGAAGGTGACAAAAGTATAAATATCAGTCACTGAAAAAAGCTAATATTGAGAACTAGCGCACACTTTTCCTGTGACTTTGTCTTAGAGCAAGGCACCTTTATTTTGCATTTCAAAGCAAGATAACTTCTGACTTTGAAGAAAAAAGAGTAGTTCCGAACAAGAGAAGATGAGAAAAAAACATATTTATTCTGTGGGAGTTCTACTCCTTTACCACCATCATTTTTTAAAAGGTGTCCCCAGCTCTGTGGTAGATCTCCACTCCTCCTTTCCCTCAGAAGTCAGACTTTTCTTACAGCTGTGGTTTTCAAACTAAAGAATTAGTAGCTCTTTCTTAGCGTGCACAAATCCACTCCAGTGACTGAGAATTGTGTTTTTACAAAATACACTGTGTTAAAAGCATCCAGAAGGAAACAAACCCACGCTGAATGAAAGAACTGGAGAACAGCCAATCTACCCAACTTTTAATAATGAATCATCACTGCAATAGCATCTACTGGCCCCAACCCAAGTGTAGAGTTTTTATTACCTTAGGCACTTAACATGCATGTAATATGCTAAGCTGTGTATGTTATTTCAGTCCTTATTAAGTTGTTTAACATGTGGTGAAATAAATAAGTATTATATGTATTTTTGAAGTTGTGAGAGAAGGATGGGGAGAAAATAAATTACCTATGCCTCCAGAGCAGGCGAGGTGGTAGAAATTAGAGTACAATGTCCCTAAACATTTAATCAAAATATCACAAGTTCTCTGAACAGGTTTTTTGAACAGGTTTTTTGCACTAATGTTTTTCTCTACTGCTTTGCTTCACCAAAGTCTCTCTATAGTCTCTTCCTCTCAATACAGCAGGAATAGTTCCCTCTGTTTTTCTCTCCTTTCTTTCCTCTGTATTACAATAATGAAGCAAGACTATCGCTGGCCTCAAGCTGCAAAAGCCTGGACTGACAGGATAGGGATATAGAGGCCCTGGGAGCACCGTGACTTTTGAAAACACAATTTAGTTTGGAGGCTCCAGTTTTGCATCATTAAGAACTGGTGCTTGGGTGGCATTATCTAATCAATGTACCTCTCCAAATTGTAATTAGTGTTTTAACTGACAGAAGCAAATTCAAGTCATCGTAAAACTCAATCATCCAAGCTCTCATTTTTCTAAAGCTGGAAAATAGACGATTGGTTTTCTTCTATATGAAGGCTTCAGATGAAATTTTGGTAAGAGACTTTAGGCAATTTCAGCAGCTCATTTTATTATTTTTGAAAGATCTATTTGGTTTTGCACTTTTAAAAAATGAAGTGATGATGAAAGCTGTTATGTAGACAAGCCTGGAATCTGATTTTCCTCTTTCTTTTATTGTCCCCCATCAGCAGTCATCCCCTCTGAGGTGAGTAGAAATGCTCCCAAGATTTTCTGAGGGAAGAATCAGGCCCTTCATTTTTTGTTCCTGTATACTGTATGCAGTGAATTTTCCTCCTGCTGCATTAGGTCACTGTGTTTCAGTGCTATAAGGTAGTGAATGGCTGCTAAAACTTTGCTGTTCACCCATCTCTACGTTTACAAGTCTCTGGCCTTTTAGATTCTCTGAGGACAAGTGTATTTGCAAGGATTATTTCTATACAGCAAATGACTCTCCCTTAAAATTTTAATGGTACCATCATACCATTTCATAGTGGTTAATGAAGCATTGTCAAATTCTTTTCCATGGTATTATAGATTTCAGAGATCTCTAAGTGCCCTCTTCTAATTTATTATTATTATTATTATTATTATTATTATTATTATTATATTCTTTTTGATGAATTGGTACAAAATTTCATTTTGTAACCCCTCTTTTTCTTTTGCCACAGTTCCACACAGACACCAGTATTATACCTATTGCGTTATATACAACTATCAGCATACCAAAATGTTTGAGATCACATCTGATGTCCACTGGACGCAGAGGAAATATTTCCAGTTACTGCAGCAGTTGATGAGCAAAAAAGTGTTGATTAGAAAAACCTACATATATCAAAGTCCTTTGAAAGGCCATTGTGGATCTCAGTCTAAACCTGGGATGGTGGAAAAAGCAGCTAATCAAAATAGGTTTCACAGATCATCCAGACAGGGAAACAGCAAACATGAACATGGTATAATTAACTGATTGTTGCAACATATTTGAGCTTGACTGTGAAGATGTTTACTACCAGACACGGGGTATGATGAAAGTCAGTGGAATTCCTTTCATTTACTTGGATGACTTTTCTGTCAAGTTCAGAATATTTACAGTGCTTGAAATTACATGATTCAGTCATAACTATAGCTGGTCAGAATATATGATTTTGTTTCAAAATAAATTGCAAAAGCAATAGTTTTTTGGTAAAAGTTGTTCATGGAAAATCCAATTTATCAAAGTACTATAGGTGGAATTATTTTCATTTTGAGGTACAATTTTGTAAGTATCAATATTGTGAAAGGAAATTAACTGTTTAAAAAAAGTTGGTTGAAGCTTCAGTTAATGCAAAAAAAAAATCCGGCTCAAGCAGAAACATTCCAACCATACCTGCTCATTCTAATAGACAGCAAACTATCAAATAAGCATATTGGCAGGACGTGGTCCCAGATGAACTATTAACAGCCAAGGGAACATTTGTTATAAGGTTAGATAGCTTTTAAAATGATCTCAGAGCTTTTCACTAAATCCCTGGTCTATACCACATGAATAGACAACGCTTCTTCCAAACCCAACTGTGTTTTTCTGGCAGTCATTCTCTACAGATGTCCTTTGTCTTACAACATCTGCAGTTGCAAAGGGATCCAGCCATGTGCCTGTGTAGGTGCATGGCTAGCAGGAGTAGTTAATGGGATTTTCAATTTGCTTTTCAATTTTTGCTTTTTTCACCTTAGGAATCTAAATAATTGAAAGAGTTTTGTGAGTTACAAATCCCATCGAAACCCCTGTACACAATAATCATTTAATTATTCAAGTCTTTCTACCGTTATCGTTGATGCAGTAATTGGAATTTCATTTTCACTGTGTACGCTGATTATATTCCTAAGAGAAGGAAAACCTCTTTATTTCACATTTTTTCTGTTCTTTTCTATTATTCTTTTTTCAAATGGAAGAATAGTTGGAATCTTCCTGAAGTTTTCAGAATAGCTAACCCATATCGTTTTCCAGAAGGCTAAATCTCCAGCCTATTCATCTGAAGAACAGTTGCTCAGAAATGTGGCGGTAGAAATGCTGTTACTGCCAGCTTTCTGAGGATCAGGAAATGCAGCGCCACGGGGTGGGGTTTTTTGTGCTAATATGTCTTCAGTTGCCAAAGGTTGTCCATGTATGGCAGAGAGTGAGAATGAGCAAGTTGGTATCCTCTGGGTCATCAATGAAGAAAAAGTTGATTGTAAAATGAGCAAGACACGGAAAAGGGTATAGACCAGAGAAAGATGATAATGTGCTAATTTTATTACTATTACAGTAATACTAGCAATGCTCTTAATGGAATGGCATGGAAACATCTGCCCCACGCAATGGACCCCAGAATGTATTTACCATTTTAGTACAGAACCAAGAAACAGTGGAGTTGCGTCCCCATGGTCGCTGCCTGATTTAGTCACCTCATTCATTGCTAACTGAGCAACATGCTTTGCAAAACCCAGGTGACTAACTCATCCCAGCGTTGCACCAAGTTCTTGGTTATGCTGGCTTGAATTCATACACTCTTAGAGGCCTTTGCTTGGTGTTTCAGCATACAGCACACATAGCCAGCGTGCTCAGAAAACATCATTCTATAATTGTCATAGAATCATCACAGAATCGTAGGATGGTTAGAATTGGAAGGGACTTTGAAGATTATCTAGTTCCAAACCTCCTGCCTTAGACAGGGGCACCTCCCACTAGACCAGGTTGCTCAAAGCCTCATCCAACCTGGCCTTGAACACCTCCAGGGATGGGGCATCCACAATTTCTGTAGGAAACCTGTGCCAGTGTCTCACCACCCTCACAGTAAAGAATTTCTTCCTAACATCTAATTTAAATCTACCCTCTTTCAGTGTAAAACCATTACCCCTCGTCCTATTGCTCCACTCCCTGATAGAGTCCCTCCCCATCTTTCCTGTAGGCCCCCTTTAGGTAATGGAAGATCTGTAAGGTGTCCCCAGAGCCTTCTCTTCTCCAGGTTGAACAATCCCAACTCTTTCAGCCTGTCTTCATAGGAGAGGTGCTCCAGTTCTCTGATCATCTGCTCCTCTGGACTTGCTCAACAGCAGCCACAAGAAGCTGATAATCTTAAGACTATGTAACCGAGCATGAGTATTTTTTTAAAAATTAATTCTATTGCAAGAAATATTAACTTTATGAGCTGATTGGGGCGGGGTGGGGGGGGAGAAAGTGTTTAAAATGAAAGCTTATCTATATCTTTGATTGATAAGAAATTAAATTATGCTTGACATTTAAAAATAGAGACTATCCAACTGAGGGTTGAATATATTAAAAACACTTAAAACATCATGAGTTTCTATTAATTTTTGAAAATTAAAACCTTAGTGAAAGAATGAAGAAATCACTTTGCCAGAACTATATGACATGGTCTTGATCTCCCAGTGGTCTTGGAGGAAGTCCCTTCTTGTGCAAATTATGAGTATACAAACAAAACCTTCTAGAGATGTAGATCATTAAATCTGGCATGGGAGTAATAAGAATAATGAGATAACATGGCCTGAATACTGGCACAGAGCCTTTCCCAGCTGAAGATTTAATCATAACTCTACACAGCTGCTCTTTCTGTAGGTTTTATGAAGTCACAAATTTTGTATTTCTGACCACAGTTGATTCAGGCTTATCAGACTCTCCTAAACTTTCCTAAAACTTGGGAACTGTTGGTAAAAACCCATGAGACTAAGGTGAACCTTAAACACGGGTTTTCTGTTTCCCATATCTGGGTATTCCCAACAATGCTTTATACAGAAAATGAACACCAACCTATTCAGTTACAAAAATTCAATTAAAAAAACACCAAACAACAACAAAAAATGATAACTATAAAATAGTTGTTCATTGTTGAATAAAAACAGTTACGGGAGTTTGCAAAATTAAGATCCTAAAACAATCAGAAGGAGGAAAAAAAACATTTTTCATTTCTCAGGTGATTTGAGCAGAAAACTCATCTGTGCTGGAGCATGGTCAGTTTTGGAGATAAGTTATTATTTCGCTTTCAAGTTGAAGTGTGAAGAACACAAGAACGCAAAATGAGGCCAGATACTGTAGTGCAGCATTCTCTGTCTAGGAAAAACTGACGGTAACAAATTATAAATCAACATAACCCCAGTCTCATCACTGAATTATTGAGCACAAAAACCTTTGAGAGGCTTAAACAATCTATCACTTGCTAAGCTTTCATTAGAAAATTAGCTCATGATATGTAATGATCTTTCCTATACATTTTAATTTCTTTCAACTGTTTAAATAGAATTTGAGTAATAACTTCTTAATGTTCACCGCAGAAGGTAACTAAATCTTTAATGGACTTCTGGTGCAACCAGTTTAATATTGCAATTTAATTGAGGTTTATGCAAAAAAAGAAAAAAGGGAAACAGAAAAGACACTTTCCTTCTTTAATATCTAAAACAGCTACCATATTTCGTTTCACAAAACAGAAAAAAATTTGAAGCCAACTGTGTTTTCTACATCCTCAAATAGTGTAGCTTTATTCAATCCATTTGAGAATTTCTCTCTCAAAATATTTTGCTTTCTTATATATACTAATTGAAGTCAGACTATTATTCTTCAAGTGTACAGAACTTTCTCCCTTGTTTCTTTTTCACAAACACCGTATTTGTTATCCTTTAGTCTTCCAGTAAACATTCATTTTAAGATATTTACTAAAACCCCCTTTGCACCAGACCTGCAATTCCATCTTTGATTTCATTGCAAATTCTAAGATGCACGTTGTCCAGTTCTTCTGATTTAAGGATACTTTAAGATTTGATTCTTACCCTGACTATGGCAACTTTCACTTCCACTCCATCACCTCCTGCACACATCTTGTCATTGTTCATTTTCAACACATTCTACCTTAAAACTTAAACAAGGTATTAGTTTAACTTTGGGGCCACACTTCAACACTGTATTGTGTCAGCCACAGCCTCTCTGAATGATTGATCCCACTTTGTCCTTTCACATTCTCTTGTCATTTATCTTGGATTAGTACTGTTTTTACTGTTTATTTTGATTTCTTTTTTTTTTAAAGATCTAACAAAATATGGCTTTTGGTGGTTCTGCCTCTATCGATTTCCTCTATCGATTTCTTGGCCCCTTCGCACTGATTTCAGAATACGTTCTCATTTCTGAAGTAGTTTTTAAATAAGAATGTCTCCCCTTCCTTCCCAGCCCCACACCTCTGTCACTCCTTTTTGAATCTGAAGAAATCCCAGGCTTTCCCCAAGTCTTTTAGCCAGCTGGCTTTGTTGTTCAGCAATCTTAGTATTGACGTTGTTCTGAGAAACCTGGTAAATTCCTATGTCAGATGACAAAGCCTTGCAGCGACATTACAGATGCTGAAACATTATGCTTATTTAGCCACCCAGTGATGAAGGCATGCACCTCATTTCTTAACACTCATCTCACTAGATTTTCAAGAATAACTCTAGCTATAGCTAAATCCTAAGGGTTTTGTCTATTCAAGACTTAAGTGATGACCCACTGCGTGTACAATGTAAGAGCTGCCTTTCAAAGGCTTCACAGCCCATGTCATACACTAAATTTAAAAGATCAGACTACATGTTAACCAAACCTGTGTGATTTCTCATGGGCCACGCACTGTGTTCACTGGGGAAATCAGGGACGGATTTTTATAGCTGAAACTCATGTTCCCACTTCGGGCTTATGATGCAGTAAACTTTGGCATGGAGTCATCAAACAATGTCCTGAAAGTGGGTATGCATCTTTCTTGGATTGCATTAGACCTGGATCCTAGCACATGACATGACTCACAGTCTCTGATACTATACCCAAAACGTTTCATGACTCAGATTTATAAGATCTGAAACATTTTCTGAAGTGCCTGAATAAGGACTATGGATGATGTCTTTACTTCTCAAACGCAATAAGGATTTGTAAACCACTACAAAGCAACTCTCCAGGAACAACAAAGCTTTGTCCAAAGCTTTCTTAAAACCAACTACAGAAATAACTTTTTTTAAGAATCTAACACTGAAATGTCATGTTTCATTCCAAGATGAAGATTATTTTTCTTTAAATTACTTTTTCTAAGTTTTTTCTTTAAACTGCTCTGTCTACTTTTCTACAGGCCCATCAGTCTGACCTCAGTGCCTGGGAAGATTATGGAGCAAATCATCCTGAGTGCCATTATGTGGCACATGCAGGACAACCAGGTGATCAGGCCCAGTCATCATGGGTTCATGAAAGGCAGGTCCTGCTTGACTAACCTGATCTCCTTCTATGACAAGGTGACCCACCTGGTGGATGAGGGAAATGCTGTGGATGTTGTCTACCTGGACTTTAGTACAGCTTTTGACACGGTTTCCCACAGCATTCTCCTGGAGAAACTGGCTGCTTATGGCTTGGATGGTTATATTCTTCACTGGGTCAAAAACTGGCTGGAAAGTCAGGCCCAAAGAGTGGTGGTGAATGGAGTTAAATCCAGTTGGCGGCCAGTCACAAGTGCTGTGTTCCCCAGAGATCAGTACTGGAGCCAGTTCTGTTTAATGTCTTTATCCATGACCTGGATGAGGGGATTGAGTGCACCCTCAGTAAGTTTGTAGATGACACCAAGTTAGGCAGGAGTGTCGACCTGCTTGAGGGTAGGATGGCCCTACAGAGGGATCTGGACAGGCTGGATTGATGGGCTGAGGCCAATGGTATGAGGATCAACAAGGCCAAGTGCCAGGTCCTGCGGTTGGGTCACAACAGCCCCATGCAGTGCTACAGGCCTGGGGAAGAGTGGCTGGAAAGCTGCCTGGCAGAAAAGGACTTGGGGGTGTTGGTCGACAGTCAGCTGAATATGAGCCAGCAGTGTGCCCAGGTGGCCAAGAAGGCCAACATCATCCTGGTCTGTATCAGGAATAGTGTGGCCAGCAGGACTAGGGAAGTGATCGTCCCCCTGTACTCAGCACTGGTGAGGCCCCACCTCGAATGCTGTGTTCAGTTTTGGGCCTCTCACTACAAGAAAGACATTGAGGTGCTGGCGCGTGTCCAGAGAAAGGCAACGAAGCTGGTGAAGGGTCTAGAGCACAAGTCTTATGAGGAGCAGCTGAGGGAGCTGGGGTTGTTTAGCCTGGAGAAAAGGAGGCTGAGGGGAGACCTTATCACTCTCTACAACTACCTGAAAGGAGGTTGCAGTGAAGTGGGGATCAATCTCTTCTCCCATGAAACAAGCAATAGGACAAGAGGAAGTGGCCCCAAGTTGCACCAAGGGAGGTTTAGGTTGGGTATTTGGAAAAATTTCTTCACCAAAAGGGTTATCAAACATTGGAAGAGGCTGCCCAGGAAACTGGTGGAATCCCTGGAGGTATTTAAAAGATGTGTAGATGTGGTGCTGAGGGACATGGTTTAGTGGTGGTTTTGGCAGTGTTAGGTTTATGGTTGGACTTGATCTTAAAGGTCTCTTCTAACCTAGGTGATTCTATGATTCTCTGATTCTATACTTTTTCTGCACTCTCTTGAGAAACTATGTTAAGGCACACGGAAAATAAGGAGGTGATCAGTGACAGCCAGCATGGCTTCACTAAGGGCAAATCATGCTTGACAAATTTGGTGGCCTTCTATGACAAGGTTACAGTGTTGGTGGGGAAGGGAAGAGCAACTGACATCATCTACCTGGACTTGTGCAAAGCATTTGACACTGTCCCACACAGTATCCTTGTCTCTAAATTGGAGAGCCATGGATTTCACAGATGGACCACTCAGTGGATAAGGAATTGGCTGGGTGGTCACACTCAAAGAGTTGTGGTCAATGGTTCAATGTCCAGTTGGTGAGCAGCTATGAGACATGTTCCTCAGGGGTCGGTACTAGGACTGGTACTATTGTCGGCAACATGGATATTGGGATTGAGTGCACCCTCAGCAAGTTTGCTGACGACACCAAGCTGTGTGGAGCAGTCAACATGCTTGAGGGAAGGGATGCCATCCAGAGGGACCTGGACAGGCTTGGGAGGTGGGCCCGTGCGAACTTCATGAATTCCCAGCCCGATCCTTGGAAGTGTTCAAAGCCAGGTTGGACGAGGTTTTGAGCAACCTGGTCTAGTAGAAGGTGTCCCTGCCTATGGCAGGGGGGTTGGAACTAGATGATCTTTAAGGTTGCTTCCAAGCCAAACTGTTCTGTGATCCTATGATTCTACGAAATACACAGCAGATTGTATTTAAAAAATGAAATAAAACAAAACATTGCTGAAACAAAACACTTGCTGATCATATATCACTCCTCCTATGTTAACAATGAGCCACATGTGACAGATGGTGAACACTTTGTTTATTGTACTACAGGAAACCACTCAGACAATACATCAGTGAGTCATATAAATATGTACTTGGAAAGGAGTGAAATTAAATAACTTAATAAATTAAATACATAAATTATTATGAAATAACCCATTTCCTGTGATTATTGAAGAGTGTGTATAGCTTCAGATTCCTCAAATAGTTATTCTGAAGCTCATTCCAAGGCTCAGAACATATTCTGGTAATAAATCAAACCTTGTGACCATTTTGCCCCTATGAAAACTGCGAGATTTTGAGGTATTCTTCTGAATTAAGCAGAAAAAGAACCTGAATACAGATCGTCCATATTTCATACAGTGATTCTACGAGGACTATCAACAACTAAGGGAATGAGTAGGAGGTGGATACAACACTGAAATCTCCATAGCTTTAAGTTTTCTGGAAGTGCTGTAAAACAGAGTTTCCACTTTGGTCAGAATATCTTATTTGATATACACTTTTGGTTGGAATTAATCTTTAAAAAAAGCATTAATATGAGGTCATTCTAAATAATTTATTCACCTTTAATTTGGACACTGAATAAAGAAACATAATTGTTATTTGCACAACTACATCACAAACAGTTCAGAGAAGAGCAGACCTTGTTCTTTGGAAGGGAGGTTTTCACTGGCTAAAATCTTATTAGAAGTCCATGCAAACCTCAGACAGTTCAAGGGTCACTTTCAATATTAACAGATAAACCTAACATTTTTTTCTGTTTGACCCACAAGACTTCCTAGCTCCTTTATACAACTTTCTTACTGTGGTCTTGAAAGTTTTCACTGTATTTATGGAGTCCTTGTGATTCCCAAATGTTAGGCTCGATATAAGTATGCACTGTTATTTTTACTATTATCCACATCTGTGGAACTTTTCCTAGAAGCTTGTTATGTCTCCAGATGGTGATTGACTCTACAAGAAAGTTCTGTAGTAACTGTATTCAATTAGCGAACAGCATTTTCATCACTGTCCTTCTTAAACCATAGGTGCACCTGGTAGGAAATTAGCCACAAAGGATTTCCACTTTACCATGTTATTATTTCTGATCCTATTTAACAGATTGTTTCTGTATACCATTCAGAGTCTCCCTAATTTATCTCTGTCTATTGTGGATGCTCTTGATTAAACACCTATTGTGCTGTGTTCTTAGAACTGCTTTTTTTAAACACACCACGCACACCATCCAAAAATACAAACGCAAAACCCCATAAGGAATAATACAGCACTTTCTACCTATAGTCTCTGACAGATGGGCTGCAGAATTTCATTTTCACTGGGATTTTACCTGGACATATCCTAGCTTTTAAGAATAGTTAAGATAGATGAGAGTTTTCAACTGCTTTAAACCATAATAATCTTACGTCTGAGCTAGCCATCTTGACTCCATTTTCTTTTTATCGGTGAAAAGAAATCAACATTCTCACATATGGTTCATTCAGAGATCCTTTTTAGGATGCCAGTCATCCTACTGCAGAGCTCTACGTTTTAGATTTCCAAAGCTAGGAGACATTAGTCCCAACCGTAATGATGTTAATGGATGTGAATTTAAGAACTGACCCTGTGAGCACAGGTATGTCTGCTTAAACAGACCTCAGCTTTCTTCTGTATGCTGGCCACATGCAGGTAGTGATGGAATAATAAACATTCACTTGGAATCTAAATACAGATGTTAACAGAACAGGACGTGGTGTCATACAGATGAAATTACACAACTCCCAGACAATAGCTTTTGTCCGGCTATCTTGCAACTAGGCAAAGTGAGCTATGTTTCTTTGAAACCAAGCAGTTAGACACGTTCTGCTGATTTGCTAGCATTCAAAGAAGAGAGGGAAAATCCTTGCTAATAATAATTTAGGAAATGGTAGAAACCCCATTGCTTAATGCATACATACATAACCACATTGCTTTAACTTTTTGTCAGCCCTGAAGTGACCAGGCAGTTGAACTAGATGGTCGTTCTAAGTCTCTTCCAACTGAAAATATTCTATTCTCTAACTGATTACAGTCTTACAGATTATCATTTCTGTAGAACGGATATAAGACAGAGGTTGGGGGAAGAGAGGAGAAGACTGTAGAGCAGACCCATACCTAGACCTCTCTTGTTGAAAACCTGAAGGTCTTCTGTGTCTGTAATAAAACCAAATCACTTTGTTACCAATTTCCTGATGGAAGCTCTATAATATTAATTTCACTTACCTGAATTGGATTTTATGTGACAAACTACTAGTTTTACTGGGGTGAAAAGCCCTTGATCTGCAGTATAGGCTGCAGAAATTTCTTTATACTTTTCTTCCTTTATTTTCTTTCCTAAATGACATGAAAAGTGACTCTCTTTCTGGAGAAAAGCTTATATTCCTCTGAGCCTATGTTAAACAGGATGTACCTAGAAGTCTAATGGACTCTGTCTTCTACAGTAATTACAAAGCAATGGAATTGCGTAGCCAGTGTTATTAGTTATTAATCCAGATCTGGGTCTAAATTCCATTTGTACTGTCTTAAAAAAACCTAGAATCTATATATAATTGTGCAAGAGACACATAGATCTCAATAACTGTCTGGAAAATAAAAGTATTGATGCTTTCTGTATCTTGCTAATCAACAAGACAGAACTGTGAAGGAAATTTGGAAAGAAAAAGAGGAAAAAAATCCCTTCTGAATGTTTTTTCATAGTTCCAGCAAAGTTACACTATCGCTCTCACAGTATATCATACGGAATGAAAATAAAATCCTCACTACATACAACAGAAGTTACAGCTTCTTTGCAAAGATTTTGATTCAGATGTAGCTATTAATTGCCATTAAAAATGGAAACAATCAAAACACTACAAATGTGCGAAGTATAACCATAAAAGTGTTTTCCACAACCCTGTTTAGTATTCCACTCAGTGCCCCAACACACAAATTTAGATCACTGCTTATTATGGTTTTAATGTAATGACCTGGATCATTCACATTCTAGTGTATTAAATAAGTTTGAAAACAGAGGAGAGAAAGATGATCTGACTTCAGATGCCTAAAATCCTTTTCCCAGCTTTGCTAATCTGTATGAAACTCAACTACAATCCTGCTGATTACAAAGTGCTCTGAGAAGTTTCCTCACCCACACCACCTGCACATTAGAAATCTTCATTAATTGAATGGAGCTATGCTAAGATGCTAAGAAGGTCTACTACTTATTTTAAATTCTTCAAAGAGCTGGAGAGCTTAAAGAACTGATAAGGATGTTCCATTGGTATGTTACTCTTTGGAATCTGGTTTTACCTGTAACTTACCCATAACTTGTTGTTATAAGGTTTCCTCTTAGATAATTTCACATACAAAATAACCTCATCTCTATGGACTTGTCTGATGATCTCTGGATAGTGGCTGGTGCTGGTCGCTGTCACCAGATCTGATCCTGACCCTGAATTTGTGGCTCCTATGCCTGGTTTCTTCTCCTTGGATTTGCCCCTTCACCACAGACTCCTCAGAGGATCTGGACTCTCGGCCAGCCCTGGTTCCCATCTCTGGGTATGCTCTGCTCACCTCACTTGGGTGCTGCGTGACTGCCCCGTGCTGGCAAAGCCACTGCTTTTTGGCAATGCCTGGCTCCTGGATCCTGACTTTCCTGCCCTTACAGAGCAGCCAGCCCATCCTGCTCTCCGGCATTTACACCAGTAACTAGCCCGGTGCTGGTTTTTACGCTGAAATCACTGATGTACATAATGATCTTTCATTTACTTCAATAACAAGAATTTGTTCATGGGTGAACACTTTCCCTGCTTGTAGAAAACTTATTACCTGGATTCTCATCAGCTTAGAAAATGAGGGGAACTGGCTGGTAATCTCCACTGTGAGGTTTCTCAAAATAAGACAGGAGCCTAGTAGGATAACATCTCCCTAGGTCCCAGCAGTGGGGACATGCATGTCTGCTTCTGCTTCAGCTCCTGCTTATAAGTCTCTTAATGGGGAAATAAACAAGGCACAGAATCAGAAACTTGTGAGTGATGCAATCCATTAAGCAGCATGAATTGCAAATTATGATGAGCCAGTATTCTTTGTAATAGTCTTGGAGCAAAACTGATGAACAATCTCTAAAATAAACTGCATTCTTATCTTTATGGAGATTTTGAATAATAAAGAGATTCATGCAAGGAAAAGCTTGTTCACCGATAAATTACAATGAGAAAGCGGAATAAATTTGCTGAAAATTCCACTGTTGATAAAAACTGTTTGAGAACGTTATTTGTTGTGAAAGTTATATATGAAATAAATTTACATACTCAGTCAAAGCACCAATTAAACTACAAAGACAGTCTGTGTTAGCTGCTCCTGGGGATGGGGCAGGGACCTCTGCAGAATGGTCCTTTTAGGAACCATTTCCTTCGGGCAAAATTTCCACCTAGACAAACTGTTTTGCTTACTAAACCTATATGATTTGCAGAACATACAATGCTTTCAAATATCAGACCCTCTCCGCAGCTAATATCCCCCGGGACAGGCTGGTGATCCATACGTATTTTTAGTTTTGTTTTATTTTATTTAATTTCTCCTACACTGCCTGTGTTTGTTCTATTCTCAGAATTGTAAGCCCGAAAGAGAACCAAAGTCCAGTATGTTTTGCGGACCCGATTCTCTGTATCTGGCTGCCAAGGGTAGGGCAGTTCCAGCTTGGTGTAATCCAGATTTTCTCCTCTAAGGAGCCTTACGAAGGAGGCTTCCTACTAATTCTTTTGAATCTTCCAACACATAATTTTGGCATATGCCAATGACAAACCAAGTGGCCGACCTTTCAGCCTTCTCTTAAACATGTGATATTCCTTACAGGCAGATGTATTATAAAAAGTGTCTGAAAGCCTCTAAGACTGAACCAGTCATAGATGTTTTATAATCATCAGAATGAAACAGTCAGTGTCAGATAGGTATTTGCCACATCCTAAGAAAAGATTCTTAAATAGGATGGGTGATTATCTGATTGCACAGAACGTCTGTTTCTCCTCCTGAACACCAAAGGAAGGGGTGATCAGATCAGCTTTAAACAACTAATTGTAGCTATCTCAGGTTAGTCAGATGAGGTGAATCCTGCCCAATGAGGGTATACTTCTGACTGTGCCTTTTACGTTGATGATGAGATGCTAATGTAACAAACTCCAACTCTTCCCCCACCATTTTTCGGTATGCCTGAAAATTTTCCTAAAGTTCCCAGCTGAGAATAAGCTTGCATTCAAATAGCTTGTGCATGAAGTAAGTTTGCGCTCAAGACTGGTGTCCGGTTTGTGCTCAGAATATAACTATATCCATCTACTGCTTCTCTCTGGTAATTACTAGTTTCATGGGGATCATTTTTTCAGCCATGCTCTTGCATTATGAGATACATGGAATACAAATTTGTTTAACATTACTTACACTATAAAACCTAGAATAAACGCAGGGACTTTGTGTCATTGCTTCTCACAATCTAGCAACATTTTTCATTTCAATTTAGAAGCAAAACTTAAACGCTTCTTTGAGAGGTATGATTTTTTTTTACTGAAAACCAAATTACCATATTGTTTCACAGAAGCACAATGACAATGTAACAGCTAATATTCATCTGTACTAAAACTACTCCAGCCCAAATAATTTTGGCTTCAGCCAAACGTCTCTGTACCATTAGCCATAGGATAATTAGAATACAACCAATCTTAGTATTATAATTACTTGCAGCTTAATTCTCACATTGACCTGATATTGCACACCACTATGGCTCATTACACTTGTTTTATTAATGCAGTGTACCAAAAATTATGTTAACATTCTTGCTAGCTACAACATAATCTTCTGGTTCACCCACACAAAAAATAGCCTCCATTAGAGGTGAAATAATAATAATAATAAAAATATCACAGTAAAACTTAAATGCTTAGTTAGACTCCGCTTTCCAAGAATCACAACAATTTACATAATTGTTCTGATATTTTTCACTGCGTATTCCTAACCATTCTATTTTGTGTAGAAAATTATATTCATATATGCTTCTGCAACATTCAAAGATACTGCATTGTATGACAGCAGGAATTGAAATAAAATGAGTTCATAAAACCAGTGATGCCAGTGTATTAACAGTTTGCCCTCAATATTTTGCTATAATGGTTATCAAAAGTGCATTAATCTTTCCTATTGAAAACTATTTATATGCCCCTAATTATCATTAAAATGTTATTTTGTCTACAGCACAACAAATTAATCCTCTTTTCTATTAAAAAGAAATCATCTGATTTTTTTTTTCCAGGCTTTGCCTGTTAATGATGCTTCTGTGAAGCGAACACAAGAGAAAGCTCAAAGAAATAGAATTAAAAGAAAAAATGACAGGAAGAACTAGAAACATGTTAGCAGAAATTACAGACAAGGTTTATCAGTTTCCAAATTAATGGTCTGTTGTTGCTGAAGGTTTTTTTTAAGTGTATATTTTCTAATGAAACACCCACAGTTATTTACTGATTCTTGATAAGATTGATTAGACTGCAGGTCACAAAAACAAAATCGGGGTATCAGTCATGGAAAAAGCCACATTACCCACATGTCTGAGTAAAACAGGACCCAGGCAACAGCTGGGTAACATACTCCGACACAACCAATCTAAAAGAACATATTTTAGTTATTACTGACATCATCTGATAGTCTCCAGTTCACCATTTAGGCAAGAATTAAGAGACTGAAATAAAGAAAACCCTCCAGGAAAGCCTTGCCTAACCTGGAGTGACACCTAAGACTTGGCGGAAACACTTTCTCAGGAAAGAAGGCTTTCTGGAGTTCTCTGAATGGCATGTCTAGCAATTTTTGTTGAACCAAGTTGTATAGCTTCCTGAGTTCTTCCAGAATGTATGAGACCCAGAAAATGGGTTTACTCAGTGCAATTCTCACACAGGATCCAAAATATTAGTGCATTCAAAGGAAGCCAATTCACTCCTTGAGATGTTTGGAGGAGGAGGCAACACAGAAACAGTTATATTACTGCTGCCAGTTCATAAATACCTCATTTATATTGACCAGAAGACCATTCTGCTACAGATATTGCAAAAACACTTCATGAAAGACAGACTCTGATCTCAGACTACACAGTCTCAGAAACAGTATTAAATTCTCAGCTCATTAAAATTCAAGGCTACTCAATTAGACTTATTTTTTAGGCCCAAGTCATCAATCTTGATCCAGATTTCCAGCCTTTATTTTGAGAAGCTAAAGCAAAAAATAGTGAGATATAGTACATTGTAGTACATGACAGTATGTCTTGTGAATACCTGCAATTATTTAGGATGACTAGCAACTTCAGAAATTCATATTGGATTTCAATAACGAAATAGATGCTGTAATATATATATGGAGTTTATCTGATAAAAAGTTTACAGGATGGTAAATGATAGGAAAAGAAACTGCATAAAGAAATAAGCATTCAGAGTAGAATGAGCATCTCAACTTTGCCTGAAATATTAACATTTATTCAGCAAAAGTAGTCTGCTTTTAAAAACACAGCATTTCACACCAGGGTAATGACTCAAATCATACAGACTCTTCCTGAACAATCGAATGCAGCGGTGGTGTTTGCAGCTTTGGGAAATGAGAACGAAGTGGCAATTTCCAACCATCTCTAATATGTCTCTGTAGTCAAAGGGGCAGCTCAAAGGCAATAAAACATTTGTATCTCTTAATTTGGTAGCTAGGTACAGCCTACTACGCATTATGGTACTGAAGATTCAGTTCTGCTGACTTTAGTCATTATTCCTCCTGACTGAAGGAGCAACAGTGTTGTAGCAAAGAACCCGAATCTCTTCTGATTTGCTGAAGTTCCGTCTTTAAGTATACTGAAGCTAAAGGAAAGCTCTACATTAATTTCTTTGTCTTTGGAGAAGGACGTCTAGAAAGTAACAATATTAAAAATGTAGACTATACAGTTTGTGTAAAAAGAAAGACAAAGTATAGCAGGACTTTGTTCTTCACTCCTTTCTAGCTGTGCATGATGGTCAAGTACTTCAAATTATGGGGAGCGTAAGCTTAAAATTGCAAGGTTTTCATTTCAATAATGTTGGCTCCAAAAGTTCAGATCACTTTTTAATATGGAACAGAAATCAAGGATTTTTCCTCCAAGTAAACACAAGCCCAAGCTTTTAAGAATGCCCCATCACTAAACAACCAGCTTCAAAGGTGATCTTATCCAGGCGTCTCTTCTTGGGAGAAAAGTGAATATAACTCTGAGAGCACAGGAAGTATGCTTGATTTTTCTTCCTGGCACGTCAGATAATTGGGATAATAGCTCTGTCTCTGCACCTAGTGTTTTCCCCACATTGCTATAAACATCTCAGCTCTGTGCTACAGAAAACAAACACTTTTTATGTTTCCCTGTATTAGCCCTTAGATTCCAATTTGTCCCTCACTATCTTAGACAAATGGGGTCATGTAGATGCTTTGCCTTCTATTTGAGTAGTCTTAATTATTTATTTTCTGTCATTCAGGTTTATGACTATGCAATAAAAGACAGGTTTAATGGGCCAGTAGTCCAGGATGGGAAATCATCCAGCTAGTGAAGCATTGAGGACATCAAATTAGTGGCACTGTTTTTTCCCCAGCTTGACATCTGTTTGCAAACACTCAGAGCCAAAATTGTTTTGAAAGGCAATGTCAGCCTTAGGCTTTGGAGCTTTCCTCCTCAGATGCATCAGTGAATCTCTCCACCCCTTACTACTTGTTATTTTCTGCTGTGAAATGACACAAAGCATATAATCACACGCAAGGGAGACAACATTATCCGGTGTTTGATCTGATGAGCAGAAGTCAGGATTGCTGGGCTCTATCTCTAACACCATTCCTGATTCTCTTGTGACTCCTGTCTTATGTGCATATTTAATATGTACGTTAAATCAGAGAACACAATCACACACGTAGGAAAACTTTCTGGAAACCTTTAGTTTGAATTGAATTAGCTCTCATCATGTGACAATTCTTTGATTTTCCTTTCCAGAAACTATTCTACTAGATGTGGCTACTGTTAAGAATCTCCCTGCACTTAAAGAGAAAATAAAAGAATATTAAAAGATGCATAGACTTCTGAAAAGAAAGGACTCTTGGGACCACTGTTCTGGACTGCTTTATAGTGCAGACTGAACATCTTTATCCAGTGATTTCTGCTTCAAGCTAATATTTTCTTGGAAAATAGAGTACCTTAGAAAAAGAAACAAAGAAGAAAAATAAAGAGTCCCGGTGGAAACCAATACCAACCATGATTAACAGTAATTATTGTGTAATGTCAATGATTATATAATAATCATCTGATCACAATATAAGAACTGTGATTACTCTATATTAACACTATGTTAATACTGCTGTACATACTAATGTATAATAAATGAGTGTATTTAAATGTAAATATTTATGTAAATGAATGTTTTCATGAGACCTCTGTGTGTTTGCCCTATCAAAATTAGTTGTCATGGTTCATTTTTTATACACACGTTACAGCTTCTGCTGAACGGTGACACTGAACGAATCAGTCCACAGTTCTGTCTTGTCCTTTCACGCTGTCATCGACAGCAGCAACTTGCTTAGAGACAGGACATGAAAACAGAGCAAGCACAGAGAATAATTCTTCTGCTACATCCTTGCAGCTTTTGGGAATCTAAGCCTCAGGCACTTCCTGAGCTAGAAATGTTAAGTTTTTCTTTAATCCTCCTTGGATGGCTGGTTTTTAACCCATCAAAAAAACTTACTTTTATAATTCCTGCAGCAATGAGTTCCATAGTTTAGTTATGCACTGTATAGAAAAGCATTTTCATTTGTTTACCATAAACCTGATTAATCATATTAATTTAATTCTTCCCAATTCTTGTACTGTGAGGAACAATGAATATACTTTCTTTATGCATGTTTTCCATGACATTTTCTCCCCATAATAAAATTGTCCCGGTTTCCTGACTGAAACGTCAACATTTGTTTGATGTAACCACATATGGAAGCTCTTCAGTGCCCCTGAGTATCTTTGCCTACCTACTTTCATATTTTGAAAAACTACATATCACTTTAAAGAAGAATGAAGAGGACACTACTACTTCTCACGGTATTTAGGCAATGCTTAATGACAGTAGCATTTGCTTTGTTCTGCTGTTCTTTATCCACTTGCTAACATTCCAGTTTTCTTTTTTGCTCGTACAGAGCATTGAGCTGACAGAGATCAGTCAACAGTAATTCCAAGGTGACTTTTTTTCAGGGATGAGAGCTTGTTTACAGACCTTTGCCATGTATTTGTAGTCATGGCTGTCTCTTTAGTACTTTCCAATCTTCAACACTGAATTTCATTTTATCATACAGGCTTTAAATATATTAAGAATTAATCTTAAACTTCATCATGGCCAACTGTCATTTTTACTACCCAAAATAGTCAAATAACACTGAAAATATTTCATCTTATTATCCACTTACTAATTGTTATATTTAAAACAGAAATATCTATATCTACATGGAGTTACAATGATAATCTTCCTCTCCTTTTGACACTTATTAACAGGTGACACGTCTTCCTTCAATTTTATTTTAGTTATTCACATAAACCTCTTTGGAAATGTAACAAAAATATAACAACTGGAACTCTGTTCCCTGTATGTCTGTTGACTTAATCAAAGAACTTTATAAGACTTGTTAGGCATGAATAACCTCTGTGAAAACTGTGATGACTTTTGCCTGGAAAAACATATTTATTCATGTACTGGTTATTTCTGTTCTTTCTTATAGTAGCTATCAATTTACTCAACAAAACTCAGATTTACTGGTCTGTAGTTCCCTGGACTGTTCTGAATTTGCCATCTTCCGTTTCCCTGGTGCTGATTCCATTTTAAGCACAGTTAATAGTTCAGCAATTTTATACTCGAATTCTTTTAGAGCTCTTGGGTGAATACCATCTGTTCCTGATGATTTGTTACCATTCATATTATCAGTTAGTTCTAAAACCTCTCATTTCTAGCATTTTTATAAGCTGCCCAGGTACTGAATTTAGACAGCCTACTAGAGAAACCCTCAAACTTAAAGTCCTAATTCTAAACTTTGGGAGGCTTATGTTCAGACTGCAGATCTTCTACAACCATCATTCTTATTCTGACATAAATAATGAACTAAACTTAATGTCATAATCCCATTTTTCAGTTTTAGGAACCCGCATTACTATCATTCAAAGTCACCTCAGCCTTCTCTGTCTTTACTGCGCTTGTTCAGAATACAAATATCACAAAATTCTTTTAGTTAAGTACATTATTCAACAAGATAAAACCACAGATATGGAGACAGGTAACTGCAGAACATTACTGATTTTCTTCAGACCTTAGACAGAATTTCAGTGAGAATCACAAACGGGGGAAAAAAAGATATGATATAGACACTGTTGATGCTCCCATCAATAGAAAAAAATGGAAATGTCCTAAATTATCTTTCAATTTTCAGTCACTATCTAGACAAATAAAACCATACATTGGAGAAGCAGAAGGCTTAATACATTTTAATGGATAATGGCAATACGGAGTTTCTGAGTAACAGCTTATTGCTTAATTTCAGGTAACATGGGATTTCTTTTATTACTGTGTTGTGTTAATTTTCTCTCTAAATACCACTGTTTTTTTACGCAACTATTTTCTGCCAGAGATATCAATACTATGAAGCTTTCTGTCACTTCTTTCTGGTTTTACTTTTTGAAGGAAAACAGCCATTCCAATCTTGTTTTGCTTTAATGAAACACATTTCCAAAGAAAGCAGACTTTCTAGTCACAAGGTTAAGGAACTTGCTAATTACAAAAATAAAGCAAATTTCTGTACTACTGTGTAAGTTTGGCATAACAGCAAGCCTTTAACAAGGAGAATTAAAAAAATCCTGTCAGAACTATTCTATAGATTTTTATGAATTTTTTTATTAATTATCTTCTCTTTCCCTTGTGGCTTTTTTACCTCTGTTCCATAAAAAGCAATTTCTCTTTTACGGACATTCCATATTGAAAATGTCAGGCAATCAGGACAAATATAAAATTATTTTTATGTGCTATGGTTCCAAAATTAGTAAAAGCAGTATTTTTTGTGTGTGTGTCTTAAACTTAAATGATATAAACGGTGCCAGGTTGACAGCCCTGGAGAATGAGGCACTCCTTCTGTCCACAGAACAGCGGTGCAAACAGCGGGAATTTCTCCAGCAGGTTCTGAAAAACTAATTGCACCTCAGACAGACAAAGCATTGGTATAGACAAAAATTCAGTTCTTATTATCTTTAAATTTTTCACCCCTGTTACTAAGAATGGCAGGAAGGTTTTCATAAAACAGCACAAGGGCACTTCTACCATTGTCCCATCTAGCCATGGCTTCATATTGCAGATTCCATCGAGTTTGAAGAACAAATTAAACTGTCTTCCCTGGACTTTTGATAAGTTACATGGACAGTTTTCATCTAGGAATTATTCTTACACAAATTCTCTGGTACTGGTCCCTCCCAATGAAACGCAAAGGACTGAAATGTATGTTTTCAGCAAGAAAAAGCTGAAATTAATGAACCGAGACCTATAAGCCCTCCCCACATTTTGATTCTTCCTCCTCACAGGCTCAAACATTCATAAAATGAGATACAAAACCCAGCAAAGACATCAAATATGGCAGTGAAATACTCTTCGTCTCAAAATTCAGAAATATGGTAACATTAAATACTTTTAAAGTCTTATACAGCAATTATGCAGGGACTCGAGAATGATTTTTTTGCAGCCACCACCATGTCTGAAGTCCTGCCTGATGTTTCTCAAAGCTCTTTCAGGCTTCAATCTCACTGATCGCAAAGCGTTGCTGACTCATCTATGACCTCTGTAACTCTTCCATTCCTCTTTTTTTTCTGACACGTCTCAGGGATTCTCACAATTGCAGATCCTCACAATCAAATCAAACTCCTCAAGTTCTGACACCTTCCAGGTTTTGAGAGCATTATAATCCTGGAAAGGTTAACTGGCATCACCAGTCGTCTTGTAGTCACAGGCAATCATCGGTGAAATCATCTCATTCATTTCAGATGGGAAAGAAAATAGGATGAAAAGGGACTACAACTTCTCCATAAGCAACATTTCTTCGGTGGGGTGCACTGGGAAATTAGCTACACAGATCTGTAGCCCAAATCAAGTCAGATGCCACTAGGTCTGATCAATGCTTAATGCATATTTCACTCAAAGGAATGCATAGATCATCTTCTCTACTCCCTCTCCCAGCCTTCTGCTCTTCCACCTTCTCCTCTGACTCCACCAAACACACAACCACCTGCAATCCCTTCCCAACCCACAACAAATAACCTATTAAAAAAACTATTTAAAAAAAAAAATCTCTATTTTTAATTAAATAGAGAAAATCCACACAATTTTCTTCATATGTTATGTTGAGAAAGAGAGCAAAAAAGATCGGGAATGCCACCTGAAGCCCACATTCCTGCAACAGTTCAGTATACATTAAGTGAAAATGCCCAGATAATACTGAGAATCTGGCCATACCTCCCAGGCTGATCACCTGCAGCCAGCATAAACCTTGTCTTTGACTTTTTCTTTGATTTCAGGACTTTGTGGCAATGTGGCAATATTGTGGCAATAGCTCGTGTGTGGTTTGAAGCAATTGCTAAGAAGGTGCGACTCAATGATAGGAAGGTGACTAGGTTTGGTCTGTATTTTCAGTGAGCTAGGACAATGCATATCTGGGGTAATATCACTCAGATTTCAGAGAGGGAAAAAAAACTCCAACAAAATATATCTATCACATGTATTTCTCAGATTTAAAAATCTGAGAAATCATGGCCTGTAGAAATGAATGGAGTGTCAAAAACAAAGGCAAGTTTTACTTTTTTAATAATAATGAAAGAGGAGTCACAACTCGAAAAAGAATGGAAGAATTATCCCATAGTTTTGGTAATGACAAATATCATTAAATGTAAAAAAATTGTCTTCCCCACCACCTCAGAGGAAATGTAAAGCAAATTCAAAATTTCAGTGATTAACTATAAATGACAGGAACACCCAGAAGGTGGCCTGTGGTGCTGATGAATATCCTGCACCGAGCGCATGGTTGCTGTTAGATTACACTGTTAAAACATGCACACACCCAAGCACAAGCAAAACCCCACACATTTATGTCGGTGCTTGTAGCAGACAATTAAAAAAATTGACAAGAGATATTATTTTTCTCCTTATTAACCTTTTTTGGATTGCAGTCGGTGGTAAAAAAGACATAGATGGAAACAGAAGGAAAGAACACGCCTGGAGCAACAGAAGAAATAAATGCAGCAATGACAGAAGGGATGCTCATCCTTTTTTCTTTTTGAAAGAAAAAGTGGATGAAGATATTAAACTGTGTCAACTCCAATACTGATTAATAACAAATAAACAACATACCATACTCTGACTACCAGACTGGGCCTGGGGTTCTGATCAGTAAAACTGTGTGATTAATACTGTTAATGACTAACACTGAAACCTGAATCGTGACATTTTATAGACGTTTAACATCTTGAGTTTCAACTGTAGTAATGTGCTTTAATGTCATTTTATCATAGGTAATTTCCTGGGCCTTCTTGAATTAACTATGCTGTGTCAAAAAATTTACTCAGAGATTTAGAAGCTGCCATTATACATAAATTTTATCCTGTAACATTTGGACACTATGGATGACAGACTGGATGTTTCCAGAATGGCTATAACACAGAGATATTTTCCCTTTCCTTTTCTTTTTCAGATTGGTTTGTTTGGGTAAAGGGTTTTTTGGGCTTTTTTTTTTTGTCTCCTCATGACTACACAGCTTAAACAACGTCACCGCGTGTGAAGCTAACGTGCTGCTATTCTTAGCCAAGTTGTTAGATCTGGATAAAGACAAATCTCTCTAACTTTCTAATTAATCTGGAAAAAAAAAGTGAGTCGTTAAGACAAGAATATAAGCAAATCTTCAAAAAACAAAGATGATTAAACTGATTAATCTTTTTTTTTAAATGCTAGGTCATACTCTTTTTATTTGTGACACCTTGATGAGATGTAATTAAACTCTGGCAAAGTTTATTCTTTCAAGTAATTTGAGCTACTAGTGCAAAAACACACAAGAAACTATGCTTGCTACCAGGAATTTACATTTTTATGTGAACAGTGCACTCAGTAAATGTTGGCTTCTATATTAATCTGCTATTTTGCCAAGGTACTGTCATTTTTACAAAGTTGCTCATTACTGTCTCACTTTCAGGACAGCATCTTTGCTCAAGCGCAGATTAACATGAAGAACATGCATTAGTTCCACTCTAATTAAACATATGTTTAAATAGTTTCCTGAACTGGAATTGTAGTAAATAATACATGAGTTAGGCTGAAACCTTGATTTTGTTGATGTAAAAATAGCAGCACGTATATAAAAAGCTACCTTCCCATTGCATGCCGTTCTCTTTCGCATATATGTGCCACCATGGAGAAAATGAGGGGAAAAATCTTGAGAGATGGGAGGTCATATTGCTTCAGGCATGGATGGTGGAGAGGCAGAACTGTGCCCCAATTAGTCGTGCCTGATGCAGTATGTTCACGTCTCTCCCTTTTCTGCATCAAGAACAGGTTGACGCCTGGGCTGTGCACAGTGTGCAAGAGGAAGGTTCACAGACAAGACAATGAAGATTCCAGGAAATAAGCTGAAAATGAATAAAATGGAATTTTGCAACCAGACTTTTGGAGCATTGCCCTTGGAGCAGGGCAGGAACTGGAGTGAGAGTCACACACAGCTCCCTCCTTACACCTTTCTCTGCTGGCCAAAATGAACTATGGTAGTCCTTCAGGGATAATTACCTTCCTTGCAATTTTCCATTTCCAGCACAGGAATCTGTACAGGCTCCTAATTAAGCCCTAGCCACCCAACAAATGATACCACTGTGGATTTCCCGGCAAGTTTTACCTCTTTGTGTGGTCACTGTGTCACCAGCGGGTTTCTGTCTGAGAGGGTCTGAGGTATGCAACAGCATCCTGAACTTACTCACAAACAAGGCCTACATAAGGCTGGTTTGCAGTAGGCTTGTGCGGGTAGTTTTCCAACAGCACTTGCCTGCTTCAGTTAAGGAGAAAGATCCTGCCGGCATGGCGGCCAAATGAAAAGCGCATTGAAGTCTTCACAAGAGGTAATCTCCCAATTTACAGACCAAACAGACAAATCTCATAGTCCAAGTTCACTTTGAGGAGCAATCTCGATCAAGAAGACAAGAGGTGAGAGAGTTTCTCTGTACCTCCACATCAACGTGGGCACACCAAGTCAGGATTTGGTACACGGGGAGGACAAAATCTTTGAGGTGGAGGGTAAAGCAGGTAGAGGTAACAAGTACTGGGAGCCTTTTAAAAGGATATAAAATGCGTTGCTATTTAATATCACCAGCTATGACGTGACCTTGCAATACCATCCCTAGTGTATACCCCTTGCTACGTGTCCTGTGTTGTCCTGCTTTGCCTACAAGCAATTAGTTGCCTCTATTTTTATCTCTACATATCCAGGTTTTCTGCTATAAAAGTTTTTTATGTGCAGTTCAGCTATTGTTTCTCTGTTGTTTGTTCTCTTACAGAGCAGCTTTTTATCTGCATCTTAGTCCCCTTCAAATGTCTTCTACTCCGTGTTGAAGGGATTACAGGGCTTACTGGATGGTTCACTAGAGGTTAACACAATTATGAATCGAGAAATGAGCCAACAGTTTCATTACAATTGTCTGTGTGTCTGATTGCATTTACTGCAGCCTGGGTAATATGAAGCTGTGGTTTGGGGTTTTTTTGTGGAAATATAAAAGCATTGTAATGACAAAGAGGTAAACTATGTGTAAATGAGCATTTGCTAGAGACAGTTAAGTTAATAATAAGAGAATTTCATTCCAAGAGACTAAAACTGCCAAATTGACTTCTACGATTGCATTGGCATAGAAAAACACACAATTATTTTTTTTGGGGGGGGTGTGGGGGGACGATAACACTGAAAGATTTTATTTAAACGATATAAGGAAGACTTCTTAGGACAGTGAACGGTGTGAAAGAAATGTTGAAAAATCAAAATCAATTAAAAATAAATAGAAATTAGAGGTGTAGAGGAACATGACAGAATCCAGATACATATTTTGGCAATGTAAGAAAGTGATTATCAAAGATTTGACAGTTTTCTAAGATAATAAAACATCATGACAACTTCAGTGGTTTTAGTTCCAAATGTTCAAACAACTGTCATAGCTCCATCAAAACAGCAAGAATGTCTTACATTATTCAGAACTTGAAGAGCAAAGGAAGAACATGATGTGATGTCATATGGGAAAGGCAATATGTATGCAAGCAAATGTAAGTGACGAAGGCAGCTCCTTACAAATGTAATTCATTTTCAGCGAGCATTCATGCTAGCAAATGGAACTGCATGGATGTCCATGGAAAATGAGCAGCCAAGATGACATCAAGATGTTGTCTAATTTAAAAACTCATGGCAACGTTCAAATAAATAGTTTGAAGAATTAGCATTTTTGTACCATATTCTCCTCTAGCTTGTTTCCATTCAGGATACCACTGTGTTTTTTGTAGTTGTTATTTAGGGTAAACCTGCATGAATACATCTCAGATATTTTAAGATCACAACTCACACTGATCTTTAGAAGGCAGGACCACCTAAGAATGACTATTTATTAGATTTTATTCATTCAAAAACCAAAGGAAAGCTGAGTGTGCTTCAGAAGTCTAGCCTGTAGCTAGCAGCAACAACAACAACAGAATGAATCATTAAACTTACATTCTTAACTGAAAGGATGTCACAAATAATTTTGTTACTCTTCGTCTCACCCAAGCATTGCTCTATGAAGGCTAGGAAGATAATTGTCCGCGCCTCCCTCTACAGTCAACAGAAATACTGACATCTTCATGGGCAGATTCATCTCATTTTATGATATGCTTCTACAATACTTGATAATTCCTGTTTTTCTGCGTGGACTTCATAAAGCATCTGGCCAACTCATTTTAGTCTAATGTTAACTCGAATATACGCTATGCTTTGTCAGTAAACAGCAGGAAATGCATTTCCCTTGACTTGCAGTTAGAAAGTTCAGAAGAAACAATGAAACCTTTCACTCTTTGTGCAGAGCACTGGCCCGATAAATGGGAAACAAGAGTCTTCAGCAGACAAACTCTTCCACCCAAATGTCTTTAAAAGAAAGTGGAACTGCCGGTAGTAAAGGACATGTACAAATTTGAGAGTAATTTTAATCCCAAAAGCAAAAGAATTCATCCTGATGCTAAGGTAAGAAGTTCAGAATACTGCAGTTTCATGACTAACATGAGTAAGAGAGCATGTAGTAAATAATGCTTCACAGTTGTACACTGGTAAATGAAAATAAAATAAAATATAATGTCATATTCTGTAAGTATTTTCAATGTCTCAGCCAGGCACCAGAAGGTATAGACTGACAATATTTGAAATATACTGAACAGTTATTCATACAAAAGAAACCAAAACAAAACAAGTTAAAAAAATAGACCATTAGCTGTGTCAGACTCGGCAGCTATTTCAAGATTGTAGAAGCCAGCATGAAAACACAGCAACTGTCAAAACGAGAAGTCTAAGAGTTGATGCTCACAGAATCTGATAACCAGTCAGCATATCTTGAAAAAATTCCAGAGTCAAACCTCATCAAAGTGAGACAGTTCTGTGAGCAGCTGGTTCAGATCATGAGAATGTACTGAGCCACTGTAATCCTGGTTTGAGAATTATCTTATGGTGTAATAAAACCTTAAAAAGAAAATATAATGAAGCCCTTGTAATTAATTTGCACTCCAGATAGGATATTGCTTCATGTCAAAGACAGTTTTCATATTGATTTCATGTTTCCTACTGAAGGAGGGAGTCTGTAGGGGGAAAGAGAAGGAAGGGAATGCTTTCAAAACCACTGCTCCTGCTCAGATTTGTGCTTGAAGCCAATAAGACAACTCATGTGTGGAAGGGTAAACAACTGCATAATTCTTTTCAGGACCAAGACTGTACTGGCAAAACTAACAACTCTGATGACAGGCTTCCCAGAGAGGCCAAGAGCTGAATGAAGCGTGAGCTGCCCTCATGACCTTGGACTCAATGGACATCAACGTGTTATCCATGGACTCATCTGAGCCCACAGCTTATTCCTCTGGGGTCAAGCAAAAGCATATAGGAAAAACCGTTCCATGAAGGCTATGCAATTTCTACATAGGTAGAATTTCCAGAGGGGTTCTCACATCCGCATTAAAAGTTCGACAAAGCTGCTAGAAAGTATCTGTTCTTTCCAGCTGAGAGCTACAGCACATTATTTAAAGGAGCTTATGTAGTTAGTTCCCCCCTGAATTGCTGAACGTAATACATCAATGATCAATAGGCAAAGTCCTATGGATATTTTTTTCAAACAACCTTTCAGCAGTGCCACATGTTATAAAATACTATTAAAATATTTTAATTAATAGCTGCAATGCAGCATTAGCATGGCATGAGCTCAAATAGGAACAGTTGTTTATTTTATTTTTTAAAGATGTTTTAATTAGATGTTTATCTATTATACAGATTTTAAACTTGAGCAAGAACCAGATGTTCATCTGGGGTTAAGTGACAAAGCTTACCTGAGGTAAAAGTATCTATTGTAGTTCGTATCAGCTGGTTCTAAATGTTTCTGAAACTCTAATGACATTAAAAGACATACAGCCTATCTTTATTAATCTAATGACTTTAATGTTAGAAAACACTGAAATTAAAATGGTACCTAATCAAGCACTTAGTGCTCTATTTTTTACATCAAACATCTATGGGATAAAATAGATATAACACTTAAATATTTCTTATAGCAATGGCTAAAAATCAAGGAATGGACACAGACGAATACCTTAACCCTTCATGCCCGTCCACTTTCCCGGTGAATCTCTGAACACAAAACAGAACAAGGTCAGAAAGGAGCGGACGCAGCTGCAGTACAAACGGGTGGAAGGGAATGGAGGATGGAGGGAGCCTTGCCACCAGATTGGATGTGACATCAAGATAATGAGTTATTATATTTTTTTCCCCCACATTTTTTACACAGTTGTTCCCCCACGTTGTTTCAGAGAAAATGGAAAGTGTTTATTCTCTAGGCTGATGAATGTAATTAAAACTTGTTTTAAGATGGAGTACAGACAAACCCACATCTTAAGATGTTAAAAATGACAGGCATACTTAAAGACAACAATAATTTCACTGAAGTCATCAGAAAATAAAAGCATTCTTTAAAAATAATAAGCTTGTTGGTTTTGTTTTTCAGTACTGTTTCTCCTAACACAAAATTTTAATTGCAGATTAGTTTTATTCTTGTAGTCCTGTTGATAGATTTGAGGCAAGCGACATACATCATTAATTGTATTGTGTATTTCAAACAAGAGCGTTGTCTGACTGAGCTACTACAGCCTGTCTGGTTGTTGTGGAATTGTCATTAAATGGAAATGATGCCCGGGAATGTTGAATTTAATATTACGTTTCCAAATACCATGAATAACGTTACAGTAGCTTTAATGAATTTCATAGGAGACAAATGTCGTTAAACAAAGCAACAATATTAGCCTCGGTGCCCTGGCCAAACTCCAATCTGGCTAATTGCGTTCTGACACCTACTATTTCTCAGTTGTTTGGGTTTGACATGTTTGTGTACCTCCCTGTTTGTTCATTGATATGTTAATGCTGTACATTGTCAGCTCGTTGCTGTCTGTCACCCCAGAGTTAGCTGCCTACCACTCTTGACCATCCAAGTGCTTTTAATGAAGCCGTAACTGCAGTACATGACCTTGAAAAGATTCCTTTCAATCTACCTTCCCACAGTTCATCAAGTTACTTAGGTATTGCTTAACCTAACAAGTAGGCATAGATATAACTTATTTCAGTGCTTTTTAAACATATAGCACAACCTCACATCCCAGGTTCTGAAATAATGAGCTGCCGAAGTCCATTAACATGCTCTTAAAGCTGGGCACAGAGGTGACCTCCCACACATTAGTGCTTGAGTTTCAGTCGGAGAGGCGCTCTGAGCTGTATCTCCTAATCACCTCCACTTAACCATGCTTTGCTTTGAATTGTGGAGCCGTCTCTGAGAACATGACCTGAACTATGGATGAAATTTAAGTGAAGATCTACTCCAGGAGCGCAACTCATACACCTCAGCTAATCATGGAGACAATAGCCTTGGAGTAGAGCTAGTCCAAAGTTAAAAATAAATTCCTGAAATGTGGACTTCCTAATAAACTGGTTTGTTCTACAGCTCTGCTCCTGGTGGTTCATACTACTTATTTATGTTGACATAGTCATGTTTAAGTGCTTTATTCAAAGGAGGAGATCCGCATTGTATTATCTCACTGTTCTTTGATGTAAGGGTGTCCCATGGCACAAAGTCTGGATTGCAGAATATTTGAGAAAACCCTTCTGATATTGCCATTGTTGACAGTTGTAGAGGGCTTCTGGAGGAAAAGATTCTGAAGACACAAATCCTGACTCATTGAAAGATTTTAAAAAAATATAGGACCACTATTTGGAACTGCCAAATTCCACATTCAGGCAGGTTTTTCAGTGACAACCTTGTATAACTGGTTTTTGTGTGTTTGTTACATCTCAAAGACATAATTTCTAATATCATTCCCAAGAGCCTCTCCATACCCTTTAATCTTGAGTGCTGTTTGTGATATCCAATTCAGACATTCATGCACACTAATTTTCCTGTTTGAGAAACCAGACAAGATCATAAAGGAGCATGTAAAAAGTTTAAATCAGGCGTATATTTTTATATGCATTGACGGTGATTAAAATATAAAAACCCAACAAAATATAGGATCAGAAAGAGGTAGTGCCAAATATCACTGAAAGAGAGCCTTCGTATCACTCAGTGAATAGGGCATTCCTGAAAACCTCATCTATAGGTAACTGTAGGTAATCAATCATATCCCATTTCTGTTGGGATTAGGTGCAATGTCCTGTTCTCTCAGCAGAACAACTGAATCCACATCCCTCCCCATCTGGTACCTAAGTACCCCAGAAGCTGCACAGATTGTACTGCATTTTGCACATGACACTGTTGTGTGAAGCCTCGAGCTGCGTGTTAAACTGCAGCTGGATTGTCACCATTAAGGTTTTGTCACAGGCTGACTTAGGGAGAAAGTCAATGATCCGAAAACAGATGTGAAGTTTTAAATGTACATCATCAGATCTTCAGGACTAATTTCAGGCTTAACGCTGCCTCGGATTCTCTTCAGGTAGAAGAAAGAAGACAAAGAAATGGGGAGAAGAGTGACAGGATAAGTGGAAAAGAGTAGAGAGAATCATGTGAGCACAGATGCTAATGAACTGAAAAACACCATTTTATTTAACTGTTACATATGTCTGCACAGAAGTCAGTCATTTGAAAGCAATCGTAATGTGTATAAAGAGCCTCTTAAGATTTCATATAGGAAAATCTTTTTTTTTGCCCCTTTTCGAAGTTTCTGCTTAAGATTAAGGATATTTTCGATTCAGTACCAGGTCACAACGGAGCCATTTCTAAGATGTTCTCTCTCTGACTCACTTCCTTGCACACACACACACACACACACATCAATACGAACAGCAAGGAGGAAGCAGAGAGGAAGCAAAAGGAAAAGAGCGAGCAAAGGTTGCTAAAGGCTTTGAGAGAGCCCCAGTCAATGCCCTCATAGTCAAAGAAATCTACTGCTCTGTGGGTGGTGGTGGCTCGAATCTTGTATACAAATCCAAGTGAATTCAAGTCTTGCATGTCCCCATCTTATCTGAACACTCTGGTAACACAGCCACTGGCTTTTCACACAAAGAGAATCTCATATGTATTTCTCTACTTTAACTAGAATTTTTTTTCACTCTGAGTTTGAGAAACCTTTAGTTAAATCTAGTGTGTTTATAAAAAGAATACTGTATTCAGTGGTGAGTAACTTCCAAAGAAAACAGGCTTTTTGCCATGAAGATCCTGACTGAATATTTTTCTATATTGAACCTATTTCTATGTTGAACATATATAACTTCCAACAAAAATAGTGGGATTCCTTTTCAAGTAAAAACAAATAACATTTGGGTGCGATTGGCCAAGGCTACTTTAAGACCCGTAACATATGAATGAAAAGCACTTCTAAGTCCTTCATTTATCACCAATCCTAGTGTCTCACTCTTTGATTAAACCTCATCTTGTGCTCAAAATTCTCGGTGGCACCATACAATGTATGCTACAGAAATCCCTGACGTAGCCAAGGAAAACCAAGCCAAAACCAGTAGAGAAGTTGCTTACCTGTCTGAACTCTTCAAGATCTATTTTGTTTCCCACGAGCACCAAGGGGATGTCATAGGTGTGCCGGACACGATAAATGAGTTCCTTAAACTCAGCCGCTTCTTGAAAGGATTGGCGGTCTGTGATGGAATAGCAGATAATGAAGCCTTCTCCGCCTCGCATGTATTGGTCCCTCATGGCTGTGAATTCTGCCTGTGGAATAGGAAGAACATGCTCAGTAATGTGGCAAACAAAATTTTCCATCTGTAAATAATGAACTTGCTGAAAACTTCCCCCATTCCCTATGCAATTTCACATTGCTTGCTTTACTGTTTTAAATACTCTTTGCTGAAACTTGTGCATCCTTCTGGGGTTATCATCCAGGATAATAATACCACCAGGATTCCTCTTAGGACTTTTTTTCCCTTTTCCCATCGAGGGAACTCTGTCCTCTAAGAATATGAACTCCTGCATACAGAAAGTACCGTCTCATGTATTTCTAGAACCTTCTACAGCACTTCTGGTACACACAGATGACTTGCAATTGAACAAATACTAGCGGGTGTAAAAGAAGAGCTATATTACTGTCTAGGGATGGGAGACAGGTACAAATTCCTTATTATGCACTCAATTCAAAAGCTCAATAATTTCAAAAAGACATTCATTGACTCCCACCAGCTTTGGAATAGTGCCTAGTAAAACAGGAATATAATCTGCAAAAAGTTTTGCTCTTTCAAATGCTCTCAGAGAAGTTGGGAGTTTCAGTTCAGTGTGGGATAACATCATTAAATGAAAATGAACACTTTCAAAGATTGTGAGAATGGGCCAAATTTTCTCCTCCTGAATTTTCCTCTATTTATGTATGTATTTATTATCACAGCAACACTTCTGGTTATCGGTGTGGTTTTTTAGAAGTATTTAACATGTGCCACATCATACAAAAATCAAGATTTAGTTTTCCAAAACTAGTCTTAGGCACTGTGGCTTGAAAATATCTTTTAAAGTCAGTTTCTTTTTCAAGTTTGTTTGCTTTTCTTGATCATAGCCCAGAATAACCCAACACCATGGCAACAGTCGGTCAGGATCAGAATCCTCCTGACAGAATCAGTTCTCCAGAGATATTAAGATGCAGGAAGGTCTGATAAAGCAAGGAACACACATATCAACATTGGACCATTTCTGTGAGCAGCAGGATGAAATATCAAGTCCTGTATTTTTTACTCTGTTAAGAATTTAGGCTAGGATTTTTAAAACAGTTTAGGTTACATACATATCCTTAGTTCTTGCTGAAAATTGAAGGGAAATGGATTGCTTACACTCTTTTAAAAGTCTCAGCCTTAAATCTCTCTCAGTAGTCACTCATCTTGATTGATAATACTTCCTGTGAATAGACTTTTTTGTTGACCATTATCATTTATTCATGATGTATCTTTTACCCAAGGGCTTTCTTATATATCATTCAAAATGTTTCACCTGCTACAGGAAAAAGTTCATAGTCTAAGCTCCAAAATAGCAGACTAATAGGCAATTTAAGGGCAGGATTCTGCTTTGAGACTTACTCGGAATTTCAAAACCTCTAAACTATCACCACTGGCATCCCAGGAGAGTTTATTAACTACCGAGCTAGAGCATAGAGTGGCTCAGGCCATATTCTATCTCATCGTCTCAAAACTGGGATGTGTAAGAAGTAGGGCAGCAGTGGGGAGAAGCAGAAAAGACACGAAACAAAAAAGATTCTACACTCTGTTCGTTCAGGCGAGACAACGCCTGGAGATCTGTCTCTGTTCTCAGGTCTTTGCCTGCCATCCACATTAGATAGCTGGTGGATTAATAAACAATGCAATACCGAGCTGCAGACCATACCCAAGGTCTCCAAGTTATGGGCAGGGGGGTGTTAATGACTAAACACAGTCACATACTCCCTGTTCCTTACTCACCCTCAGATCCCAGGCTTTCCTGCCAGAACAAGGGTCTCTCCGCACTCCCCTGTGCCCCCGACTTCCTCCTCTTTGCATCAATCACCTGGAACTGTTCTCCTTTGTAGGAGGAGATGAACAAGGCCAGGATCCCTTCAGGCTGAGCAGACAATGGAAACTTCATGTGGAGTTAAACTTGTGGAGCAAGGCTCCTGAATTTTGCTGTCTATGTGTAGCTGCAGGCCACAATCTAAGCTCCTATCATAGGTAATGGTAAATTAATCGATGTAACTAATGGACTACAGATTGCTTCTGCTGATGAAAAATAGTTACTCTTCACTTATCTAATTATTTATTTTTTGTTTATCTGTTTCTGGTTTTAGAGTGAGCTGAACAATTATACAATTGAATGGAGCCGCTAGCTCCCATGTAGACATCTGAAAGTAGATGTTTTGGTACGGAACCTAAATCCCAGTCCAGATGACCTGTCTTCCTGAGTCGGAGATTTCATAAAACAACTACTGTAACACTGTATGATTAATCTGCACAGCCTTTTACAAAGAATGAGCTCTGCTTAATGAGTTGATCCACCTCTAGGAAACCCTCAGAACTTCATACCCTCATTTACAGCCATTTATGGCAAACTAAGAAGGAATTAGGTGACATATCCCTGTTTAAGTTACTCACAATATGTGACTTTCTGCAGCATAAGAATGCCCAGGATCACTGCCCAGGAATGTTTAATGGCTTTCCTTGACTGCCAGGAGGCTCTGGGTTCCTAATTTCACACACTGAATCATTCCAAAGGGGCAAAGTGCTCAGCTTTTAGGCACTGCCATTTTTGAGCCAGAGTCATTTACCTATGTGTTCTAGTTCACGCCTGGGCATAATGACAACTTTAAGGATATGAATGAATTTAATTTATTTCTGCAATTTTTTATTATGACAAGTTAATGCTGCTGATGTATTAGACTAAACAGCCAAAATACTTTAGTGTCATGTTTGCAGTGATCTATTTTCAGAGGCATTAATTTTTCTATGTAAACTGGATTGGGGACATCCACTTAGTTATCTGTTGTTAACTCAGTTAGTCATTTCCATTCTTATTTTTTGATGTTGACTTTCACTTCTCAGCTTTTTCCCCTTGGCGTGATTGCTCATTACAGAGTCAAGGACTCCAAGGTCAAACATAAATAAGCCTTTTTCTTGGGTTTAAAAAAACATGGTTTTTTTTCCCCTGTTTACCAAGAACCCCAACATAATAATATATATTAAAAAAAAGAATAAATACAATTTCCAATAAACATAGTACAAACATTGCAATACAGTATGCATATTATATAGACAAAGAACTAAGATATAATTAAATCTCTTTGTTAATTTTTTAGTTCAAGTCCTACTCCAGATTTCACAGTTTACATGTATCTCTACAGTAAACAGAACCAAAATCCAAGTTCACCTGGGTTTTGTGGATGTTCAGGGGCAGATGGAGGGAGACTCAAAGGTTTTACAGATTTTTCAGTAGTTTTATTTTTATATTTTATCTGGTTCTCTTATAAAATAAGCAACAGTGTATCTGTGCAGCTGGCACACTAATATATTCTGTAATTGTTTCCTGCTGTAAAAGTGGCTTTTTAAAAAATTATTCAGGAATAGTACTAGATGCCATTTGCTACTCAATAAGGGGAAAATATGAAACATTCCCCAGTCAGTAAATGCCAAAGGGAAGAGAGAGAAGGAAATCACACCTCCTCAAAAGGAAATCAATTCTGAGAATTAAAGTGAAGATTTGTCATGCTTATAGCACTTTGCAGCTTGACATCAGTCTCTAATACTCTCCTGTGTATTATGACTAAGACTTAACTGAAAAGTGTGGTAGGAAGTCTTTTGGAACAAAATCACCATTCTTCTTGGGAGAGATGTTATATTTGAGAACAAGCATCAAGTCTGGATAGAAACAAAACAAAACTTCTCTAAAAGTTGACAGCAGGCAGCATAACTTTTTCCTTTTCTTTTTCCATTATAATTGAATGCAGAAAAAACCTGATACTAATCCTCACATGATTATATATTTCTACCTGTTGTTGAAGAAAGTTAGCAAGAAAATCTCTCGGTGATTACGTTGCTCCAAAATAGATGTGACATTTGCCTTTTATCAGTTATCAGGCATCTCACATGATTTTTCAAAGATGACAGAATGGCCTCACAATGACACAGATGCGTCCCATCCTGTTGTACCAAACTGCATATACCCAGCTTAACTAACTTGGCCCTTGTTGATCCTCCTCTACTAAGGGATCTTCCTCAGACTTTCCTGTCAGGCATAAAGACCTAGGAGGCATAAGAGCACAGCTTGCCTGTAAAGGCTGGGATAAAGTCCTGTGTGTTTGTCCTTTCCTTGATCCTCATCATTAGGCCATTCACGCATTTCAGCAGCAACCCCACATTTTTCCTGGTCTTCGTTTAGTTGCCAGTGTACCTGTAGAAACCTATCTCGTTGCCTTTTACATCTCTCAAAAATTTCAACTCTAGCAACGCTTTAGATTTCATAATCCAATCCATTCATGCCCAGGAAGTACTTCCATACTAATCCTTGGGAGATTGTCCCTGGTTCCACATTTCAGCCTTCTGTATATACTTGCTTTTTCTATTAGCTTTTAGGAGAACAACTTAGCAAAGAAGAAAATACTTAACCTCCGCTTACTCTGTCATCTTGATTTATCCTTTTTTATCCCACTTTTCATAACGAGCAAGATAAAGCTTTTCATAAAAAGTGATATTTGAATTAGTTTTAAAATCTGTATTGTTTTCATAGAAATATAAATAGGGCTTGTATGTTTTCTTTTTTTTCATTAGAAATGCTTTCATTTTTTCATTCATCCTTTCCAAATAAGATCAGCATCCTGATGCCTCCAGAACAGGAAACAAAGGCATTGAGCAGCGAAGTCAGATAAAGTACACTTAGATACCTAGATCCTTATGAAGGATTAGTTTATGGGTTGCTATCAAACATAACAGTCTGGATCTAACGTTCAGCTCAGGACAACCCTACCTTGTCGACTGAAAGAATCTAGGAAGATGTATCACAAAGTTCACGGAAACCAAGCCTGGTTCTTTACTGTGTCCCAAATATTTCCTCCCGAACATTGCTGGAGAAAGAGCACTGGGCTGGAAAAGGTTTTTTCCACCTCAGAATAGAAATTGTTATGAAGCAACCTCTTCCACACCACCATTTTACACCAGCAGAACTCAAAACTGAAGCCAATTCTCCTGGATCCCCATGCTACGCATTGCTAATAGATAGCCTTGTCAGTCCCAAAAGGATAAGAGAAGAAGGCGGGGAAGAGAAGAACTAACAAAAAAAAAGGACACGGGCAATGAGCAAGGGGTCACCATATCTGTCCCTTCTTTTTCGCTGTGTGGTGATGTGTTTGAGGAGTAAACACGATGCAAGGCTCAGAAGTGAAGTCCTTCTCCACGTCCCTCAGAACTGTAGTGCTTAGAAATTTAAGATGCAGCACCTCAGAAACAAAGGTGCTATGTTTTTCAAACTACACACACACTCCACACATTTTGATGTCTGTTCTTTTTTTTTTTTTTTGTGATGTCGGCTTGTATCTCTGGAAGAGGTCAGAGTCTCCCCAGGGAGGCCAGCCTCACAGTTTGAGAAATGCCACTTTCTGTATCTTCTTGTCTTATGTTCTGCTTGACTTTAGAACCGGGAATCTGCTAACAGATGTTCTTAATCAAAGCTGTCTCCCTGATTACCACAGGGGTCATTCTTATTATGAAGGGGTTTTTTTACATTTATAGTGAACACTGGGGGAGGAGGGGGTATGATCTTGGAAACAGGCAGGATATTGTTGATGTGTGACAATGAACAAACAAGGGCAAAATGAACAAAAAGGACACAAGAAACTTGGAGGGGGGAGGGGGGGACAGAAATCTTTCAAATAGTGAGTGAGAAAATCAAAAATAAAGACCATACAACATAAAAGAAATATGTGAAAACTCATTGTTCACTTAAAAAGAAACAAAGCAAAACATAACAAACCAAACCAAACCAAACCAGAATTTCTGGTTACAAAAATGTTGAGAATTTCTTCTATCTCAGGGAAGTTTTTGCCAGTATGGTCAAAGATTATTTTTGTCAGCAAATGATTTTTTAAAGCCAAAATGAAGCCCTCCCACATCTATCTGTTAATAAATTCTCTTACACACATAAACATAACAGTTGACTTGACTGGGATTACACATCGTTCACCTGGCACCACCCGTCATAAAGTGCGCTTTGTTTTTCTTTTAGCTCCTGAAATAGATTTACCTAAGGAAAGTACACTAGTGAGAAGTGCTGTGATAATTATTTGGTTTTCTCTGATTTTTTAGTCTTTTTTTTGGGGGGGGGGGGGGGGGGTAAT
>VFFE01008974.1:3448637-3607194 GCA_008921705.1 Burhinus oedicnemus
TCTGATTTTTTAGTCTTTTTTTTTTTGGGGGGGGGGAGGGGTGTAATACAAGTAGTTTTTAAACGCTTACTTGTAAAAACAAGCAGCAAAAAACCTGCAGCAGTTATATTTCAAATGAGAAAACATCCGGATAGGAAGTTGGGTGGATATTATATCTTATAACCACCATAATACTGCTATTAATCTAGATGTAAAGGATGGGACTTGTTTCGTCTGGTTCCTGCCGTTGAAGAGGTAATCGCTTATTCTATTGTAGTCTTCAAGTCTCTCTCTACAGTCAGGTGAGAGAGATGATCAACTCCAGAGAGTAATCCAACCCATGCTCAGAGAAGTGTTTAGGATACCAGGAATGACTTTCCTTCGTACACCTCTCACTACCTCAACAGAGACTAAATACCAATCCCAGCCTCAGAGGTCCACAATACCAGCCACAGTGCCTGCCCAGTCATATCCTTGATGCATTTGGATGATAAGGCTTGTCCTCTCCTTCATTTTAAACTTTTCATTTAGTTTCTATAAGGCGGTTTTATTTCCAACGGAGTCCAAAGGTCAAGAGAATATAATGTCTAATGCCTAAAGCCAATAGAGGATTTTTCCCTTCACAGCACTCAGCAGTGGGAAATGTTATCCCTCAGCATGGGTTAAGTTACACTAGGAGATAACAAACAGATACACTTTTTCTGTCACAAAAGTTGAAGTTCCAAATCATCCAAATCGTCTGCTCGCAGGATTCCAGCATGCACCAGCTACAGGTTCCCAGCAACAACGCAACAGAAAGCAAGAAAGCACTGAACAATATCAACATCTCTTCATGCTCCCTTCTTGCTTCCCTCCTATTTCCAGTCATCCTTTGCAAGCAGCAGCAACAAAAGGAGTTATAAAGCAAAAGATACAGAAGAATTTGCAGCAGGTGGTACTCAGCCACCTGTGCCAGCCTAAGCCATCTGCCACATCACTGAGAGGAAGGAAGGAAGGGAGCTGAACAACAGCTCAGACACAGACCAAAGAAAATGCAGGGGCTCTGGCTTAAATGCTGGAGGACAGAGATTGATTCTTCTCTGCGACGAGTCTCTACGCTCTTCTAGTTGTACATCAAACCCCTCTCTCACGACCCTTTTTGCCCGCTCTAGTAATGATCCAGGCGCAGTTCAAAATGGGATTAGTATAAATGAGAATTAGCCCATAAGCCTGCAGTGGAAGTGGATTATTATTATAAACAGTCCCTTGATTAATGATCAGTCAGTGTCTCACGCCTTATAATTACAGGAAGGAATCCTTGCCTCTGTTATAAAACAGCAATATCCCTTTCCTTCTGTGAACTGGTACTGGGGACAAAAGGCACATCACTGATGATGAGAACAGTATAAAGATAACATAAAAGATGCAGTCTGGGTTCCTAGCAGACTAATGTCTTTCTGAACTTAATCTGACAGCCTTCCAAGGCGATATTATGAACTCCAGATTGTACAAAATCACGAGCCTTTTCTTGACTCTGGGAATGTACAAGTAAAAAGCTGAGGTAGATCCTGAAATTAATCTGTAATTTAGAAGACAACCAGCAGCAACAGTATCAACCTTGCTGAAATCAGTGTCTATTCATCTGGCCACTCCTCCCCCCATTTAACCGAGTTTATTAACCTGGAAGGGGAAACAGGCAGGAAGAAGGAGAATATTCACGATAGGTGATCTTTGCTGGAAGACACAGGTATGATTTTCACTTTTGCGACAAATAGCAGCATTACTTCTTAGCTGCTAATTTCCAGGTTTTTCTGGGGGGCAGTGTGCACTCTGGAAGTGGAGGAGATAAGCTCACCCAGGCAGACTGAGTGACAGGGAGCACCTCAAGACCTTGCCAGTGGGCAGGAAGATGGTCCAAGCTGAGTGACTCCGCTGAGTGGATGGTTGGCAATTTAAGAACCACGATTAGACTCGCACTGAACATGAAATGCATGCATAGTCTTACATCCCTAATTTTCACAAAATTTTGGCCAAAAACTTTCTAAAATAGTTTCCCTCTCCTGCCCTCCTCCAACACTCATGTTCTGCATCAGCCTGCTCCCTCTAGAAACAGGTCTTCAGTCCGAGACAGGAGCCACTATTACGCTAGACCTCAGTTCAGGGTTCTTGCTGAAGACTAATGTATTTGCATGGAAAGAGATGGATTCCTTCACACTGGTTAATACATCTTTAATCCCTGACTACTGGAGAGACTTTATGAACCTTTAAAGTCCTGAATATGAAGAATGAATTAGTTAAAAATAGACTTTCATTTCTTAATCTGGGTTACTATACCAGGTTAACTCATAAGGACATTAGTCTCGTCTTCATTCAGATAAGTTTCAGACTTTGAACGGGTATGTCTAAATTTTCACCTTTCTGAAAATCACCAGTTTGCAAAGTTAGTTTGATTACTGACTTCTTTAAATAGTCAGTGGACACAATTCGTTTTCATCACTTGTGAATTTATGTCATTTCCAACATGCAGGTTTAAAAATTCAGGTTCCCCTTCTCTTGTCAGCTGTGATTCTTCTTCCCATCTTATCTAGTACTGCTCACAGTCACAGACCATGCAGGATTAAGTCTCTTGAAAGGCAAGTGTAGATGTTCCTTCACACCCTGAACACTGATGGATCACTATCGCACTGCCCCATTCGCTAACTGCAGGACATTTTGTATGCACTTGTTATTCCTTATTCACATATTGTTCCGTATGATGGTTGGCTTATAAAGTAAGATTGAACCATATCAGCCTGCTGGAAAAAAATAAGTAAAGAAAAATAAATAAGGAAAACGACAAATGAGAACTTCCAATAGAATAACTCAGGACTTCAAAAGATGACATCACACAGTGACCCTTCTTTCTCACTAAGGAACTACTAAATAACCTGTGCTGGCACTCAGACCCTCCCTCCAGGAGCAGCTTCTCCGCACTGTTGTTCCCACTCTAATTACCCTCCTGCCTTCAGGTGATAATATATTTGCCAGTTTGCTGCAACTGTGCTTTTGTTAACTTTATTAACCCCGCTCTTCCAAAGAAGGTTTGTCATATGCAGTAATGAAAATATGCAGTCCGTCACTTGGGAGATGATATCTACTTTTCATTCACCCCAAAATACGGATGAAATCACCGTATCGATTCTCCACAGTGCCAGTAAAAACGCCTCGCTGCTACACTCTGTAACTCAGAGAACTGCCTTTTTCTTTCATATTAATGCTAATGGTTTCTCTCTTAGGGATAAACACCTTAGCAATTTTCTCCTAAATGCAAGCACTGAAGCGGTCTTCATCGTTAACTACCTCGAAAACCCCCAACTGCATTTGGTTTATCGTGCACCGTATAATACTTTTTCCCCCTCCTCATTAGCATGCAAGAAAGAATAAAGCCAATTTTCACCTTTTATCACAAACGCGTCATAAATGGTAAAGGGAAAGAATTAATAGCTCCGTAATTACATTTTAGTAAACAGCAGAGGGGAAAAAAAAAAAAAAAAAGACAACAACCCAGTAGTGAAGAGGTAACGACTGCAGCTGCGAGCAAGGGCTCGCCAGGGATTCAAATAAGCTCTTGTCAGCTTACGTGGGGGTTGCAGACTTGCCGTCTTCCCCAGCGAGGCTTGTGCAGCCTTGCAGAAGTGAAGCAGGAGGCTATGGAGTCAGACACCTCGTTGCTCTGATAAATGACTGCAAACGATATTCTGGCTTGCATATATTCTCTCTCCTGATGACTTCCATAACAAGTGTGCTTACCTTAAAAATTCCACGACATAGGTATTTCTCTCCCCTCCCCTGTGCCCTACTCATCACCAGCGCTATAATCTGAGCTAAGAACCCGAAAAGGGGGGGAGAGAAAAGAAACCAAAGATCTGCAGAGTGGTTCTTTTAGACTTTTGTAGCATTTAATCAATTGCGTGCTCATTTCTGCCACTGAAATTTAGCTCAGTCTTTATCTGGGGGATGTGCTCCATGGGGACTACGTAAATCATCACCAATACGAATGCAAAATAGCTGTGTTATAGCTGCACTGATTTTGTATCGCTTACAATATTAAAATTTGGTACGACTCTGTGACACAAAAGGACTAAGTTGTCGTGTTCCCTGTGTCTTCCAGCATGAAGGACATCCCACCGTTCTTTTTTCTTTGCATTTGCACCAGTGTTTCTGGTGCAAGTGGGACGACTAGGTAGCATTGCATGCGCAGGGATGGTCACTGGATTGGCATCTATATGTACAGTCTTGCAACACCTCTCTCAGTGACCTTCTGGGCACTTGTGGGAACAGACCCTTAGCTGAAACAGCAGGAACATGTGTCACCTCGACTGGGAGCAGTTCACAAAATGCCTCTAAGGTACCTTGACATGAAATGCAGCTGTCCCACACTAGGAGATGTTCAGTGGGACAAATTCTTCTCTCACGATTCAAACAAATATCTAACTTTTTTAAGGAGTTGATCATCACTTCATACATTCAACATACATTGAAGATCTCATCCAGATCCATTCCTACAATATCTAGGCCTTAAAGTAATGAGGAATAGTTTAATTGAAGCTAATTCACTTCTGGTGGGGTAAATGACACCCTTTTTCAGGTCCATAGCCTCTGTGTCTACCTATAAAATGGGGATATAGTTTTAATTTCCTTAGAAAAAAGAGAGAGCTCCAAAACTGTAAGTCATGAGCTATCTAGGTTAGATCAATAGATCCTGAAAGATCCTGAATAGCTTCCTAGATGTGCCGAGGCTGCCCAACACAAGGACACAACTCCTCTGGATTTCTGAATTCTGAAAGTTAGTGGAGTCTGATTTCTTCAGCTTGCTTCGAGGTGTTAGTCAGGTACGAGAAGATCTGATTTCTTACACAGGTACAGCCAACAGAGCTACCGCTAAGCTTTTGGGTTTTGTCTTTTTAAAAGAAAAGGTTGCTCCCCAGCCTGGTTTGCTGCACGTCATCCCGCTGCTCTGATAATGACATGGAACTCCCGTGGCAACAATTTATTCTCCTCAGCCATTAGGCACAAAATAAAAGCAGACACAAAAATCTTTGCAAGCTATGCAAGCTTCCTCCTATAGAAGTAAGAAAAAAATATGTATGAAATATATCCAGTTTAAAAAAGAAAACGGAAAATGTTCCGTATTTTCACTAATTATTTTCTTTCTTGAATTTCTATTTTGCTCTTCATTTCTTCTTTTAAAAATCTAGATAGATGCAATAACATTCCTCAGATTGTAAAGAAGAGGTGAAAAGCAATGGAGTTCAAAATTTACCGAGGCTTACTTTTTCTGTTCTTTTTTTTTATTGGTGGGGGGCAGATGCCACTTTCAGTTTCCTGAGCAAAACTATTGGAACTTCAACTGTGAAAGATGTCTTTTGTTTTTAGGCTTTTCCAGCCTCCTTCTGCTACTGTGAAATGAAAATAACGTCTTTAGAAAGCCTTTTCTTGCCAGATAACTCATGCAGTTTTGCAATTCGAAGGGTTGGATAATTCAGGTGAGACTATGGAACTTTTTGCTCTCCTGTTTTTGCATGGAGACACCACTATTCAACGTATTGGTAGAGTATCCAGCAGCTACAGAATAGCATAAAAGACCAATAAGTTTTGTTAAATTACTGTTCTTTGGGACAACCCACTTTTCCTGAGCAGCATTAACACCCTGTTCTGCAAAAGACCCTTCTCTTGGTCATTTGTTATTGTCGAGTCAAATGGCACCAGGCGGTGCTATTACATATGGTAGTTTTCTCAGCGTGCAAGCCAAGTTTTTAGTCCTGGAAATACCTTTTTGATGTGAATTTTGTGGAAATTGATACAGGTAGAAAACAGTTTTCTGTCCACTGGAGTCCCTGGAGCTTGGCTACTTGGTAACAAGTAGCTTTTGATAGACAAACCTCTGTAAAATGGGATTCCTAGTGAGCTTAAGACAGTCGCGTATATATAAAGAAAATAGGACACGCTTAGAGCATGTCCAACGTCTGCTGGAAGTAACTTCAAAGGGCTTTAGTGCCATTCAATAGTTGAAAGAAAAAGCATACAATACAGTTTGTAATGTTAGAAGAAACGGCAAATTTACATAATCACAGTCTTGTGGAGGACCTGCATGAAGTTTAATCATATGGGATGTGTTTATATAGGTGTTTTCCAGACAATGTACACCAGAACACAAAAAAAACCCCAAACAAACAAACAAACAACCAAAAAAACCAACAAGGAAATACTACAAGGAAAAATCTGGAAAGAAGAACAAAGTGTGTTACTAATTTAATCAGAAATTGTAATAAAATATTTTCTTTTATTTTCTTATTTTAAAAAAGTCATAAATCATTCAGCAGTATCACTGTATATTTATGTATTTTTGGAAGTTCTTAGTTAAAGAAAGACAAAGAACAGCAAGAGAGAAAGTATTTCAAGAGAAAAAAGAAAAATTTATTGAAAAAGAACAGATAACACTGGAAAGTATTCCTCCACCTGCAATGTGGAATCACTAGCATTGACTTTAATGAAGCGGAATGATAGCGAAGGGCAGCAGATCAGCATCACTAGACTCAATAAACCCTGGTGTTCACCCTAAATGCCTGCTCCCTACAACATCTTATTGCACCTGTTTGTCAGAAAGATAAACGCAGACCTAGAAATACAAACTGATTCATCCGTTATTGCACCATGATTCATTCACTGACGGGGATGGGAAAGGAAGTTTGGAATCTTAGCTGTTAGTTGCCTGTTCTTGCTAAACTAATATGCTCTTTTTTTGACAGTATATGCCTAGATCTTTTCCAACTGAGGCCAAAGACTATTTTGCCCATAATTTGAAGAAAATTGGAGTCAAGTCTGCAATTTCATCTAGGATTTACTGGAACTGTTTTTTCACTCCACATCTGTGTCACAGAATGTGTCTTCAAAATTTGACCATTCCCAAATACAATGACTTGGTCATGAGAAAGATTTCAGTTCTCCCTAGAAAGTAGAAAACAGCTTGTCTTGAGAATCCACTAAATTTTCAGTGCTATGGTTTGAGTTTCTAAGTACGTCATCATCAGCCTGTGAAACAACAACACATAAAGAAAATAAAATTAATGTTCTTCACCTAATACACTGTGTTAATGGTTGCCACTTAGTTCAATACCACTATGCTTTAAAAATAAAATGGATTTCATTTACTCACTACAGTACCTAGCAGAAAGTGCACTAAAATTATTTTCCCTGTAAAAGAACACGCTGTAAAGTCCCGTTAAAATATAATTACTGCCAAAAAGGCATTTTGCATTTCCTTGAGATAAGCTGCAGTAGTGGAGTTTGAAATTCGACTTCCATCGATTCAGGATTAGAGCAGCGTGTTTAGATAATAAGCAGAAGGATCTCAGATAACAGCCTGAGTGAGTCATCGGGCTATAGTGTTTAGTCTGAGAAAGCGTGTTTGTCTGAAGGGCTCTTGGGACTAATATGGTTCCTCTTCAAAGCTTGAAGCAGGGGGCAAAAATCATAGTCCTGGAGGTTGGCAGGATAAACATGTCCTGTGATTTGCTAGCAATTCGAGAGATGGATTTCACTACAGAGCACACTGTTGTTGTCAGGTTGAAAAGTGTCTGCCTGGAAATGAATTCATGTGCACACAGCTCCAGACAAAGGAAAATCTCCCTGAAATGGCATGCCATCACATTTTAAGGCCAATTTTTCAAGTCTCTGACTCACACCTGGGAAATATACTGGTGCACTAAGTTTATCATAAAAAGCTCACGTTTTAACAAGCAAAAATTGGTGCAATAATCTTGCAATGTACTGTCTCACTGACAGGTACAGAAATCCATTTTTCTACCTATTTGCCTGCTTCATGTCTGAAAACAAGTTTACCTTTTCTACACAGGGCCATCTCAGATTGTTTTTCGGTAGCGGGAATGCTGTCTGATGCTCTTTTAACGTTCCGCGTGAGGTCTAAAGAGGGAGGTTGGGTAATGTGTCATCGGGAGGAAAGCTGTGGCAAGAATAAAAGCTCCTGTGTCAGTCAACAGTTTATAAATACAGCAGGAGAGATAACTGCTGTGTATGCTCCACAAGGAGGAATTCAAACTGGGCTCCAGAAGTAGCAACATATTTTTAAGTTAGAAAAGAGAGTGAGAAAGCGTAAACGAGTGAACAGAACGTTTCCACAGCTCTGTGTGGAGGCTTTCTGTGCATGGCTGGAGCAGCTGGGGGTCGTCAGTCTCTGAGAATAATTGCTAAAGGAACTGAACACAGAATAAAGGACTTGAGGTCTAAATGTCCTTCCGTTTGCACCCACGAGTTTCCTGGAAGTCAAAGAGTTTACACCAGTTTAAATCAAATGTATGTAAAAGCAGATGAGGTTTATGACACATTGGATAAGAAAAGGGAAACCCCGGAACTACCTCGCCCCCAACACTTCTCCCAACCTTAAGGGACAGAGAGGCACATGGGTGAGTTTCAAGGGAGAGTTATTCAAGAAATGTCCCATGAACATGGTCGAACAAGGAAGTTCAAGCCAATTTTATGGATAATAGCCTGCATTTGCAGATTTCCATCAAGGTTTTATTATTTACTCCACATGCCAAATTGTAGCTAGCATAGAGGGTTAAAGGCTAACTCAATAAAATTCCTCCTGAAGCTCAATCTCACATTTATTCTCTGTTTTTATGTGCTTTTTGGTTTTGTTTCGATGGAAATGTAGACGCAAAAAGAAAACTTTTAGTTTAAGAAGAGTGAAAGGCATCATTTATAGCTTCTGGCAGCAAACGTGACGCTAAGGATACATGTCTTCTAGATTCAGCTGTGCCATCGAAGAAGAAAACCAACATCAGTTTCTTGTTCCTTTCCTTCTCGACGCATACCATGTTTTCAAGCCTTGTGGTCCGAACTGCTCAAGTAAGCGCTGTTTATGACAATTCAGCTACGGGCAGCTACATCAGCAATATCTGCTCTTGAAGCTCTCGGAGGTAAACGTAACCTTATTCTGTCTGAAGTTGATTGCGGTGAGCAAAGACAGGCTGCCCTGCTGGCAGGTGTAGCGGGCAGTGAAAAGCAGGGGTAGTGAGTTCCGTGAAGCGTAACTACTGACACTAGCCCTACACACGTTAAGAATGTACCTCTTATTGTATCGTTGGTGGGAAAATGATATTGGAAGAGCATTAGAGGACAATTCATGATGTAGAAAGTTCGGGGAACATCAGTCTGCTTCCTGAGAGGAGCAATCTGTCGTATTTAATAGTCTCTATGTATACACATGAGAAGAGGAAGATCAATAATTAGATGAGCAATACTAACAGTTTATTCATGTTTCTGGTTTTGACTTTGAATGTTTTTTAACTTCACAAAGTTGAGAACCAAAAATGTATTTCTGAAGCACCAGCTATGTTTTTGGTGCTCCAAACTGTTAAAATAAAATCAGTTAAAATATCAAAGATTTTAATCCAGTTTCAGCTATGAAATCAGATGTAAATTTTTAACTCTGGACTTGACAATAAAGAACTATATTATTTATTAATAAATCACAATATTTAGTCAGTGTTGAAGTGTTCAATTAATGCATAGATACAGCAGGAAAAGAACCATATTTGGTAAAACATTCTCTAGAACAGCAAAATACATTAACTTCAGTTGATTTCTCTATTGACTTCTTTTATTTCCCAAATAGGGAAGAATTACAATTTTAGCTCCTTGATACTCTGAAGTGATTAAAGTAATTATTCAAAGTTGACAGTGAAGTATTTATGAGTGCGAGGACACCCAGAGAGAAATAAGATTTCCACTACATGATTTAGGAGCTGTAGCATCATCTCTGCTTTAACATGAAGCCCCGTGAGGTACCAGCAGAGCACACCATCACCAGTGTAACTGGGAGTTTTGGATTTTCACCCTGAGTCACCAAAGTCCCAGCAGGATTTCATTTTGAACTTCAGTGAGCATAACATTAAGCCCTCTGTGAGGAAGGAGGCCACCGTAGCTGTTGACTTCAGGGGGAGTTGGGTTAGGTCTTGATTTATTCTGGAGGTGTGTAGTGTAGATAGAAAGGCAACAAATTCAAAGACATCTGCAAAGAGAAGCAGCTAAATCTAGGATACTTGGGAAGTTTCTGAAGAACAGGGGTGTAGGAAGGTGGGAAGAGCTTCCCAGCAGAGAAACAGAGACGTGTTTCAATGATGACAGTCTGCACTGGAAGAACAGGGAAATTTAAAGCAGAGATTTTCTTGTATCAGTTCAACGTGGATCTTCAGGTAGAATAGCTATGTCCAGGCTGTGCAATGCGTGGGGCTGATGTATTTGCAGAGCGTGGTGCTACTGCCACAGGTCTCTGCGTGCTCTGAAATCTCTGCGCCACATGTCATTATGTGGTCATTACATGCCATGGGCATCTAATATAGTGGATATTTTGGTCCCTTCTTGAAACAAAACTTAAAATTCTTCAGTCTTTCTTTACTAGTGTTCTCACCAGCTTTCACTGTTTGCATCATTCTGTTTTCTTTTCTTACCTTACAGCTGTCAGTTCTGCTAAAATTCATAATATTGGCAATAAATCCCCACTCCCATTAAAACTGAGGTTTTGTTCTAGCTTTTTTATATCATCAAAAATCAAAAATCATGTAAAAATTATACAGTTTTGTGGGGAATTTTTCCTAAGAAATGAACATGACTGGCAAAAGATGAGCTTTGTTTAAATTGGAAGACATCATATTTTCAGCTCCTTAAAAGGCCAGTGCATGAGGATATTTTTTTCTTTTTCCTGAATCTAAAAAAAATTTTCAAAGGGATTGAAGATTGTGCTCCAGTTTTGTTTTTTCTTCATTTTAAAAGAAGCTGACAGAAACTGAAATGCCATTTAAAAATATTTGTTTTAATAAAAAAAAAAATAGAGGCTTTGATTTTGGTGGGGGCTTAGGAAAAGAAGGAAACTCTCAATATCTGATTCTATCATTTTTTTTATCAGCAACACAAATATTTATGTTTCTAGTATCAAAACAAATGGAAAAAAATCAAAGTAGAAGAAATTATTCCTCTTGGATTTTACAACATATTACTCCCCAGCTCAAAATAAAAGCACACTATCCATTCTTGGTTCATTCATCATCCATTCTTTGCTTTGATTTTAAGCTGTTTTATTTCCTTTGTATAAATAATATTTGCATTACGGATGCAAATTTAGGATCAGGTAGCTCATCTTCTCTGCGCAGATCCGTAAGCGGGAGCACAACGCAAGGAGCTCTCTACCTACTGTGCCCTCTTCTATGGTTTACAGGGTTTAACTCCTGTACTCTCTCAGAGTCTCCACAACAAATTAGCAACAAACCTCTGAAGAAGAAGAAATCCTGTGTAACATTTTGCTTCTCTCTCCATTCGCAAAAAGCTGGACACATAAACTGTGGTTTATCATTTCTCTTCAGCTCTGGGTGAGAAAGTCTTTTATTTTTTAGCATTTTAACTCTACAAAATAGGACTAAAGTGAATTTAGGAGTAGAATGAAGTAGATGTAGACAGTGAACAATATTAAAGGATAAGACAGGTGGTCCCTAACACTAAAGCCTTACGAGACTAAACAGGTGGAGCTATAATTCCCCAGCGATTGTGTACTAATGACGACACAGGGCTGAATTACTAGGCTCAGACTTCCTGAGTGAGCAAAGATGTTGCTTCCTCTTCTCCAACAGAATCACAGAATCACAGGGGTTGGCAGGGACCTCTGGAGATTATCCAGTCCAACCCCCCTGCCACAGCAGGGTCACCCAGAGCAGGTTGCACAGGATGGCGTCCAGGCGGGTTTGGAATGTCTCCAGAGTCGGAGACTCCACCACCTCTCTGGGCAACCTGTTCCAGTGCTCTGCCACCCTCAAAGTAAAGAAGTTCCTCCTCATGTTTAGATGGAACTTCCTATGTTCAAGTTTGTGCCTTTTACCTCTTGTCCTGTCACTGGGCACCACTGAAAAAAGATTAGTGCCATCCTCCCGGCACCCTCCTTTTAAGTATTTATAAGCATAAGTATAGATATTTGCAGACATATTGAGCAGCAACTATGATGTTCCTTCCTTCCCCCGGCCAAATCATTGCTGAAGCTATGGTAGGACTATTACGCATAAGGAACTTCTTGGGCTTGTTATAATAATAAATTCTAGGTCAATTAAATACACAGCTTTGGAGACTTGCCTTGAAATTTAGCTTAAATTTTCTGGAGAATCAAACACTTTCACAGGAGTCTCAGCAGCAAGTCACTGGTTAACTGCTGAGACTGTATAATTTTGGGTCAAGGAAGAATAATTCAGGGTATCTTTTGAGTCCTGAAACTGGGTTGCGTTCACTTTGAAATTGGCCTACATTTCATTCACATGTAAAACTCACGCCACAATCCCCTTGAAATACATTTGATTTGTATAACTTGATGCCATTCTAATTCCTGACAGCGGACTGCTTTTCCCACCATTTGCAGTGCCCAGCTAAGGTGCATTCAGATGTTTGGGAAGCTGAGATCCAGGTTTCCAGGCTTATACTTCCTAAATCTTTTTTTGTGTTTTTGTTGATCCTGTACTAAGTGCACATAGACTATGGAAACTCAGGAAATTCTCAAAGCCTTCAAACAGAACCTGTCGCATACCTCAGGAAAAGATCAACCAGCTGCAGCATTTTGATTAAACAAGTTTTGGGATGGAAAAGGGATGAACAGAGTCAGATAGAAGAAATTCTTGCATTTAACTCCTTCTTTTGCCTTACGGTATGTGAAACTTAATTCCCTCACTGATGCTTACACATGCATATACATATTATATATACGCTGTGTTACTTTTGGCATTAAGATCTTTTCCTTATGGGTGAGCATTTGATGTTGAAATATAATGTAGGGAGGAGAAGAATGATCTACAAGTAGATCAGAAGATTCCCGTAATATATAGAAAAGCAGGAATGATAAACACAGAAGACAAACCAATATCACTTACTCATACCATGATTGGGATAGATGTTTCTGCATGCAAGAGAAAAAGGAATAAACAGCTTTTTGTCTTCTACTCAATCAAATTTATTGTCTCTTCTGGTCAGATTTTGAAGTTATACTATACCATTGAAGCATTCCTTTAATCTTCTCCTTTGTTAATTCCTCAATGTTATTCTGCCACTGGTCCCTTTATGTTTGAACATGGAAATTTGCTTCTAGCTCTGTGACCCATATATCTGAGGTTAAAATCTTTGGGTTTATCTCTGATTGAATGGTTCACATTGGGAAACTACTCACCTGTCCAGCAGTGTCTAGAATGTCCAAATAGGCTGGTTCGTCATCAATTCGGACTTGAGTTTTATAGGCATCCTCTGAAAAACATAGTGCAGTGCAGCTAAGCATAAGAGTGGCTCAGAGAATGGAAAATAAAATAACTTTACTAGTTTGGAGTAGGCTTTTCAAAAGCTCTCCAGTCCGACATAACTTTGCTTTCTTTCAAGTCAAAAAGACACTTTCTGAAATCCTACCATCGTTGCAAAGTATTAGCAAAAGGAAGCGATCTAGTCTTTTCTATTACACTACCTCAAAATATTAAAGAAGTAAATTTGCCTGTCTTTAAAAGGGTAGCACAGACTACAGGTGGTGTTTAAGTCACAAAGCTTCAGAGCTGTTGTGCTGGTGCTATGCAGCAGAGTGGTTTTTACTTACCACAGTCACACATCCGCACAGCTTTTCCAGCAAATAGTTTCAAGCTAAAGATCGTCTAAATTACTGGGAAAGTCTCCCTGTAGCTGAAGAGGGCTTCTGGCTCAGATACGTCAGAGCAATTAATTAGACCTCTGTATATCTCTGGAGAGGATGCAAATGGATTTTTAAAAATAAATTCTGTAATCAGTGTCCTCACACTCATCGTAGCTGGGGGGAGAGGAGGAAAAAACTGTGCTTGGTGGACCGTTCCCTTAGCTCATGATTTTGTCAACCTAAATTTGGAAGGAGAAAAACAAAAAAAAGGTGAACTACTATTTGCATAAACTGTTTTCCTCATATTTCAGTTTCATTCCCCTCTCAACATTTGTACTTTCTTCCTAAGGTTAAACAGAGCTTAGATACCCGGCCATGTTTATACTTGAAACAGTCCTGGAAATTATCTGTATTGTTTAATTAGACAATAATGCGTAGCAGCCTGAGTGGCTTTGGTGACTGATGTTATGCTTTGGCTGTGCATTGAGGTGTGAAGACAAGACAAGTGCATTTAGTGCATCTGAGAAGTGTCATTAATCACCATGAGCACATGGCTGGCCCTGTACAAAGCCTCAATCCTGCAAGCCCTGGCTGCCAGGGACCCTCAGGATTAGGCTGTCAGTGGTTATTGAGATAATACTGGGATTATAATATGGGATTATATTGCGGGTAACTGGAATTCTCAGGATAGTCCAATTTGTACCCTTTATGTCTTGCACCATATGACACTTTATAAAAGCATGTAAAAACTTAGTTTCCACCCACACAAAGGCAAAACCAAAGCATTCTGGATGGCCTTAACCCAGCCCACTCTTGGGCAGTCAGTGGCAGGCTATCTTTAATGACGTAATCACATAGAGTAATTTCCATTACTCTCCTGTTTCTTTTAGGACTCAGTTCAGCAAATTACTGAGGCACATGCCTTGCTTTAAGCAAATATCTAATCCCATTGATATTAGGATGATCCAGAGGCTTAATTAACTGTATGATACATTGCCTTGCTGAGAAAGCCAGAGCACTCCAACCAGCATGTTTCAGTAAATAGATCTTTTTTTTGGGATTGCTGAATAAGAAACTCCATGCCAAAAAGGGACCATATAGAACAAATTAGGTTATCTACACTTTAAATACTCTATTATGGCACTACAACGACATGTGCAATAGACTTTTTTTCTTTTTATCTTAACAAAATAATGAACAACAAAATATGAAAAACAAAATCAAATATGGTATTTCCTTCATATGAATTCTATTAAGACTATAAAGTATTATTAATATACTTCCATGCAGGTGGGTGCCCATTTGCATTACATTCATGCATACATAATTAACATATGACTTGCATAAATTTAGCTTGCACTTTTGGCTCCGCAGCTGGATAGTCTAAAGCCAATACGCCACAGTCCTATTTCTCTCTTCACTTAGACCAATGTGAGTTTTAATGCAGGAGCTTTAAAACAGGTAACGCAGAGAGGTATTTGTCTACTTAAATTCAGCTTGGATAAAAATGAGGTTGGAACCTGGATAAATCCTGTCTTATTTACTAAGGAAATAAATTAGGAGTTCAGAGTTAGTTATAACTAAAAGACCCACTGGCTTCTGAATATAAGTCACAGCTTTCAGTAAGTATGTAAGATATCTATGTCTAATACCCTGCTGAGCTATTCCAGGTGTACCCCGACACCGTGCCACTGTAATCAGTAAAGTTTCAACATTTAAAAGCTGGACCGAAGCTATGTTTATAACCCTTTTATTTTGCAAAGATGACACCGAAGGTACAAACCTACTTTCATTTATTTTATTTTCTCAAACTGTTGACCTTAAAACACTTTCCAAAGATGTGCCAGAGTCACTGTCCCATTTTCGTTCTTAATATATGCACACTTCTGCTGGTGGTGGTAGTGGAACGTAGTGAACATTGACCAAGCACATGAATCTAAATGGTTTTCTAGGCAAACCACGTATTTGGAACATGCTTTTTACTTGTAGGATTTGCCTTTGCCCCAAGAAATGTAGAGATGAAACAGGAAGGGGGTAGGTCTCTCATTTGTAGTATTCTCTGTCTGCATGTGTGCAAAAAGCAGGACAGTGCAGGTAATTTAGAAAAGCTTAAAAATATCCTCAATTGGGATGGGATAAGCAGCGGTATTCTCGACCTGTATTTGAATGGAAAATAGATAGGAGATTTAATGCCTACTTTTGTTAAGGCACTCATTTAAAAGGAAGTCCTAAAGCCCACATTTATCAAGGGAATTGAGATCTTGAGCCAACACCCTCATGCCAGAGATCAGATCAGAGCACCCACTTATGACCCATCAGTTTCTTAATGTTCAAGCACAACCAGTCTTCCGAGAGACACTATCTTTACATTTACCCTGTGTATTCACTGATCTCCTGGGCCACAAAGGCCGTGAATTTTTCCAGTGCAGGAGGTAGAAAAAAGTTGCATAAACTGAAAAACATGTTTCCCATCTCATGTTGTATTGACTGAAAAGACAAGCTAAGAGTGGAACAGCTGTACGGTTTAGTTCTCATCTATGATTATTAACTTTAAACTGGAATTTCATCTCAGGAAGTAATGGAAGTAGAGCTGAGTGAGGGATTACATAGACAAACATCTTTGTCTTACTCAGTTGGACTATGGGACATGGGCATTAACGTGGAAGGAAACAACCTTCTAAAGATCAAGAGTTGGATGTCTGTATCTTGGATCCAGTTAACATATTTTTGCTTTATTAGTAGCTATAACATTAAGCAGAAACCCTGGAGTCTTCAAACACTTAAAGGATTTCAAAAGGGACTACTATGTGCCTAGTCTTTTTTAGGCCAGGAGACATAGTACACGTTTTGGTCACATTGAGGTAACAGAAACCCTGAGATCTGAGAGGAACATGCTGTTTACAGGTGCACAGAGAAGAACAGAAGTGAAGATGTTCCACTGAAATAGCATCTGAGTGTACACAAAACAAAGCAGGAAAGTCTGCATCAGCAGCGCTAGCAAACTCACCATCTAATCTCCTCTCTTTAAAAATTACTCACAGAATCACAGAATCACCGGGGTTGGAAGGGACCTCTGGAGATCATCCAGTCCAACCCCCCTGCCAGAGCAGGGTCACCCGGAGCAGGTTGCACAGGATGGTGTCCAGGCGGGTTTGGAATGTCTGCAGAGTTGGAGACTCCACCACCTCTCTGGGCAGCCTCTTCCAGTGCTCTGCCACCCACAAAGGAAAGAAGCTCCTCCTCACGTTCAGGTGGAACTTCCTACTTTCAAGTTTGTGCCCATTACCTCTTGTCTTAAATTCATATTATTACAAATGCCCTCTGGTATATTTACACTATTTACAACGTTTGAGCACATTACAATGTCTTTCACCTAATTAATTTATAACACTATTATAATGCTCTCTTGAAAGTTAATTGGGAGCTGCTAAGCCACGTGTATCTGGATTTTACATCCTACAGCTCTAAGGACTGATGTTTATTAAAAGACCGAATTCCAGCTGCCATTTCAGTAAAGCATTAAGAAAAGCTACAAAAAAGAGACAAGAATAATAATCAGACATCAGAAAATAAATCAGACAATAAGTATATGTCTTATATTAACTTCAGTATTAGTCTTTTTCTGTGAGGCTAACTGTAAGGTCTCAGCTTTCAGTTTAGTTAAAAAGCAGCAGGAAAAAATGTGAATGGAGTTTATTGATATTGCTGTGAGATATAACCATAATTCAAACACAGACTGTAAGAATGAGCATTTTGCAGGTACCAAAGAGAAAAATTAAATAAAACTCCTGCATCCTTACAATCTGTATAATATATTAATATATGAACTGAATAGTTAAAATACCTGGTAAAATTTAACTTTTAAAGAGAATTATTCTATTTTTTTCCTGTATAGAATATGGGCTCCTTTAATAATTTCATTTCCTACAAAAACAACAAATGAAAATGAAAATAGATAAAAATGTCATCTTCAAAAATTATATTACTTGGCTGGAATTATTACTGACTGTTTACTGTTTTCTAGGGTGGGAAAAAAACCAAATAGAACTCCAACTGTTTGCTGAATGACACCTGTTCTTTTTTATTATTAATTCTTTCCTCCTTTACTAAATATCTTATTTAAACCAAGAAAAAATACTTTTTCAAAAGGCGCTTTTTAACTTTTTTTTCTTAATTGTGTGATTGTCCTTTCAGTATTATGAAAGAAAAGAAAAAATTCTTCCTTAAGCCTTTTGTTACCTGGCTTTTTTGTAAAATGAATACATCCTCTTTTTTTCAGCTTTCCTTTTTTATAGGACATCAGACAGAAGTACAATAATTAATGCAAGGTTGTGTTGCCATCAGTTGTCTTAGCACTGGAGAAGCTGGATTCATAAAAAATATATCAAAGCACTTTTTCAGCTATGAGCAGGTAACTGCTTCATGACAAATAGATTTGGATGGTGTACAATTTAAAAGGGAGTTGGAATAGGCTTTTCATCTGCATTACAGACGTGTTCCAGTCCCTCAAATATAGGTCAGCTGCTTGTTTCTTACATTGTTAATTCTGCTTATATTCCTTCTAAATAGTCTCTCTTCTTCTCTTATACACTATCAACTACAGTTAAAACCAATCAGATTCTCACATATATAGATGAGCCAAAAATATATTTTATTTGGCTAAGGAGGTGCCAAACCAGCAGAAGGAAGTCCAAGCTCAGTCAGCCACACCCGGAATTCTGCATCTTGTTGTTCTCCCGGTGTGTCAAAGAGACAGCAGGAGACTCAGCTCTTGGTGTGCTTAGATTATCTACTACATATACGTCTTAATCTAGAGATGCTCCTGGATGTAGGATGATCATGAGTCTTTGGCTGGGTGGGTGCTATTCCTATTTACAACAAGGAATGTTTAAATAGAAAAAGAGTGGATGAACAGGGATTTAAACCACTGTACCAACTACTACACATAAACTCCTTCTATTTTAGATAAAAACATGCGTGTCATAGGAATTGCCCATCAAAATACATTAGCTTTACAATTTCCCTTAGCATATAATTATTTTCTTGGAGTATGAGTGTCTTATAATTCGGGCGAGCATTGCTATCAGCGTTTTGCAGACAAGGACACCAAGTCACAGAGGTTGCCTCCGTGTGAGCTATGCACACACGATACGCAATGAATGGCTTAGAATAGTAGAACTGACAGATTTGATTGCCTTGTATTCTGTAAATATTCACGTAGATAGCAGTATCCTTTAAAATAAGGCAAGTAGAAAAATTAGGACTAGACTAGTAGCTATGATATTTAAATATCCCATTTCCAGTTCTGCCTAGTGTTACATAATTCTACATTATACCAGCAATTAACGATACTTCAGATTATTCTTTCCAGTGCTGCTGCTTTTCCTTCCTCAGCATTGAACTGCATTTGCCATTATACTGTCATTCGTTTAGCTTCGTCAGGTCTTTGTCGGATCTTTCAGGTTTTGCTCAGTTTTAACAGCACAAGTTGCCTGCTCCTGCCTATACAAGTGATGGTAACAGACAGCATCATTCCAGGCGGAAGAATGTTGATGATGCTTTGCAGAACAGAGAAAAAATGACCACCGCCTTTCCAAACCCACAGACAGAACCTCTTCCTTCAGTAACTACACACTGGGAACTTGTCTGCTGTTTCTGTGGAAGAGAAGCAGGTAAGTAATGCAGCATTTAATGCAGATAGTAACTCTCTGCTAGCCTTATTTTTATAAAAACACTATAGTGTAGGCCTTGAGAAAATTAAAATAATCTGAGGAAAAAACAAAGCATTAGTCACGTTAAGTGCTTATTGTAAAAGGAATTCATACATTTATTCATTATACATTCAGTTGCATGATGAGAAACACAGCACTTTCTATCTTTCAGTTTTCATTTTAGCATTCAAATTACCATAAACATCTTTTCAGATAAGATATTAAACCAGGGTCTTGGCCACATACATCTTCAGGAAAGATTCTGTAACGTTGTCTTCAAATGGCTTTGCTAAATTCAAATGCATATTACTGTTGTACATTCCAACTCTCCTTATTAATTTCAGTTGAAGATGCCATTCTTCGTTTCCTTTATTTAGTCTTTGTTCAGCATTATGACATGTTCTTAACTAACTGACATGTTCTGTTTTAGCAGTTCCTGCATTTCCAGTGGCACATAAAAACAAATCCTTGAGTGTTCATAAGATAACTCATGATTTCAAGGAGTAAATATGCAAACAGAAATACAACAAGGTACTTCTTTTCTGTAAGCCTGAAAACAGAAGATCAGAACACCTTATAACTTCAAGTTGATTTTGTCCTCCTGAAATAAGCAGTGCTAATATCATAGAATCATAGAATGGTTTAGGTTGGAAGGAACCTTAAAGATCATCTAGTTCCAAACCCCCTGCCATGGGCAAGGACACCTCCCACTAGACCAGGTTGCTCAAAGCCTCATCTAACCTGGCCTTGAACACAACTCTACAACTTCCCTGGGCAACCTGTTCCAGTGCCTCACCACTCTCAGAATGAAAAGTTTCTTCATAATATCTAACATAAATGTCCCCTCTTCCAGTTTGAAGCCATTATCCCTCATCCTATCACTACATGCCCTTGTAAAAAGCCCCTCTCCAGATTTCTTGTAGGCCCCCTTCAGATACTGGAAAGCTGCTATAAAGTCTCCCTGGAGCCTTCTCTTCTCCAGGCTGAACAACCCCAACTCTCTCAGCCTGTCTTCAGAGAAGAGGTGCTCCAGCCCTCTGATCGTCTTTGTGGCCTCCTCTGGACCTGCTCCAACAGGTCCATGTCCTTCTTATGCTGGGCGTTCCAGAGCTAGACACAGTATTCCAGGTGGGAATACTAGACTACGCTCAGATCCTCAAATAAACCTCTGCACTTCATCCTGCTACCATCGATGAAAAGCAGTGCTCAAATACCTGGAGGGGGACAGGGCCTAAATTACCTGTTGAGCATCCAGATTTGTTGCAGCATAATAGATTTGAGTTTAGGCCCAGTGAGTCCCACGCAGTCTGACTATTTGTTATTAGTAGTTTTTAACTGAGCCATCTTCATTGTCATACTCTCATCTCACTCCTTAAACTTAGGCTCTGGCTCCCATTGACCCTTCTCTGCCCGTGTCTGGTTACAACAATAAAACTAAAAGCTTCCTCAGCCTAATGAGTATTCTGTTTGGTTCTCACCTCACCGCGGTGCTCCTCTTTTAATGCCATTATGTATCTGTCTTAAAACAGCTGCTCTCAAATTAAGTTTCTCCCTCTTGTTGGGCTGCCTAATGTTTCAGATCTGTGCTCTGCAGGGCAAGACTGATAACACGCAGCTGCTGAAGGAGCCTGATTGATTTTCAGCATCGGGTACTTACACGGCAGCTTTCTCAGTGACCTGAAATGCACTCTGTGCCTTCCGAATTGGGAAATTGCACTTTCTGTCTTTTTTTTTTTTCTTTTTTTCTTTTTTTTTCTTTTTTTTTGCAGTTGTACCTATAGATATGTACAAGCACCTCTTTTTCAACGTCAGCTTGCAGTTTCGGTACTGAGGGCCCCTTTCATTCTCTGCTGAAAAGCAGGGGGAAGCAAAAGCAACTTCATCTCACTCAGTCTGCGGTAGGCACAAAAAAGAAGCATTATCTGTGCTCTAAGAGGTTTTGCGCGAACAGAAATCTGAGTGAACTGAACTTTGAGTCAGTTAAATCTGGTTTGGCTTCTCCCTTTGGGTCTTCCCTATCATGATGTTTACTAAAAAAACAGTTGAAAAAGGAGACAAAGGCCTGGGTGGCTTTCAAGAAGAACCAAAATTAAGAGTGATTTTGTTGCACAAAGTGTTGCATGGGAGAGGTTCTCATCTACATGTTCTCATCAAGAAGGAGACAAAGCACAATGTACAACAGAAAATTGAAGGTACGATACCCACTTTCAGGCAAAGAAGGTAAAATATGTAAGACCTACGTGGCCAGCTCCAGTCATACAGCACCTTGCACACAGCCGGATCTCTGTCATGAGGGCTCAAATTTTTTATGGGGCGCAAGTACATTATGATGGTGTATGTGAACATAACACCTTCAGTCTGCATTCATGGTAGCAAATGCTCCACAGGAATCAATCAAAGCCACCCACCATTTATAACAATATTGACTACACAAAAAACCTCCACGACTACACAGCCTCCATAAAGTGAATGTTTTCACACCGGAGCTGGTTTTGGCTGGGGTAGAGTTAATTTTCTTCACAGTAGCTAGTATGGGGCTATGTTTTGGATTTGTGCTGGAAATGCTGTTGATAACACAAGGGTGTTTTCATCACCGCTGAGCAGTGCTTACGCAGCGTCAAGGCCTCTTCTGCTTCTCATACCACCTCACCAGTGAGCAGGCTGGAGCTGCACAAGGAGTTGGGAGGGGACACAGCTGGGACGGCTGACCCCAACTGACCAAAGAGATATTCCACACCGTATGACATTGTGCTCTGCAATAAAACTAGGGGGGAGGTTGGCAGAGGGGCTGCTACTTGGGGACTGGCTGGGCATCGGTTGGTTGGTGGTGTGCAATTGTTTTAATTTGCATCACTTGTATTTCTTGGGTTTGATTTTTCACTCTCTTTTTTTTTTCCTTATAGTTACTATTGTTATTGTTTTTATTATTATTATTATTATTATTATTATTAATTAAAGTATTTTTATCTCAATCCATGAGTTTTCTCATTTTTACCTTATGATTCTCTCCCCCATCCCACTGGTGGGGAGCACATGCACAGCTGTGTGGTGCTGAGTTGCTGGCTGGGGTTATACCACAACAGCACTGTTGACTTGGATGCATCATAGTTCTTTTACTTCAGTTGCTACTCAATATTCTGATGCAACAAATCAACAGATCTTTCTACACCGACTACTGATATTTATTCATTCTCATGAGGTGTTTCATCATAGGGAAATTAAACATATACACATATATGTGATATCTGTATGTGGATTTATGTTTTTGTGCATGGGTATATATGTACCTACATATACAAACACAGAGAGACACGTAAGACCGAGAGTATCTGAATGTGCAAGAAGCGAGTATCATAAATTAATCCCTGCAATTGGAGTACCTGCAACGTGTAAAACTACTTACCTAGTTCTGAAAAAATTCAGGACCAGGAGCAGATTGAAAACTAAACACAACAAAATCCTATACAAATGTCTTCTACTATGGAAATACAGGCTATTTTTATACTAGTACACTATATATTAACTTTTTAATATTTGCAACATTTTATTTTCTAGTTGCAGATATGCATTTTCCCCCTTAAAATGTAATTATTAGTAAAGTCAAAATGCACGTTCACAAGAGCCCATGAAAAACAGAATCATTAAGAGTTCTGATCAAGTGCTAACTGTAGTTCATGTAACCAAGATGAAGTCTAGAGAATAATATGCCCTTATTCCTCCGTTCCCATAGAAATATGGATGGAGAAGCTGATCGCATGCTTACAGAACAACATATCGTGAAATGTGGGATTCACCTCTGGATGTAGAATAACCACCTCCTATAAATGATGGGCTTCTGCAGAGCGACTGAGATACAGCAGAGATTTGGATAAAAAACTGACAAAGCCTATGTGAATAATTTGGCCCAGTGAAGTAACTGTCAGTCATGACACAAATGCTGTTATCAACAAAGTCACCGTTTATGCTTTTAATCTGCAAGCAGGCACAGATGTGGCTAAATTTATATAAACAATAATAAAGGATATGACTTGCTGCCCAAAAAACTCACTCAGCTCTTCTTCAGACCTTGTACTACAGTCCTTCAAACAGGCTAAATTTCGCTTGCAAGGTGTCCCAGCCATGTGAATAAGACTATTTGAGTGACATATATTTTTCTCAGAACCAGCTTTTGAAGAGAAAATTCGATTTCTTACAAACGTTGGCATTTTTGCAAATCAGGGCTAAAAACTAGGCAAAACTTTGCTGTAACACTTGCTTTTCTGGCAGAAACCATTTGCAATATAGATAATGCTGCTAATATTTAATAAAAGCATATCATTACTTTCTCTGCTTCCAGAAAAATGTCATTTACTTCAAAGATGTACATGAACAAAGTGAACAAAGTACTCCTGTTTAATCAAAACATGATAATTAACAGGAGTCCAAGTACCCTTATCTTGGGGAACAAGAATAGCAGGTAGCAATTTCACTACTCTTTAAAGTCCGTGATTGTGCTACTGAGTGGGAGGATCTGACAGCTACAAATTCACTTCTTGTCATTTTAGGGGGAGTAATTAACAAGTTGACTACATCTGCATGGCTATTAGCGTGGACCGTGCCTTGGATTTAGTAAGGTGTAGATGGCTGCTGGCTTCTATGAAAGAAAGGTTAATGGAGATATTTGTCCTGTGATGAAGAATTTGGAATTGAGCATAATAAATCATCCACCTCTAGGAAACCATAGCATGAGTGCCTCTTCCAATTTCAAAAATCATTTAGGGGACATTTTTACAAGTCATGATAAACAAGGAAAAGGTAAGCAAGTTTTCCACTGCTGACCCTATTCATAGGGTTGCAAGTCTCACTTCAGCTCCTTCTAAGTTCATGATCTTAATCATAATTACCATCACTGTGTGGGGGTTGTGAGACCTATTACAGTAGATGTTCGGGTGAGATGAATCATGCTCATGATTTGGTATGTTTATGTTATGAATTAGAGATCACAACCTGCATGCGACTTCACTGTGGTTTATTGTTTTGGATAAACGTATAAACTCTCCTGCCTTAATGTCACCAGCCAGATGGAGACTTTGCTCACACTTTAGCCAGTCAGGATCTATAGACTAGGAGCCGAATCCCCCAGGTTATATGAGTGGCTCAATCCAATGAAAGCATGTATATGAAACTCTACTAAAAGCCCCGCAATAGCTAAGAACCTAAGACAGAGATGTTGTCCCAATTTTCTATGATAGGACAATGTTTGGAGTATCACTGTCGGCCTCTGCCTGAAGAGCTCAGGTCTGAGAATAAGCTCTTCTGTGATAAGAAGGAGCACCCCTCAACTACTTTTGCCACTTCAGTTTATTAGATGGGTCAATTAGAGACTTGGTGAATCAAAGCAGGAAGAAGCGAGGATTACTGGGTTGAGTCAAATCAAAAAACACCAGTTGCTGAGATAGAGGTCTTCTGCCTGCATGCAGCTGATAGGAAAAAATAAATAGCCTATTTTGTGTAGAACAAAAATATTCTGACAGTGGTTCCTATTCTTGCCTGACTCTTTCTAGATTTTGAATATGGTAGATATCATTATGAAAGAATTATAATAAAATTGTTTCATTATTATCATTATTAGTAAGATTACTATTATTCAAAAATATATCACAAAAGTGTTTTGATATTGTCACAGTTATGAGAAAAGGCTTTTTTTTTCCTTCCTAAATATTAATCTAGTTAATCAGTGCTTAATAATAGCAACCACAAGGTCACACTGTTATAGAGTTTTTGATTATTTTTCTTCTCTCTATGTTTAGCACATATACAATTAAACCCAGAGGTTTCTCGGAGGAATAGAAGGGTTATATACCATGTTTTGATCCTCCATTAACACTTTATTCAGTGGAGAAGAGAAGATGGCCAAGGCAGGAATATATCTTAATTCTAACACAAAGAGTTAACGGAATAAGTATGGACCATTAACAATTAAGGGGTTTTGGTGCTTTTTTGCATGTGAACATGCAGCATAGGTCTCTCATGGCAACACACAGGAGAAACACTTTTCTCCCTGTTCCAGCCACAATAGGCAGACGTTGGGCAGAAATGTTTGAGAAACAGAGTTGTTCATCTCTTTGCTTGCTTTCTGAAACACAGGAGAAAGGAAAGTCAGATAACTGGCCAGACTATCAATTAAGGTCATTCAGATTAGGTAAATGTTCCAAATGAGAATATAAGAAGTAGAGCCATAGAAGATCAACAGTCCATCTAATCCGTTTTCCTCTTCTGGAGAGTGACCAATAGCCCAGGGAATCCCACACAATTATTAATGCTTGGCTTATTGTCTCAGCTTCCAGTTATTTGCACCTCAAGGGCCCTTCTGAGCTGGAAGCAGAATCTTTGGTTTTAACAGCCCTTAATGGATGGGTTTTTTCCCTCCAATAGTTTACCTACATGTTTTTTGAATCCATCTCATTTTTTGGCACAGGTAATTATCCTTATTGCCTTTGAGAACAGATATCAACTCAGGAAAGAATTTTGGCTCATGGGCTGGTGTTTGAGAATGACTCTGCATGAGTTGGTTGACTCAGTTTTCACATCTTGCCTGTCCCAGAAATAAATGGAACTCTTTTCTCCTCTTTCATCCCCACTTATACTTACATTTCCCCTTAGGTGGTTCTATCCTTTTTGCCACTTTTTGAGCTTGCTGAATTGTTTTTACTAAAGTGATTAAACTCACTAACCTGGTAGACAACTATTCTGTGCTGGGGTGGCTTAGTTTTCTTCTGGACTACTGTTGAATCAGCCTGAAAAATTGTCTGATGAGTGCCAGAGAGCCAATAGGGTTGGGAGAAGGGCAGAGATGAAGAGTGGGACTTCCTTCATGTCCACACAAATGAGTTATTAGATTTGGCTCATCTCATCTCACAGAACTCCAGTCTGTTGCAGAACCTCCAAAGTGTGTTCCTACCAGGTGATAGCTCATGCGTCATTCCTTGTTCATGATTTAGGGCAAAGAAATTAGATAGCTCTACACTGGGTTTCCTCTATACACTATTTCCTTCCCTGAGACCTCACTGCAAAGACTCGTAACCGTAGTTGTTGTCTGGTACCACTGTGGCTGAAGTGAATCTATTAACGTAGCTGCTGTGTTACGTTTTCTAAGGGTATGAATGATGGACAGAGACAGACAACTGCGTTTCCAAGACTAAACCTCAGGCCTAAATGCTCGTCAAAGTGTTCTGATTAACCTCCAACCTTTGAGCAGGTGTGCGGTGAAATGATAGGGAGAAAACGACGACTGTAGGAACAGCTCTCTGGGCCACCTACTCCTTAGAAAGACATAGACTGCACTTGCTGGCCTGCTATTGTTTATATCCGAGACATTAGCAGAGGAAAGTTAGGAGATTAAGTGCTGTTTCCTGAGTCTCTGAAAATGCTAAGTGACAGCGAGCTGTCACCTGGTGTAAACAGCCCTCGAAATAATTGCTTGATGAGTTGCATTTGTAAGAAAATATGAACGTGACAAAGCAGTAGCAGACATTAAGTGTGTGTCCAGGATTTTAGATATGATTCATCTTGAGTGTGGACAGGGAAATGTAATTGGTTGCTTTGGTTATTTCTTACATGAAGCCTGCAAGCTGTTTAGGACTGAATAATTGGCTTATCAAAGCAAAGTCCCCAAGAAAGAAAGTTTAACAGCAGAGCTAGAGATCATGAATCTCAGTAACACAGCATATTTAGAATGGGGCTAGACTGGTTCATTAATGAGGAAAATACTGACGTTCTCAACAAAGGAAAGGGCAAAGAATCAAAGCTCATCTTGAGCTGAAAATGCATCCAAGTTAGAGGATATAGCTCAGATGGAAAAGTTGAGACATGATCCAACTATCACTAATCTGCTCTTTAGAGGGAAACTACCACCTTTTAAAAAAAATCTCTCCAAGAGAAATGGGATTATTTTTTTTAACCAAATTGCTTCCATCACAGAGAGAAAGATCCACTTTGATTTTTCTGTCTCCATTCTCTATGGCTTCAAATAATTTCTATTTCCCTTCACGGCATAACACTAAGCAGAAGGTATTTTGTTGCCTCATTGAAATCTAAACTAACTGAGAAGCTTAGGCACTTCTTGCGTTCTTAATTTCTTAATACTAGTCCCTCCTATTCTATTCATGGGATTTTTTTTAATCTTATAGTGGGAGCACCTGCTCTGCCAGACATGTGCCAATGCTCTCTTTTCTTTTGTCACATTAAGAAGGATTCTGCATGGTGAGTCCCACTCTGCATTTTCCTCCCTTCACTGCAGGACATCTATCCAGACACCATCATGTTCTGTGAAGACCCTGGTTCTGATGAGCTGTCGGGGAGGCACTGCAATTCAGATCCAGACACCTACATTTAGCTACAAGGTATGTGTCTACATGCAAGGTAGGTACCCAAAATCCCCTTACACTTAATGGAACTATAGACTTTATTCAGTTGTCCACACATAACGCCTGTTATTTGATACGCTCTCAGTAATCTTGTCTGGCTTTCTTTTACTGGACTAGAAGGGCTCTGGTGCCCCATAGGTCCTGTGTCACATCCACAGAGGGCCAGAGGATGATGACACAAGACCTGTGGGAGATCCACAGAATTCTGGATCAGGAACCTGAACCCAAACAGGATACTGTAGGACATCTGAAATGGCTCTTGAAACCTGTGATAAGGGAAATGAGCAAAGACTTAAATCTCTACTCCTAAATCCCCTTGAATCCCACAAAACTGGAACCTAGATACATAGCTCATGTGTAGACATTTTAATTTAGCTGACTGAATGTAAGGCTTAGTCCTAACATAATAGACATAATCTCTGTTTGCTCTTCTTCATGTACGTAAGTTAAAATGCTTTGTACTGAAAGTGAGTATTAACCTCTTAATGCAACGTATGATACAGATAATACCAACAGATAGAAAAATGCAAACTAATAATAAAACACAGGTTTAAGATTATGGTTCAAACACATACAGTAGTATTCTTATATATTCTCCATTTCTCATTTTTAATGATGACGAATATGGAACACAAACATAGGCAATTTAACTATGTCTACACAATCAGTCTGAATACCCTTGGAGACAGTCTTTGGAGACAAATTGTACTGGTTCCCAACCATTTTATATGAGTTGTTTATCCAGTTTCAGATAAGGCTACTGAATGTTTGGAGAATGATGAATGAAAGGCAGTCATGTCTATTTAGCTATCAATCATATTAATTTTTCAAAAACCGATAATTTTGGAGCTCAAATTCAGTTGTGGCTTGTTCAATCCAATCCAAATATTTTACCTTCTATGGAAAAATGAGAATGAGAATGAAATTAGGGTTGGAGTATAGACATACACACATCTTAGATAATAGTAGAAATGATGTAGAAACCTTTTGTACCCTAAAAATTAATTTGGATAGTATTTTTGTGGCAAGATGTCCTTCTCCTGATCTAGTAGATGTGTCCCGTCTTTGTCGTCTTTCACTCTGTCATTACTAATGAGTTTGTATTTCCCTTGTTATATCCTTTTACATTTTTGTTCCTTGAAAACAGATATAATACTCTTTATCACACAGATATTTTTTGGTATGCATTATATAGCCTTAGAATGTTTTCAGTCACATTTAATCTTTTTTCTCAAATTCACACACACATTTCCACCATCTTATTAAATCTGAGTTTAAATGTGTTTTACTTGATGCATTGGTGAATGCATTACTTCGTTAGGAAACCTCATGGAAATTCATGTGCTTAATGCTAAAGTACCTCCCATCCCACACCCATTTCAATTAAAGTGTGACATTGACACAGCCTTAATGCCCTCAACTGCTCATTTGACACAATCTCATGCAGTGATATCTCACCAAAACAGGAAGCTGCTTTCGCATCTCGTTTGCATTATGTATTCATTTGAAGATTAGTCACATGGCTAATGAGCATCTTGGAGGCTGTCCAGTTTGCTACACTATGTCATGCTTCCTTTCCTGCCACTCTACTTGCATTAACTCTCTGTGATATTGCCAAAGACTGTACAGAGTGTAAATTGCTCTTATCCATTTGTTCCAGAAAATGATCACATCCACTGCCACTTGGAAATTGTTCCCATTGTTGACTACAATTAAATATTAAATGTGTGCTGAAATCATTTCATTTTCCTGAAGTGCTAACCTCTGAAATTTTGCCCACGTACGGTCTAATTCTAAAAAAATTTTGTCCTTCCCCTCCCCATCTACTTACAAAAACAATATGTTTCTGCCTCAAAATTCTAAATTGCAATGTTTGTAGCAAGCCTAAAATACAGTCATTATTCCCGCTTTATCTTGAAGTGGCATTAAACTGAAAGTGACAGCATTAAAATTAGCATTTTGGGTAGCATTTAACTTTTTAATCAATGTTTACTCTATATTTTAAACAAATCTTGACACATCTATTTGCGTATTTGTGTGTATGCACATTTATTTATCTCTGTATATAAAGTCTGCAGTTTGAGTTTCTCTAGATCTTATCAGCTTTTCCAAACTAAGACAACCAGCTACAATAAAAAACAGTTTCATACATCAGAAGGGACTATTTGTTGTGACTGTTTATTTTGACACCGTATGTCTGATCCGCGCATTACAGAGGACATCTCTGAATAAATTCCTATTGGAACAGAAATGCACCACTTACAAAAAAAACCCAAAACCACAGAACAAAAAACAGCCTCTTCCCTCAAAGAAATCCATATTAGTCTTTTAAAAAGTCTTGGACTTAAAAAAGTGTCAGACTATCCATCACAACATCCTGTAAATTCTTCAAAAGTATAGGTACCCCATCTATAAATTATAAACATAGAAAGAAAAACATGTAAATAATTCTAAATCGATTTGCATAGCTGTTTTAGGATCAAAATTAACACATTCGAAATGTATGTATGTATGACATACAAATCTATAAGCACACGTATCACATAATGCGGCAACTGAAATACCATTTTAACAAAAATTCTGCGTCATCTCATGGTAGCAACAGCTTTCTGTGACCAAGATCCCCTGTAATATTTCAAAAGTGTCAGTGGATAACAGAAAAAAAGTTGTAAGTACAAAGCACCGTTATATTCAAATTGTCTATTTCTACCACGTTGCTAGAGATAGGAGTTACTGTAGAAAGAGAAAACTCTAATGCATTGATAATGTAATGTCGAACCACAACAATAAGGAATGATAGGGAAAATCCATGTTCCTAGGGACTGTCACAAAAATGGGGAAAATAATGTCTCTGCATTTTTAAAGCTACTTGATTATTACTGCACAATGTTTAGGACAAATTCCTAACTGTGTGTTTGGAGGGAAGCAGAAGTGGGAAGGGGAAATAAATTTGGCAGCATATTAAAGGGAAAAGACTCCTCTGTATTCTCTGGTCAGTAACAGTAACCAATTTTCACCATAGCCTCATGTTGGACTAGACAAAAGAGAACTATGCTCTCATCTTCTGACTCCTCTTAAAACTCACTATCTTACCAATTTACAGATGAAGTATAAAATAAAAATAAAATAAGGAGAAAAAAATCTTCTCAAAATCTTCAAAAGTCAATTGCTCATGGGTATGCATCTATGGAGCAAGGAATAGGTCAGGACATAAAATGTGTTCATTATACCAAGAGAATCGAACTTCAGAACATTTCTTAGGACTAAAAGGACTTGGACTTTTATGAAAAAAACCCATGAAAAACTGTTGGCAACCATGTATTTTTAAGTCAAATCAAAAACTATTGCAGATTCCTTGTTTCGGGTTTTTTCTGTGTTCCTGACTGATCATACAAGATGGTTTTGTGGATCCCTTGTACAGATTGAATGTGGTTTGGTTCTGCTTTTCAACTAGAACATCAACCAGATTGCATCAGTCCTACACTCATGTGCTTTGGGAATGGTTTATTGTCTCCTGTCTTCTTTACCTAGATGCAAATATATTTCACAATAATCTACAGAAATGAAAAACCGCTGAAATTATTATTCCATTCCCATGTCAATGCTTAAGGTGGACAATGAAATGTTAAATGAGTGGTTATAAACACTTAGCAGTCCCAGGGTTCATTGAAATCTTTCTGATAAAACTGAAAGTGGTAGACTTTGGAGATTTCAAAGAGAACGATGCTATTTACAAAGGCCCCTCCATTTCACAACTCCCTGCCTATCCATAAAGGAGACCTTATATCAGCCTTCCATTACCTAAAGGGGCCCTACAGGAAAGGTGGGGAGGGACTCTTTATCAGGTAGTGTAGTGACAGGACAAGGGGTAATGGTTTTAAAAGGAAAGAGGGTAAATTTAGATTAGATATTGGGAAGAACTTCTTTACTGTGAGGGTGGTGAGGCACTGGAACAGGTTACCCAGGGAAGTTGTGGAGGTCCCATCCCTGGAGGTGTTCAAGGCCAGGTTTGATAGGGCTTTGAGCAACCTGGTCTAGTGGGAGGTGTCCCTTCCCATGACAGAGGGGTTGGAACTAGGTGATCTTCAAGGTCTCTTCCAACTCTAACCATTCTATAATTCTATGGTTCTATGACCTCAGAATAGCTGAAAAGCTATGGTGAATTTTTTTGCTTTGCCACTCTGCTGGAGTGAAGGTGCATTTCATATGTGGCCTGGTTTTTTCTTTCCTCATCGTCTGCTGCTGGGTTCTGTGAGAAACAAGACTCTGGCTACATAGATCACTGTTCTGCCCCAACATGATAACTTCCCCCTGGCACAAAGCATCTGTTTGTGACTAGCTCCTTGTGACCTTCAAGGAATAACCTTCCCCTTGGCAACTCCTGGTATCAGCACAGCCTTGACCTCGGATAAGCTCATTCTGGATCACTTTTCCTTCTGATAGCCCAGAAAATTCTCTAGAACTGTAACATTTTATTAGACTGATGGAAAATAGTTAAAATATGCCTACCAGTGGAAGTACAAAAAAACCTGAGATGAATTCTGTGATTTGAAACCAGGGTCTCAAAAGTAGGAATAGCAATCTCAACAGTATAAACTTTTTCAATGTACTGAGATTTTTAAATGTATTTGTTATTACAGGTCACATAACAAACGATTCCCTCTGTTTTCTGGTTTCATGTCCAATTTTGAGGGGTCATACCACGTATTTACCCAAGAGAAAACACACATAGCCTAAGATTATACTCTGCTACATGTTTTAAAACATGAATAGAAATAAGCCTTTCTCAGGATGTCCTCAGCATGCTCTGAGAGACAGAAGTGCTGAACAGATAAAACTCAAAGTCGTACTTCCAGTTGTGCCTCTAGCCAGCCGTGCGAGTTTGAATTCAATATTTCATTTCTCTGTTCTCTATCTCCCTCTCTCTTCTCCTATTTAAAGTGTTGGTTTTACCGAGCAGAAGCTGCCTCTTACTCAAGGAGACCTTCATCTTGATTAGGTCCTCTAGGCATTCCTGCAGTATGTACTTATAATGCATCATAAGCTTTCCTTCTCTTTATGATTATCTATTATTCATATTGTGGTAGTGTCTAGAGACCAATAAGTTAAGATTATGACAAGATACAATATATGGATAAATACAGATGGCAGGTGGATAGCTAATAATAAAGATGGGTGTATGTACATAACTTAATGGTGTCAGTAACTACTAATGCGCCTCTTTTCCAATTAGATCTAATGATTATTTTTTTCCTGAGTGCAACAAATGAATTTGCAGCAATTCTATAGTAGTTTTGCCTTCTTTAGAGTTGACATATCTCTTTTTTTTTTTTGTAATGTTTTTAATGGTTATAAAATTACCAATGGCATGAAGAATTTATACATGAGGATTTTTTATCATTAAAATACCACAATTTACCAGGAGTTAATATCCAGGAAATGTGGAATACTACAGAAATAACAAATGAAAAGAAATACTACTGATGACTGTTTTACTTAGCAAAACAGTAATTTTATAGAGGTTAAACCTGAATTTGAAATATTTGAAAATTTAAAGATAAAATTTGAAAAAATAACAAAAAATCGCTTTGGTTGAGGGAGTTAGAAAAAACTTTTTTTTTTTTATTTCCCCTAAAACAATCTTTGTAAATATTAATATTTTTAGTGTCTCTCACTTATGAGGACCAGATTCTGCCATCTTCTCCTAGGTATAAATAAATATTACACATGGATAGTCCCTATAATTGCAAGGGCTATTTATTATAACTAAAACTAACTAATAAAGCGACCCTTAAATGAATAAACATTCAGTTGTGCTGATTTCTACCTTGATGTGACATACATCTTTTACTACCTTCATTCATATTAATAATTATAGTAGTGCCCAAAGATGCTCAACAGCAAGAAAAAAACTAGTCTTTTGACAGCCATTCTTGAGATCAGAAAGTCATAGAAGGGTTGAGGTTGCCAAGGACCTCTGGTGGTCATCTGGTCTAAACTCCTGCTCTAGCAGAGCTACCTAGAACAGGCTGCCCAGGAGTATGTCTAACAGTTTTGAGTATCTCCAAGGATGGAGACTCCACCACCTCTCTGGGCAACCTATGCCAATGCTATCCTGTTCTGGGGAGCCCAGAACTGGACACGGTATTCCAGGTGGGGCCTCAACAGTACTGAGTAGAGGGGAAGGATCAAATCCTTTAACATCCTGTCAATAATCCTCCTAATGCAGCTCAGGAAACCGTGAGCCTTCCTTGCTGCAAGGGCACATTGTTGGCTCATGTTCAACTTGATGTTCACCAGGTGCCCAGCAGGATGTCAGTAGATGATACCCAATACAACAACAGGAATCCAAGGCCGTTCAAGGCATTAAATTACTTGGGTTTATACCCTGTAAATATCTTCCAGATTTGTACCCAGCTTAGAAAGGAGAAACACATTTGAAATGTTTTAACGAGAGACAATTTTTGTCACAGCCTTTTCGAATTAACTGTTTTAGAACGAGAAATTCAGTTCAGTCAACCAGAATTCATTCCAGATCTCTCTTCCAGCTCACTGTCCCATTGTACTCCAGCCATATAGTCATACAATAGTCAGCATCTAAAGACAATGACTTTCAGTCTGTTGCAGATACATGTGAATATTTATGATTACCTAAGTTTTTAATGCAGGTATACCCAGTGGAGTTAGTAGAGTATGAGATCCCAGAGCACAATGCCAGTATATTAAATTCAGTAGACACTTGATTTTTCTAGAGGTCAACTAAGAGTTTAAAAGTGGAAAACAGTACTAAAACAAACAAAAAAAATCTTTTAAAAACACACTCCAAACTGGAGTTTTTACATTATTTTAGTATTTTGAAAGATTGCTTTCTGTCTTACAAGATTTTTGGTTTCTGTGATTATAATTGCACAGCCGCAGAGCATGAAGCCACAGATCTGTTGTTGAAAGATTTTCTACAAAGTATTTCAGGAAAAAAAATATATATGGTATGACCATGACACAATTTAATTGTCATCACAAAATTAAAGTTTAATCTAAAGTTGGCAGATCTTGCTTCTATCTAAGTGCTATTTAGGAGCAGCTTCTCGCTGTATGACAATCTTGAATAAGCAGAGATTGAAAAGGATGAAGAGAGAATAGTCCCTACTCACCAATAGTTGGATCATGATAATCAGGGAACCGATGGCTTATGAACTGCATTGTCATTGCTGGAAAGGAGAAAGATAGAGAGAAGAAAAAAGAATGATATTACTGTTTTTAAATGACAACAGGGAAAAGAACATGCAGAGAATTCACTCATCCAAGTATCAGCTTAGAAAGTTAGACAAAAGTCGGTCATGTCTACAGCTGCAAGAACACATTGGTATTACAGTGATAATCAAGAAATGATAAACAGGGAAAAAAATGAATTAAACTTCTTTATTTGTCTTAATTTCTTCCTTTTTAAACTGTATTTTATCAATTGTTGTACTAATATGTTAAATCTTTGTAACACTTGGTAAATACTGTTAACCTGATATTGTTTACAGATAAAAATTGCCATGAAGAAAACATAAAATACAATTTACAAGGCTGATTCATAAAATTTTTCATGATGTTACAAAATGCCACTGACTACAGTATCTGATTTATTTTCTGGTGCATTTTAAGAATACCTAACTCATTAAACTTGATGCAACAGGCAAATGTTTCTGTTGACCACCTAGAGCTTGGTTTCTTCTGAACAGACTGTTTTGTGGCTGCATATTACCTGCTTTCAGAAATTTTAGGAAAGTTACAGTAGTCTTCAGGAAAATTGCTTTGCATCATTTAGAATGGGTGGCGCTCTGGAAGTGAAATTCCAATTTATGTAGAAAGCCAGAGGCATTCATACCCAGTCCAACCATAAGTTTCCAACAAGCCGTTTAAAGTTCATAGACTTTGAATAACCATGAAAGTAGGTTTGGGTATCTAATGTTCACAGTAATACCACCAGTTACCAGAACAACATGGGAAGTTGTGTTATCTTTGACGTCTTTCCTCAGGAGTCTGAATCTCAGCTCATTTGAAAAGTAAGGGAATTTACCTAACACTGAGAGCTGTGAAGAAAAGACCTTCAAAAGTGAAATAGGTGAATTCCATTTGAACAGAAGGGGGAAAAAATAAGACCTAAAAGATATTTTTAAAATATCGCTTGATTTTTAAGCCAGTTTCATTATTTTAATTTTTTGTGGGTTTTTAATGTTTGCATTAAAATTCCACTATAGCTGCTATGTGGCCATTTGTTAAAAAAAATACCCCACCTGAATAATAACTATCAGTCACAACATGTTAAACCAAAAATGAGATTCTGCCCTACATCTTGAACATCTTGGTTACCTTTAAAATCAGAGGTTATGAGCAAGAAATGTGGCATTTTAAAAATTCTGCGTATAAATACACCCATTTTCAAAGCAGCATTCTTTTAGTTTAATGTTTGTCCTCCTTATATTTTCAAGAATCAGGGGGCTGAGGAGACAGTTTTACAAAATGATATAGACAAGGAGTATTAAACATTTATTACCATGTTAATAAATTATTGCATCTTTAGCGTAGACAAATATAAATGTTAAGAAGCAGCATTATAAATTCATAGTAATTCAGAGAGGGTAACTGTGTTAAAAAAACTCATTCAGTCTATACATATTATTGGGGAATAAATCTACGTGCAGTGACACTCATGTCTTCTATATTATCTGTTGTTAGATGCATTGCATTTAAGTACTGTGTATGTTTGGACACTTTCATTTCCAGGACACCTGTTTTTCTAATCACGACAGATTTTTAGGCACCTCCATCTGATAACTGTTAGTGGCTTATGAAGAATAAATTGGTGCCTAATGTGATCCGCCTAGTTTTCTCTGAGAAGCAGAGTCAGCTAGCAGAGATGCTGTTCATATGGTTTATGCCTACACATTTTGAGCTTTCTGAGGGCCTGTAACATAAATGAATTCAATTTGTTTCACTACCTGCTGCTTTTTCCTGCCAAGCTTTTTTTTTAAAGCAAACTACGCTGTATCTGATCTCATTTTCTTTCCTTTTGGAGCTATGCCTGCGTCACAAAACCTGTTGTTACAACTCAAACGGAAATTCTTAGAGGACACGCGGAACTCACAGTAAACATTTTTCCTCTCTCCTGAGACATCCCCAAATCAACGTATCATTTATATCCTCATTAAATCCGCAGGATGTAAGAGGACTGAATTAATCTGGAAGCATCCTACCGATTTTCTACTGTAAGGTGCAAAACGTTAGCCACTGGGACGTGTAAAATTTCTGCCTCCCAGACCACGCTGTGTGTGTGAATATGCAACATCAAAGCCTTCAGGGGAAGGAAGGCTGCGCACCGTGCTGAAGAGGCGGATCAGAAGAGGAACTTGTGTCTTGTAATGTCAAGTGCAACAATCCTGACTTGTACGTACCTGATCCGCGCCTCAGTCCAGAGCTCTACATGAGCTGATGTGGTTATATACAAAATGAATGGGGATAGGTACAGAATTTGAGAAAGGTGTTCAGGGAAACACTCTACATAATGAAATTAAACTGTCTTACAGTTAACTGGCTAGCAAAAAGGTGAATAAAAGCTTCCTTTTACATGCGTTTTGGCCCACAAGTGCTTCCATGACAGCCTTTTGTCAAGGGCTCCTCCTAATCACCAGGGTCAGGAACTTCTTCGGCCTCTTTAGTGGTTGTCATCTCTTGCGTGGTGATGAGCACCCTCTCCCAGAAACAGGTTTCATGGGTTTGTTTTCTCAGAAAGAAGGAATTGAGGTATACTGTCTGATCTTTTTAATCACTGAATTACAACATAAAATAAGGAAACCGGGATATAAGAGACGGGGTTTGCAAACCATTTTACTCTGTGTGTTCTTTAAAACAAGAATTAGCATTTTCTGTTAAAGCCTACTGAATATTAGTGCTGCAAGCATTTTCGGAGCAGGCATAATGGGCCTCTTCCCCTAAGGAACAGAAATAACTAGGTTTTGGCTTCAAATAACAAATCTCCATGAGGATCAAGGACAAGGAAGTATGAAAACCTCAGGTCTGATATACAACAACCGTTGTGTCCAGATTTACCAGATATTCCACAGTCTTGGCTGCTGGACATGCAGAAATTAGTTCTGAATGATGGTCAGAAGTTGGTGGAATGCTTCCCAGAGGAAAAGAAAGCTCAGTCACTGCTAGCACAAAACCACACAACTCATCTGGAGCCTTGGGAATTAGACCTGCGGATAACCAACTTTGTCTGGGCTCCCCAGCAGGACAGCTGGAGTACACTGGCTTCTTCACTGATACTAACATCAGCTCCAAAATAATTTTCCAGAGAAAAATAATTTTGAAAACTAATGCAAAAATAATATGGGTATTCCATGCTGCCTTATGAAAATATTCTTCTTGGTTCCTCCTTTTTTCCTTATGCATTATCTTTTTTTCTGCATAAATTAACACTCATACCTAACAAAACCGTGCCATCATCAGATATTTTTGTGACCATTTTCCTTTGGAAATCCAAATAATACTGCTCCAATTTTTTACAGATCTATAAATTAGGGACCTTTACCTCTGATTTATGCCACACACAAAACACTGTATCAAAATGTGGTTTTAAAGCAGGATATTAAAAGAGAATAAATGCATAAGACCAATATTTGAATAAATATGTATATATGTAAAAGCAGACTCAGTTAAAAAATGGTTAAAAAAAACCCAAAACAAAAACCTTTTAATCCATAACAGATATTGTGAAACATTTTGAATTGCAAGTTGCCTGAAAATTTTTAATGAATATTTTATAAGACTGTGAAGATCATTCCACTTAAATGGGACATGTACATCACATGGCAACTATGATAAGTAAAAGGATCATTGTTTCAGATGAATAGTATCTTCTTTATATCCATCTGTGGCTAAGCAAATGCAGATTGCCTCAGCTGAATAAATGTAAACCTGATATGCATGAGTATGTAACTTTAAAGTTGTCTTGTGTTTTCAGAATAAAAAAGGGATTCAGATTCTGCATTTAATTTTCAGTTTCCGATTATGCTTAATAGTTCATTAACTATTTGGAAAGGTATATGTGATACCTATGCTGACACTGAAATATATATGTTTTCTATGAATAATAAACTCATTCCTGTCTGCTACTTTCAATATAATTCCTACCCTCTTCCTAATAATATTTTATTTACCTCCCACTAGGAAATGCCATGCTTAGAAAAAGGCTGAGGTTATATTATTCATTCTAAAGCATCCTTTTGATCAGTGCAGCAGTATTAAATTTCATGCAAAGAAGGTATCAAATTTTTAAAATATATATGTTTGTGTGGGCCCACAGGCCAATAGAAAAAATACTTCAATACCTATGCAGTTGTGAGAGCAGGTAGAGCAGAATCCCACTGTCCTTCTAATTTGTTCTAAATCTGACTTGTACCGATGACTTTGAAAATAGTCCTATACCTATTTTTCAAGGCTGGAGAATACGTTGTGACCTTACACAATATTCTTTATGGTAATAGTATCCCTGATCTGAATATCTCATCCTGAGCTTCCTACTCCTCTTTATTCACCCAAGAACTTCCACATATTCTTGCTGTCCTGGGTGCTGTATATGATCATATATTAATCTGTTTCCATAAGAATCTTTACCCTCATCACAAAATCCTACATTTTAAACAGTCTAACAGAATGATCACATTAGTTGCAACTCAAGAGGTCTGTGGTTCTATATGGTTGATTTACTTTAGTTTAGATCCACTATTCCAGTGGATCTTTAACTTGTGTTTTTATAAACATTGAGGTTTCAAAGATACCAGCACAGAAGACAGGCTTAAAAATAATATAATATGGTGGAGGTGGCCAAGAAGCTATAGAGCCTGAAAACAGAACAGTAAATCATATTAACAAAATTCGCACCATAGGAAGAGACTGTCACAGAAAAAAGTGATAAATGTGCTAAAATTTTAAGAGACATCCTTGTCTCTATCAATCTGTAAAATTAAATAACTTTCTAAAAAAATGGCCAGGGCATGTTGCACATAACTGATTTTATTCTTTTGATAAGGTGTTTGTATATAACTAAATATGGAAAAATTTTATGGTATCAAAGTTAGACTATTTCAGCAACTAGACAAACATTTTATTACTACTATTTTATCTCTGAAATTCTGGATAGTTTGAACTTTTTCTGATGGTTTCAAACCCACAAGACCTCTGGTATCATCTTCTAAAATGTATGATCTTTTCAAATGTTCATGCCTGAAAATAAGAATGTTGACTTGTGTTTCATTGGCTTGGGAAAATGACAAACATCCTTATAACTAAGTCTTTTGGAGCTCATTCCTGAATTTTTAGATTGACTTGTCAAGTAAAAAGTCATTTGCAATCATTCTTCTGTCCATTGAATCTTATCAAATAGACTTTGCAATAACAATGTGCAAACATATATATGATGAACAGTAAGAGGTGAAGACAATAGTTTTTCCAAAATCTTATCTGCTCTTTGAATTGCATTAACACTCACAGCAACTTTGAATGGCTGGAGACACCAATAATGCTAGAATATATTAGGAAATAAAAAAGGAAAAAGAAAAATTTACAAAAAAACTCTAAATACAGTCTGAGGAAGATTTCATGTATGGTCAGTCTCTGCAAGTTTAATAAATCAAGGTAAAAGACAACCAAGAAAAATAAAAGCTGTTAAGGCTAAAGGGAAATTTTACTGTGAAAGAAATGGGAGCTATAAACAAATTTAGGCTACAAATCAGAAAATATTTCTAGCTACCAGATGAAAGGTTTTCTGAAACAGAGTTTAAACATGGATGGAAGAGGCAAGAAACATCTTTGATTTGAAGATGCTTCCTAAGTGAAAGGATTGCCTTGAATCAGTGACTCAGAAGGTTCTTTTGGAGAATTTCCCCCTGTATTCTCAATTTCAGGTGGGTAAAACATTACTTTATTGTATGATATTTTGATATAGATAACACCTATAATCAGGTCTTCAACTAATGTCAGTGATGGAAATGAATTCTTGCTTTCATAAAATACTATGTGCTTTTTTTGATCTCAAACATTTTATAAAGAGCCTCTTACTTTCCAGGGAGAAGTTTCTGTATGGAAAACATTGCTTTGTAATAACCAGGGTAACTTAAATGACCCTATATTTATGACATACTTGTGTAGGGAAAAAAAAAACAAAACAAGAATTTGAGAGAGCTCCATATACAATTCACGCAGTTAAAGCCAGCCCATCTGCAGCCTTTGCTGTTTTGAACAAAATGTCTTGCACTTTTGAGGTATTGCACAGTTGGCTTTTTTCCTATCCCTTACTAAGAAATCTTATGAGATAACAGACATCTCTATCAGATGACAACTTTCCAGGTCACAAAGGACTACATGATTTGAGTATACCGAATATTTCCTCTGTTTTATTTGTGTTTATTTTATCTATGCACGCTACACTTAGATCACAGTACATTTTAGAATAAATAACTGACAGCAGTAGTCACCTGAACCAAAACAAAACGAGTCAGAATGATGAAATAATGTTGTCACATTCAAGTGCTTCACATCAGCCCCAACCAAAATCACCAAACAACAGCTACAATGTTGAAGGTGAGAGAGGTTGGTTGATGTCAGTGGAGAAAGGATCATCCAAACCAGTAGTCTTCCATGATGACATGTAGCTAACTTGATTAGATGGAGACCAAAACCTGTATCTGGAAGAGTAAGTGAATAAGCTGCCTCGCACTGAAATCAGTGGGATTACCCATTTCCCAATTGTTAAGGTGTTGTGTTAGTTCTGAGCATTGAACATCCATAGTGGTTGAATATTATGTCGTCCAGAAGGTATACGACAAGTATATGAGGAGTATCTATTTTGGTCAAAAAGATGAATGAGAAGAAGAGTGATGTCTAATGCAGGGTATTACAGAGTTTTAAGAAGTTTTAAGAGTACAGGGAAGGTAAATAGAGATATAAGGTGATATTATCTAACAATAAAATATTTTTGCACATTGAGTATAGCTAACTGTATGGTTGTCCCATGACATGGTAAATGGCAAAGTGTATTGTTGGATTAAAAACTTGGAGTTTTTTAAAACTGGCTCTAATAAACTCAAAGATCTCACCCTATGATAAGACACTCATCTTCATATTGCTGGAGGGTGTGAAGATTTTCAAGCAGAAGTTTTAATATCTTTTATTTTGTTCATATATTCTTCCCAAAACAACCACTACAGGCTAGATTCACTGATACGCTAACAGCCTAAAGGCACCTTTGTTCTAACCCAGTACAGCCATTTTTACATTGTTATACCCTGTAAGAAATAGGATAAGAGCATTAACACACCATTTCAAGAAGGAATGCTGCAAAGTCTGTGAGCTGCAACTATTAATTTTTTAGGTATTACGATGTATTATTTATTGAGTGTTGGCTGTGAAATGAAGGCAAGCTAAATTTTATTTCTCAGTTTTAAATTCATTCGGGTGTACTAGAAAAATACAGAAGCTTGCTGTACAACAATCTATTGCATATGCTAGGCTGCTGATGCAACATTGCTTTTTACACTGTTTTTTGCTAAAATCATAGGAGTTTTGTTCACCTACTGAAGCTGAATTCCACAGCAAAGAGTGATAAGCAGCAGAAGGGCAGAGTCTTAAAAGCTAAAAGTCTTTTAAATTAAATCTGTCTTATTAGAATGAAAACTAAACACACAAAAACTCAGAACGTGTAAATTTTAAACAGAGAAAACTCAAGTTACTAAAACAGCCAGAAGAGAAACAGCATACTTCTTGTCCATTGAATTGTCACAGTTTGTGTTGACTTGGTCTTGGTTGAAGACTGAGTTACAGAAAGCACTGCCCAGGCTTCTGTGACCCCTTGAAAAATTATTTCCATCTCCTCTCAGGCCTGTCCATCTCCTATTTGCTCCTGTCAGTTCTGACTCTCACTTCCTTGCATCCCATTTCCTCTCTGGGAATCCACGTTTTCTTGCCAGGAAAGTCATGGTTTTCTCTCCCACCAGAGGGTCCCAGCTAGATCCCTCATCTCCTTGTTAACGAAGCTTAACACACAAAACTAATAGGGAAACATATTAAAAGAAGCCTCAAGAGGAAAACGAACTAAAATAAGAAATTAAACTTTATAGTGATTGAAATAGGAGATCTAGTTTTGTTGTTTGGACTGCAGAACAAAAGAAAGGCTTGTTCGTGCAGCTTTGTACCTTCTATCATTGTAAAGTAAGGGAAGACTATAGCCAAAATATTTTGGAGTTGGTGGTGACAGAGCAAGGCAGAAAACAGCTTTCTTTGGAGAATAGTCACAGTTTTATAATTTCTCCTCTTGCATCAGAAGGAAACAAAAAATTTGATTCAGAAATTTGTTTGTTGTGGTAATATGTGTCTCCAGCATAAAAGCAAAGAATTAGGAAGCAGATGAGGAGAATCACTCCCTCAGAAAGAAAAGACAGAAAAAAATCTTTGTTTTGTTTTGAGATCCACCATAAATGAATAAGTAGAAATCACTAATCTCAGAACATGTCTCTTGCTGCTCTTTCTTACAAGCACTAAATGTAGAGACATGACTTCTCACTTTTTCTCTTCAAAGTGTGATCACTGGAACAAAGACATGTACTAGGTACTGGTTACAGCTTTCCAGCAGGGACTGAAGGACAAAAAGAGAAATTGCGCAAAATTTCATCCTGGACTTGAGAAACTTTCAGGAAACCTTAAGCAAAAGTGCTCTCACTGCAGAAAAGTTCCACGTCTTCTGAATCAGCACATTCTAGTGAAAAATGGCTGTACTAAAAACTTCTGACTAACATTAATATCTACATCCAGACTCAGCTCCTGGTGCAGTATCGGAAGGCAGAATGCACTGCATTGTACAATTCATTTTAAAAATTCTGTTCAGTGTTTAAGGAAACAGGGAAGCAGATAAGAGTTGTATTTATTCTCCATATAAGAGACATCATCATAATGTGATACAAATTAATGATAATGACAAGGTAGATTGCTACCACTTTGCACCATTTCCTCCGTAGTATATCCTTGACCCCTACCAGAAAGGTTTCCCACAAAAATACTGAAGATTCCCTACCCTGCTTAGCTTCTGTGACTTGACAAGATGCATTAATAAACAGAAATTACTTCTGGTAAATGCTGCTATTAGCACATTTTCCCACTGTGTTTCTTCCATCAAGTTAAAATTGGTGAGAAAACTTAATGTGTCTTCTACTGTACTTCAGCTCGAAAATCCAAGGGTAACTTAAGCCTTCCATTAGTGAGCAATCCAAAACGTAATGACATAAAAAGGTTTTAAACCAGACTCCAGTATAATGTGATTTTTAAAACAGAATACATTGAATAAAGCCAGAAAGACTCAATTTTCGCATATTATTGCAGAGAACAATAGAGCCGATCTTGAACCATTGCAAATAGGCACGTTTCAATTAAAGTCAATGGATAAATCTCCTAATTTTACAAAGGAGGTACAGTAAACAAGAAAACTATAGGGTAGTTCTTTATACAAGTGGGCCGTGGCTTGCAGCTACCAGTCTCAAGTATGATTAGCTCACCGTGAAAAAGACTTCCAAAGAAGGATAAAGTCATTTCATTCCGTGGAAAGAAACCTCTCAACAACCACATTTATTTCTCTCCCTTTTTGTGACTGCTGACATGTTTCCATGTAATGATAACTTGAGATGCTCTGACTTGGTTTACTGCTGCTTCAGGTAGCGGTAAATTGACATTGTTTGCAGGTTTCCTAACATAAACTAGTGGTTAGCTCCTGTGATACCTTCCGTGTGAAATTATACCCCATGCGTCAAGCAGCGATGAATTGGCAGTGACACCAGCTGTATTTTCTTGCAAGTGGGAGAATAGTTGCTGTTCTGTAATGCGGTACCAACTTTTCCGTACTTCAAACCTATGGTCTGGAAAATTGATGGCACATCAAAGAGGGAGATACAACTCTTCCATTTAATCCCTCACAGAATTCTCATTCGGGGTTAAAACACAGCCCAGCTTTTATTTTCTTACCAATGTTAAGGTTTCTTAATGTATCAGTTAAAGTCTTACAGAGGATAACATTCAGATTCGCAGATATTGTTGGCACCCAATTCCCTTTAACTTAACAGGGTTTAGGTGTTTATCTGTCCTTGCTGATCTGAACTATAACCTTCTGCGTACCTCTCAAATTCAGATCTGTGTTTTAAAGGTGTTGATTAGAATGATGATCTTTTTCCCTGTTGCTGAATGAACTTTCATTGAAATTAAAATACTTTATGGAGAGAAACTTGATTTGGATGAAATTCAGGCAAGGAAACTAAACTGAATAGTGGTAAATTTACTGCTTGAGACTGATGATATCAAAATTATTCAAAGTGCAGAACTGACATATTAATTTTACTGTTAAATGTTTTATAGCCTATTACTTATATTTACACTTCTACTATAAATTATACTATTTATAGATAATTTTTCATCGCTTTCATGATCTTTTTCAAGTTTCAATTTACTAGGGTAGCTTAATAGGCTGGATTTCTTTTTCAATGTAAAAGGTAAACAAAATTTAAAATACTCTCTTTTGCTCAGAAATTCTCTGATCCATTCCTTTAACATCCAACACAATTTTTTCCAGTGATAACAATGGTATTCTAATCATATTTAAAGGAAATAGATAAGAAAGAAGGAAGCATTTCTGAAGATAGATCTAAAGCCATAAAACTGACACCAGGACATTGCTAAAATCCCAATAAAAATACATTTGATTATTCCCAGAATGCTGTCATCAGCAATTTATTTCCTACTCATACACTTAAATTTATATTTATCTCAGGGGAGTTATTTATCTCAGTGGAGATAAATATCACATAATTTGCAGTATGTGAGTTTAAAAGTGTTCTTCGCTGCAGACATGACTTTGAACTGAACATATTTTCCTTGTCAGATCTCAGAGATGTTTCTCTTGCAGCTAATTAGGCAACACTTCACAATGAAGTCAAATCTGACACATTATCGCTTATACCAACATGGGTTCTTAATGTCTTTTGTATGGTATTAGAAGAATTTCCGTAAGATTAGGGAAGGATGAGGCTCTTCTACTGGTGAGGCTCTTCAGTTGTTTACTCCCTCTGCATACACACATGCAGACACACAAATCAAAAAGCCTGATAATTATGAACTGTTACCCAAAAAGCAAATCAAACAGTTGAGAAAGCCTGGAACTGAGGATAACAAGGTCTTCTGAATGGGGAAGAAGTCGTTCTCATTTGCCACCAGCACCACTTAGAACATGGTCATGCAGGGAAAATGAAAATCACAAAAGTAACAATATAGAAAAGAAATTGTTGAAATGAAACTCAAGTTCTGGGGCAATCCTTTTCCATTGTAAATCAACTCCAAGATTTATCATTCGTATTCATTACTCTTACAGTATCAAAATAAGCATTTCAGCTGCAGTATCATAAAGGCACACAAGAGAAAAGCTGTGGGTTTGCACCGGCAGACTCTGAAGGGCTGCAGGGTTTGTGTGCTGACTTCAGGTGGCTCCCAGCCATGAGCGTTGCCTTTCTAATCCCTCTGTGAGCCCCCAGACTCTTCCTGGTGACAGCTGACATCTGTGTTTCACAGAGGTTCCTCGGTTTTGTTCAGAGGCCACACACCTGAGAGCATCTAAACCCTAGGATCTGACCCCTGCGAATTTTAGACACCCCGAAACAGACATCCCACAGTTCTAAACATCGGCTTTAGCATTTTAAGACCGTGGAAAAGAATTTAGTAACTAAACACCTGGACGCTTCAGAGGCAGAGTTGACTGGGAAGAAGAGAGCTTCTAGATCTATAAAACAACATGTACTTTGGAAACAAAACAATAGGAAATAATGAGCTCTCTCAGAGGACAGTACTGGCCCTAGGCTTTCTGCTAGTTTTACTTTACAAAGATTTAACAACCACTGCAAGACTGCTGAAGAAAGCTTATGCGATCATGTGAATCTGGGGAGACGTGTTTCTAACATTTGGCTCTGCTATCAGCTCTCCATCCTTTGATTATCACCAACATCTTTTTTTGCCTCAGTTTCCACACCTGCAAAAACCCCACGACAACAGCAATATGGACAGAGAGCTCTGAGATTTACAGGATTGCTGCATAAGATCTGCCTGTGAACGCATCCCTTAACTGTTCATCTCAAATCAAATGAGTAAAACCAGGAAATTTTTAAGAACGGACTTAACCAATCCCTTCAACATGAAGTTATCTGGATGAAAGTAGAAGCATGAGATCAAACACCTTACACAACAAATATGGGTTACTAGTACAGTGGAGATGAAAAGACTAGAAAGCACAAGGACGATACAGTAAAATAGCTGGATATCCTCTCATTCTCCTCCTTCTCTCACAGTACAAACCCAACTGGAAGTTTACATCTCCCAAAAGCGCATTCATATTGCTTGACACGTGTACGCGCTGCATTATGATGATATATTGACAGCGAGCACAGTTGCAAGACATGTTTGGGGGTGAAAGGTAGCACTTCAGGCACTAAAAGAGGTGATTTATTATAGCATTAGCGTGACGCTGAAAAGGTCAGAAAGCTACAAAACACATACAAAAGTTCTAGAGGGCTGATTGTATTTTCACAGAGAAAATCTACATTAGCCTATTCAGGTTTGCACCCCCAGTGTAAAACAAGAAATGTTAAAGCTATCAACACAAGGAACACGGAAAGAGTTCACAATGTTTTTTTTTTTTCCTACAGCTGGAAGGGAATGGCTCATGACCCAGGAATGAATTTCTGAGGCCCCAAGAAAAGGCTGACTCTGTGTCTTTCATCCTTCTGGGGTAAACTTACTTCCATGTATTTCATAATGCACTTTCTGTCCTTGATGCTCTTGTCATTTTTTCCGGTGTGAACCTAGCTGTCTCAGGGGTTTCTGGTGCTATGTATCACCTTAGCTTGACGGGTGACAGAAGCTATATTTGGTGACCCTAGACCTTTCCATGCAAAAACCAGCAGCAGGTAAACCAATACAAACCCCCAAAACTCCCCCCTAGCTCCCAAACAAGCCAATAAACATCACAAAGTATACTTATAGGAATCTCAAAAACTTCCCTCATATTAGAGGCAAAATTCTTCTAAGGATTTCTGGAGGTTAATTGAGAATACAAAATACTGGGATGGGACTGATGGGTAAAAAACGTTTTTTGAACTGTGAAAAAAAATCCTTAAAGCCAAAAAGACCTTCTTATTCAGGCCATAAAAAGCATGGATATACTTAGCCATTTCTGAATTTTCCTAATTACTCTGGAAAGATGTTCCATAATCAGATCTCCTTAACGAAAACAATTTTGCCCCAGGGTTAGGACCTGTACTTCATCTGTTCCATCATAGGACCGGGATTTATGCTTTCCCTATCCCTGCAGTAATTGTAACAATGAAATTTTATCTTGGTGGTGCAGCGGGATCATAACTCGGTTCCCTCAAGATTTGGTAGCTGACTGGGAAACAGCAGAGGACATTTTCAAGACCCTGATAAGCTTATCACTACCTAAAACACAAAGCAACACACAGCTTTAGGTTATAACAACTGGAATTGTTTCCTCATGTATGCTAAAAAGGAGTTGGGAGGACTTTTGGGGGCTCAGTGAAGAAGCTGGTATTGAAGTACTCCATATCCCAGCAATGTGATGACGCTGTGCTATGCTGATTCAGAAATGAGTCAGTTCAGTTACCAGAAAAGAGGAGAATCAGGTCTTTTTTGAAGGTACTTGCAGTGATATAGAGGTGACAGAATGACTCATCTGTCATCAGTGTTTTAGTCAGCAAAGTCTTTTGCTCAATGGCAAGTATTTATAACTGAAAAACAAAAGGAGGCAATCAAAATTAAGTAAGCAAAAAAGATCTGGATGTTAAGCCTGTTCTATAACATCCAAGTAAGAGATCATTACTTCCATAAACCTAAACATTATTTTAATGCACAGCTCACTGTGCATTATGCTCTATGTGTTTCTGTCTGTTCCTGATTCGGAGGATATAAGTATGCTGCAGCACTCACCCAAGCACAGAGTGATAAATCTCTGTCCATCTCCTGTGAGAATTATTTTTTTATCTCTAGAATTTCCTTCAGTACAGATTTTATTTCAGTTTTAGATGGTATGCACGATAGGGCTCAGGACCTTTTCCTTTGAGAGGTCTTTTCGTAAAGCTTTTGAAGGACATGAACCAAGATCTACAGAAAGCAACTGGAGCTTCTCCATTAACATTAATAGGTGTTTCATTAAATTGTTACTTCCACAATACTCTTTCCACAATGTTCTTGAGTAGGAGTAATTAAGTATCTTTGAAAAGGAATTATAACAGATGAAATTTTGACTCCGCTGAAATGAGCAGCAAACATTTCTTTGACATTATTGGTGTTGGAATTTGTCTGCTATCAATGTATGACTTTGCAGTTATTTGCCTTTACATTGTATAAGTGAATACATTCATGATCTATAATTTTCCTTTGGTACAGATATATTTTCACACCTCAAAATTTTGATTATTTTCTAAATGGAAAAAAATTGAAGAAATACCTACAAAGCACAACCTTCTTTTTGTAGCTTTTTAGTTAAAAAATGAATTAACTAGTGATCTTCATTATTATTTTTTATTGAGAAATGTCTTTTCTTGCAAAGAAAGAACATTTTATAAACACTCAGGTCAAAAACACAGCTATTTCTAGGAAGCTGTGTTATTGAAGGGATCTAAAATGTGGATGAACTGTAGAAAGACAGCACAAAGTCTAAATATAATGACGTCTTTTGTTGTAGGTGTTTAAATCCTTTTTGAACATTGGTGTCTGCCTCCCTCTCAAATATTCATAATGGCTTCTCTGTGGGGTCAATCCAAAGGTCTGTCTAGTTCAGCACCTTATCTCCAATAGTAGGTAGGCAGGAGAGTATAAGAAACCCAGCAGGTATAAAGTGATCTTTCCCTGTACACATTTTTCAACTGCTCATATTCAATGGTTTCGGCACTTTGTAAACTAGCGATAACATCTGAACCAACCAATGTGTTGCACTCATCCGAGTTACGGAGCTGCATCTGGAAGTTTCTTTGGCCCCTCTGTCTATCCTCCATGAGGATGGTTCTAGATTAGGCTACAACAGATACATTCAGCTAAGGCAAAGAAGAGTGACAATTGTATAGGATCTTCAAATCCGTGCATAGGTGAAACTTGAGCACATATACAGTGTGTATGTCATGTTAAAATTACTTGCTAGCAACTGTAAATTAGCTGATTTCACTTAATGACCAAACCAGAGCAAGAGCTGTTAATGGCATTTAGGATGCCTTGTTTCTCAGCTAGGTTTTTTTACTCAATATTTTACATTTTTTCTCAGAAGTTTTTAACAATAAGGCAAAATTATGTTGATATAAATAAAGGCCAATATTTGCTGGGGGTGGAGGGAAAAGTAGAAGATACCTACAATATGACCACTTTCCTGTTTCTCGTCAGAGTGATCTAATCCATTAGATGCTTCATCAGACAAGAGCTGAGGAGGCTGCTGGTCTTATGAGTGACTCTGGGTTTATCACTTCTTCTCTGTAGGCTGTATTTTTCTCAAGTGTAAAATAAACACAGACTGAGAGAATTGGGGTTGTTCAGCCTGGAGAACAGAAGGCTCCAGGGAGACCTCATAGCAGCCTTCCAGTATCTGAAAGGAGCCTACAAGATAATCTGAAGAGGGACTTTTTACAATGGCAGGTAGTGACAGGATGAGGGGTAATGGCTTCAAACTGGAAGAGGGTAGACTTAGATTAGATCTCAGGAAGAAATTTTTCACTCTGAGGGTGGTGAGGCACTGGCACAGGTTGCCCAGAGAAGCTGTGGCTGCCCCATCCCTGGAGGTGTTCAAGGCCAGGTTGGATGAGGCTTTGAGCAACCTGGTCCAATGGGAGGTGTCCCTGTCCATGGCAGGGAGGTTGGAACTAGATGATCTTTAAGGTCCCTTCCAACCCAAACCATTCTATGATTCTATGATACTGTTCTTCTTTGTGACCTGACTTTCGTGTTGTATTGTAGAAAGAGCTATATGAAAACTAAATTTTACCAAAAGCTCCATATTGTATTTTTTATTTCATACAGCTGGTCTGCATTTATATTTATGAAAATTATGATGGATGAAATTGTGATTGCACTAAGGCCAGTGGACATACATGTGAAGTTATCTTATTTTCTATAGGATAGTCTTCCCTTTTCAGAAGCATTAGGCAACAGATTTCTTCTTACTCTGATACAACATTTGAACAATAAGTTCATTTAAGATCTTAATATTTTTAAAATTGACAAAGATATCTGGAAAACAAACAGAAAAATTCAAGAAAGCAGAAATAATGCAAAAATAAGACATAGTAGAAGAGAATTAAACAAAATTCTGTGTATATCAAAATGTATGTATTTTATAATGCATGTTCAGTGCTACCTCTAATCATATATGTTTTTGAAGTGAAAACAAGATCACTCGCTTTACTTTTAAGGCAATGAGGTTATTTATGTATTTAAAGATAAAATTATGCTCATGTGAATTGTCAAAGCAGGGTATAAATTGCTAATCTTCAAAATTCAGCAACCCTCAGTACGATCTGTTATTATAATTTTGAATTAGCAAAAATGTACGCCATTGAAAATCAAACCAGAAACTATTCTTGATAAAGATATTTAGAGAAACTGTTATAAAAACTCTATATTTAGAAACTAAAGAGTAAAATCTGTTTAATATACTTCTGTATTTTGAAATTCTCATATATCCAATATATTTCTATTTAGAGAAACTAAACTTTTAAAAAACCTAAATATTGAGATATACTACAAGCCTTGTATATCATCTTGATAGATGGTTAATATGGTGGCACAAATAAAACTTTCGGGTTTTTTACTTATTTTTTTGTAACTGAAACAAACTGGATAAAATATATCATGAAACAAACCAGAGTTTTGTAAAATCCCCAATCAAGATGAGAAGCTACATTTCAGGAAGACTGCTGTACCATGGTCTCTGAATCAGTGCATGGAGGCCAGTGGTCCTTCGGGGCATTATTTGAAGAGCTAAATTCTGTACGGTATAAGAAAAAGACAAATGTACCTCCCCACATATAGTGTCTCTTTTCAACTACGTCAAAAACACATGCTTGCGCAGCTGCATGGAGGATAGCGTTGCCTTCTTGGCAGTTTGAGCACTCTGAACCAAACAGCTTTTCTTTTGTTACCATAACAGAGGTCAGAAAAACAGAAGGTCTGGCTAACCAAAGACAGATAAATAACCCAAGGACTGGGATGAGGAGGAGAGCTTTATTATTAGTTTAAAGACTTCTGGAGCAGAGTTTATAGGGAAGCCAAGTAACAAGTAGCAAACACCATGAAATGTTTATGCATGTCTATGGAATCCAGTTATTCTTCTCTGTCTTTCCGTCTTCCCCTAATTTACAGTTCTAATCAACAGACCTATTTTCTGCCGTCTTGGATACTACCATCCCCCATACGGGTTGACGTAAATAACAAACAGCTCTAGCCCTTGGCTTCACCAATATGAAACACTATATACAAAATGAGTTACTGCAAATAAGCCAAAGGCTAGTGTCGTAAAGCTGTCACCTTTACCTCCAGGATTTTCCTTCCTAATAGACCTACACACTTTCTTGTTATCATCCACAGTAATTTTTCTAAAATGCTGAAGCTGCTATTAGTCAGATACAAAATCAGTTAGGGGCAGCAAGCAAAGGCACGTGTCCTTAATAAACAGCAGGGTAGACAATAGCTATTGGGAATTTTGGAATTATTTCTGCCAGAGAGTTGGATTCTGCACATCTTGGTGTTAATGATAAAGCTCCTGAATTCAGCTGGAGAAGATCTTACTAAAATCTTTACTAAATGCTCTTAGGTCATTGGGATGATGAAGCAATTGTATTCCAAGCTACGGCTGCAGAGTTGTTTAGATGGGTGTATCTCTGCTGCCACCTTACCTGTTTTTTAAATTACAGCTTCAGTCAAATTTACCAGCTATAAACAACAGCAAAATTAACCAAACCGTGTATGCAGTACAGTCTAATATGTACAGCATAGCAGTTTGAAACTGACGTTTGATTTAGTAAGGGGGAAATCTCAGATGATTTTTGAGGTCTGGTTGCATAAAAGGATCAAAAGCTCAAAGACATTATGATGAAGTGTGACATTAAAGACCTCTTACATTCAAATGCAAATGTTCAGGCCTTATTTCAGTGGCTGAGTTGGTTCAGCTCTATGAGGTCTTTATGGTTCTTTTCCCTGACTTTTTTTCAAATTTATGGTCCCTGCAATTCATGTTTATACTAGGGAGAAACTCTGCAATTCTAGTCTTTGCCTTTATATAGACATTCGTGTTCAGTCTTAGAGCTGAATAACTCTCAACTTTGGTTTCTATCTTCTGGTCTCTCTGTGCTGTTCACCAAAGTCAACAGATCAATTAAAAGTTAACATTAGGTTATATCCACAGCCCTAAAGTGAATATTCATTTCAGCAGCTTGGGTGCACATGCTTGAGAAGGCACACATTTGTTCTCAGGTTAAGCAGAATGGGCATCCTAAATGTCATAGTTGCCTGCAACTCCTAGGTTTTGATTGAAGAATCTGTGACAGACAACCTCACCTTTCGAAAAGTTGCAGCAGCTTACACCTGATATTGCAAATTTAGTCGCATGAGCCCTCTGAGCAGAACAAACATTACAGCAACTCCCTGAAGTTCAGAACACTGCCAATAACTGAGAATCACCATCTGGGCCAGCACCAATTGCTGGATCATTTCTAGGAAGAGACAACGTACAGACCAAGCTCAACTAATAAACTTCATGTCTCTCACTGTAAGAAACCTTGTAAAAGACATAGACTCATGAGTTTCAAAAACAATGAAGAAATGCTACTGTTTTGTGTTTTCTACATTAATCCTTAACTTAATGCAAACTAATTGCTCAAAAGTCTGTTCAAGCTTCTCCTATGGACAGATTTAATTCAAAATTTTGTACTCATTTTATGCAACGATCTCAGCCCAATTCCCTTTCAGCTCAACAGCATTCCCTTGTGAGAGTGTTACTTAAGTCTTTAATGCCTCAAAGAAGTCACAAACTGTGTCCTGCGCACCTGCAAGGAGGTCAATTTCGACCACTTACCTAGGAATGAACACGGTCTCACAATTCTTCAGAAAAGGTATTTTTATTCCAGTTTACCAGTCTAGTGCTCAAGAAACATGAAATAAATGTCTAGACACATGAGGAAGACTTAGCAGGAGACAGCTCTGATTTCGTACCCCTTACTATAATTCCACACTTCCTAGATGTAGTCATGGAACTTTCCCGTGAAAAGGGTCTGATTTTCTCCTGGTATCAAAATGAAGAAATGTCACTTATTTTAAGTATTGTTAAAATACCTGTGTGAATGGCGTATTACATATTAGCAGCTCATAGAGGAGAAGTACTGTTTATCTTCGCTTTACCCTTTTTATATATTTGAGAAATGTAGACAAAACTAAGCATTCCATTTGTTATCTGAAGTTCTTCTTTAGCATTAATCATATGGCTGATTTTGCACTGGATGCTGCAAAAATCTGAAATTATAAATATTGAGTAAGTAGCTGGTGGCATCACCCAACAATAAATCATACTTTTACTACCCGCCCAATTTTGCATTGCATATAGAAATGTTAGCCACAGAGTGAAAAACGGTGCTTATCATAAGTGACAATTTAATTCTATGCTCTGGTCACTTTGTAACAGTAGCTTCAAAGAGGCCATATGGTCCAAATGGTAATAAGGACAAACAAATGCATATATACATATATATATGCACATGTATATATGCATACGTATATACATATGTATGTAGTTCTACTTGCACATACACATCCATGTACTTACACATTTCTTTTTGATACGGACTTGACAACACTCTGTGGCATGTCAACATTTGCATATGAACTACAGAGTGGATTTGATATATCTAATGTGGTCTTGTGCTATCTTTTCATTCTTTAGATTTTCAGCCTTTCATATGTTTGCATTATATGCATATTCATGCACACACTTGTGCATGCAGACACACATGTACGTACGCACACCCACGCACATATACGTTTATATTCTAGAGCTACAGATAGTTTATTTCTGCACTGCCGTAATGCCCCAGCTGAACCACTAGCCGTTGAAAAGCTAGTGTAACCTGTGCTATTCAGGGTAGCTTGAGGGGACAGAATGAGAGTCCATTAGTGTACAACTAAAAAAAGCAAAATTTGTCTTTCTTTAACTCCTGTACTACTACAAAAATCGATATTGTGTGCCTAAAGGGAATAAAGGTGGTTGTAGATATTAAAATATGCTTTATGAGACACCATAGATAAACAAACACATCTTCCTTTAGGATTCTGTAGAACATAAACAAATTGTACGCTAAAAGTACTACAGTAAGTTCATTGTAGTTTGCATAATACAAATTTTTTCTTAGAAAGGCAGCATGCATTTCACATGCAATCAGTTTAATCTATTTATTACATTTCCTGATACAGAAAGACATGATTTTAGGAAAAATGAAAATTTATACAGTTAAATTTCTTGATAAATGAAAGTTACTTTACCTGATCAACTGGGAAATTGTAAAGTTTACATTTTAGCTTATGGCAGTATTTATATGGGAAATATGTTGATTACTGTAAAGTAGAATGTTTAACTTGCAAGATAATGAAAATAAAGTGCACCAGATGAGCATCAAACTTCTTGTACTTGGAATATTTACACACCTCCCAGAGAACTGTGTAATTTTGAGTAGAATATGTGAATTAAAACCAATATTTCATGCAATACGCAACAAAGCAAATCTGGAGTTAAAATACCATCTACTGACATGAAATGCCCTCTGAATAGTCCGCAGGCTGCCATTTCTTCATTTAAGAGAGGTTTTGAAGTCATACTTCATAAAGTATGTGCTTCATAAAACAAGTGAAAAAAACCCTCAAGATAACTACATTTTTGCATTCCAGTTAGACATATCTTTAGCATTTTACTAGCCTTGAAACAGTGGTGTACCACTTATATTTCAGTCCCAGCCAAGGTGCAGGTAGGTTGTCTCTAATTCTGTCTTGTTTTAATGGCCATTACAGTCATATCAACATAGCTATATACATCAGCAGTGAAAGGAGAAGGTACATTTTTGCGGTCTGAAATTACAGAACTTGCCAGAGTAGCTTGTTACTGGTTAATAATACAGGCCTTCTAAAGTCAATATGATTTATTTTCTTGGAGTGCTGTGTCAAGGCAGTAACTGCTATAAACAATGATAGATGTGCAGCGATTTCAGAGTTTGTGTACCATTAAGTTTCATAGAATCATAGCATCATAGAATGGTTTGGGTTGGAAAGGACCTTTACAGATTGTCTAGTCCAACCCCCCTGCCATGTGCCGGGACATCTTTCACTAGAACAGGTTGCTCAAAGCGACATCCAACCTGACCCTGAACACTTCCAGTCATGGGACATCTATGACTTCTCTGGACAGCCTCTTCCAGTGTCTCACCACCCTCATCATAAAAAACCTTCTTCCTTAGATCTAATCTAAATCTACCCTTTCCACTTAAAACTGTTATCCCTTGTGCTATCACTACAGCCTTGCTAAAATGTCTCTCTCTATCCTTTTTATAAGCCCCCTTTAAGTATTGAAAGGCTGCAAGAAGGTCTCCCTGAAACCTTCTCCTCTTCTCCAGGCTAAACAACTCCAATTGTCTTCAGCCTTTCTTCATAAGAGAGGTGTTCCAGCCCTCTGATCATTTTCATGGTTTATTCACCTATTCATGAACCACATTTTTTGGTTTGGTTTGTTGTTTTTGGTTTTTTGTTGTTGTTTTTATTGTTGGGGTTTTTTTTAAGGAAACATTCTGGCAATCTCTGGTGAGTTCATAATACAAGACTGATGGACAGAATAAATTTTCTCAAACTTAGAAGAGACAAAGAAAGCTTTTTGATTTGCCATATACTGCAGCTTATTAAAACATTACCTGGAAGAGGATATACTAGCTGTAAACTTTTGTTGAATGTTTTTCAGAATATAATATGCAGTTTGGTTCCTGTTCCTTTTCTCACACTGCTCACTTAACAAACATTAGTGCTGGAGATGATAGCTACAAACTGCGTGTTACTGAATATAATTATTTTCTGCTTTTAATGAATCCAGAATGAGTGTGAATTCCTATGAAATACTGCTGCAGTGACATATAAGGAAAAATAACTAACGATACTCTTTGTATACGTCAAAAAATAGAAGATGTCATCGTTAGACTCCTGTGTAAAAACAAGGCTGAAGTCACACTTCAACATTAGAACACTGCAGATCTGCAACAAAACAGCACAAACTACAAGTGCTGCCCTTCTTTTTAAGAATAGGTTATGGAGCAGTTTATAGACATTGGTTGGTTTTGTCCTCTTAAGGAAAAATGTAAAGGAAATTTAGTACTACAAAATACTTGCATTGGAATTTACCGCACAGGACCTGTAATTGTCCCTTTCATTAATTTTGAAAAATGTATCATACCTTATGTTTTCAATATCTGTGGGACATTTTTCTGTAGTTGTTGCGTTCTCCTAGCAAAGTCGGAAAAGATTTAGTGCCTTTCCCTTACCCTCCATGTTTCAGTTTCCTGAGCCTGACTTTCTTGAGTCACTTTTCTTTGAATTCAGGACCAACTCCTCAGGATGAGCCTTGGGCATGCTTGCATCACGTATGCTTATTGAGGCAAGGTATCCAAGAGTAAAAATCTTGCTGCATACTGAGATGCTGCATTTCTGACCACTGCTTTCTGGGCTTCTCCCAGCTGTGATACAAGAGGGAGGGGATTTATTTGACTAATCCTAGACAGCACCCAAGGCTTGCCACAGGGATTCCACATATAGTCAAGTGAAACAAGCTATTCTTATATACGTTACCACTCAGTTTCACTGAACAGGTAATAAAATAGGTCTGCTGGATCATATCCTGGAATTCCATTGGGTGTAAAGGTTATTAGATGAGACTAGTTGTAAACAGCTACATTTTATATGTTTAAAGTTAAGTGAATTCCACATGGGTAAAATCCTGTGCATAGAGCCACATATCCTGTTCGTTTCAATTCTTAATATTTTAAATATTCCCATAACATCAGCCTAAGAAATTACCTGAAAGCAAGAGTTTAACAGCTGCTGGAGTATCACTGCTGTTTATTATGCTTAGCCTTAGAGTCTCCTTGTTGACTTTTTTCCTCCTTCATCTGCTTGTTATACCTTGCCTATTATTTAGGTAATATTGGATTTTTTTTGCAGAGTTCCTTGCACAACACAGCCTTAATCCTTCCCAGGAATTACTGCAATGCAAATGACTGCAATGCAAAATAATCAGCAACAGCTATGGCAGAAACAGTGATATTAAGTGAAGGGAAGAACAGATAAATTCCATGGGACTAAAGGTTCAGATGAACCTGCAAGAACTGGAATGACTGATTTCCACACTGTAGGCTGGTCACAGAAGGCCTGTCCTGGCTACAATTTCTTATAAACATAATGTAGGTATTTAGATTTAGAGAGACTTTTTCTTGTTAGAGGAAATTGGAAAAGGAGAAGCAAAATCTATATGTATGCAACCACCAATATGGATTTAGAAGAATTATCAGGTTCCTATACCATGATGGAGGCTACAGCGTTAATAGGAGTTTAATGAGGTGACAAATAGTTCCTTTTATTTCTATCACATTATTTGCTGCCAAATAGAGATACAACTATTGTCAGTACTGATGGATTGTTTAAGCTGGAAAGGACAAAAAGAGTTAAAACTGAAAAGAACATTGGTGGAGCAAATTAATTAAAAGCTGCCAACACAAAACTGAAACTTTTTAAAAAAATATACATTTTAGGTGATTTTCTGCCACATTCTCACTGAAAGAATGAAATTATTTGTCCTCCAGACATCAGCCCTAAGCCCTTGTCATAAACCTGTGGTATAAATTTAAAATTGGCTGAATTATGGACCAATTCTGGATCTTGGCAAGGCCTAATCCTGCAAAGAGTCTTTGCTATAGATTAGTCAGCAAAACTGTTAAAGAATTTATTTATGCAAATATTGAAGCAGGTATTTAAGAAATTGTTTTCAGTAGGATTTAGACCTACACATAGTTGCCTGTGTGTTTGAGTGTTTTAGAGAGTCTGTTCTGAAGCATGGAGAATTCACCCCGTAAGAAAGTTTATAGGACAGTTTTGAACCACTGAAAACAGGATCGTAACAGACTTTTCATTTTAAGATCATTATTTTCAAGCATTAAATACTGGACAGGACACAATGTGAAGACGTAGATACTGAAAATTAGAATCCACCCTTTTCAGGGTGAATCGGGTATTCAAAAAGGTCTTTTTTTGGTAAACATTATTATTTTTTCTGTTGCTGCAGCAGTTGCAGCTAATGTGCACTATTCTGTAGATAACAAATCTTTTCTTAGCTCCCGTTACTAAATGATGCCATTTCACTCTGTGTGACACATGAATTAAATAACAAGATATAGTTTCAGAAAGAATACATGGCACCATTAGATCAGATAGCGCCGTGCCTCCTGAAGCATTTATAGAGGATAGGTCCATGATCCTCGTGGTGATTGTTTTTCCTACTTCAGTTTATTTATGCTCCCTTCAATGCTGAAACACATTTCAAAATAAAGAACTCACTGAACTAAGAAAATTATATTTCTGCATGCTATTTTGGTTTTATTTCTAACATGATCATATTCTGGGTGTTTATAAGACTAATATTTCACATGTATATAACAATTTTCATACTAAAACATCTTCATAAGTATTAGATACCATGATGTACAAACTCACAGGTAAAGAAAATTCCAGGCATGTTTTTCGTTTGTCGGCCACTTGATCAGACAGTAAACTTGGAGGGTTAGCCTAACGTTAGTAGGAAACACCTTCCAGAGTCCGCAGATCTCTGCAAATCCGATGATTTAGCTATTCAATACCATCGTGCAGCTTAGCATTTCAACGGAATGGCTGGACTGGTGTTTGCTGACAATTCAAGAAACATATGGGGATCTTCTAATGCTGTGAGGTAGATGAATGAGGTCACATGCAGAACAGACATATGTATGACTGTGCTCGTACAGATACCAGTGACAGCTTTCCAGTGGGCTCCATGAACAGTATAGTGAGATAAGTATTTTTCGCTGCCTGTTACTTTCATGAGTGTGCATATGTGAATATGTGTGTGTTCTTTATACAATCTTCCTTATTAATAGCATTTTCTATCCAGGAAAGAAGTAAGACGACTTCTAATTTGTAAGATAGCTACTTTTGACTAGAGTTTTAAAAACGAAGAACAAAAATCCTGTTTTCTTCTTCAAGGAGCATACCACCCAAGAATAGGATAACTGTATAGTAAGAAATACGTTGTATTTCAGGTGGAAACAATGAGGAAATAACAGATTTTTAATGCCAAAAGTATCATACCACACATCAGGAACCAAGTATGTCTCCATTTCATATATCAGAGTTCAAGCAAGATCTTGTGGCCATAAACCTCATTATGAAAATTATGTTCCAATCTCAACTTTAAGAACTTCAGTAGTAAGCAAATGACAAAATATATGACAACATGACAAGTCTTTTGATGAATATCCTCAATATTTAAAATAGCGATACAAGATGACATATGCCAATGTTGATTCATTTTACCCTCTGTCGTTACTCTGTCATGATAGAGCACATCAGTCAATGGAAAAAAGATATATAGGACCATTTTACCGGTGATTAGATTGATCTGATTGGCATATATAGAATCGTTGACCATGTTATGTCTGATGGGTCAGCATTTTTCTGACTGTCAGTTTTATTGTGTGTGCTATCAATGTGATTGAATCCTGGGGCTATCTGAATTATAGTGAACATAGTGTGCTATACTTTGAGGAGAAGACAAAACTGAAAAACTAAGTAATGAAAACACGAGTTAAGGAAAGATTTTCCCTGTGTATTAGCAGCTCAGCATATGCAAAGATAGATGGCATGTGTCTTGGACAAGTGCCCAAGCTGAAAATATGTCATTCTGGAGTTTTCACAGTATAAGCAGTGAAGTGCAAGAAGGAAATTAAGAAATAAGAGTTACGCAGTCCAAATGCACACCAGCATATACAATGGTTACTGTTTCCAGATGATCAGCTATCTGTTTGGGAAAGGTTACAAGAGAGAAAGTTGTTGGCTGTTAGATTGGGCAGGCAGCATCTGCCCTGTGCTTAGGAATAGCTGAGATTTCTTCCCTCCCTCTCCCCCAAGAATGGATAAATTTCCCCTTTCTGAGTGAACAAAACAAACACATTCTTTCTGTGCTTGGAGAGGAACTCTTCTCTCTGTAAGGTGATCTACTTTACATTTTCTGCTTACTATATTTTGCCATTAACTTAGCACATTATTAGTCTGGGTCAGTGATGCTCCTCCAGAGTATCTCAGAAAGAAGATAATGGTGTGATGGATTCATGAGCCTATAGAACAACAGCAATTTTACAAAATTATTCCTGTCACATCCTCCTAGGTTTTGATCTTGTTATTAAAATCTACATGACCATTTTCCTTACAAGGTAAGCCATGCAACATCAAAGACGTAAAATCTTGAGGCCTTCTGAGCTATACAAGCTGAGGAAAATTGCAAAGTTGTAGGTGGCCAAGACTTGAAAACATTAAGAGGTAGCTATCTCCATTTCTTAATGTATGTGAGGAATCTTCACTGTAAGAGGTATATCCAAAAAGAAGACACAGATGATCACCTAGCAATAAAACATACTGGCTAGGACAAACTAGATTCCTGAAGTTCCATTATCAGTCTTTGGACATGGTATATTATATATGTGGTCCTGCTTTCCCTACCCAAGGTATATTTAGAATTATAAAATCATATAATCATTCTGTTTGGAAGATGTCCCAGGAAGAAATCCTGTTCAACACACTGCTCAAACCAGTAGCATTGTATAATACTCATTTTATAGACAACTGACTACAAATTATGCAGTCTAGTTCCCAGACATTGTTCTCAAGTCTTATAGATGTGTCCCTTTAAAAATTATTGTGATAATTCCTATTAGAATTAATTTGTAGTTATAGAGAGTTTAGTTGAAAACAAAGTTAGAGAAATAATGACTCTGGAAAAGTAAAAAAGACACATAAGTGTTCCAGTTAAAAATCATCACTGCTGTATACCTTCACCTCAATATACAAAGTTAGGACATTTCAAAAGAAAAATGTAATTAAAAAGACATTTAAATAATTTAGGTGCCTGAAGACAACAGAAGCTACTCAGGCACTGTTTCAATAGATCTCTATACCAAAAGCACATCACTGAAGTCTTCAGCACCAAACAACACAGTCTGTAAAGCTGCTTTCAAACAGCAGGAGCTTACGGCTGTCCACGGTTATGCTCTGGGCCAAAAGGTCCCAGATACTAGTCACAGGGTTAATGAGCTCTGTGCCGGTTATCCATGCCAGAAGCTAATACGTTGCTGTCAGCAAGCTAAATTATCAATGAGAAGATAAAATAACAAGTGGAAAGTGCAATATCACCCTCTTGCCGCCTAAAAAACAAAGAAAAAATGTTTTCACTTCCATAATCAAAAAGTGAAGTTTTAAAGATCAAGAGATGGTCTAGAGCTTTTGCCACACTATTAAAATGTTTGTCAAAAAGACAAAAGCTTTGTGGAAAAGCAATTAGCAAATCCTTGATTTTTACAGGAGCCATTTTCATCTCTGATAAACCTGAATCAAAGGAAGAGAATGTGACCATGGCGTACCTGATGAGGCAGAAACGCATGACTAAGTCATAAGAAAGGAAATAATTATTTTTTTTGGTTTCAAGGGTTGGTCACTGTCAATTAATGTAGTTTCAGTTTAGCTGTAGGTTCACTTGTTAATCAAAGCCTTCTCTTCTGCTAATTCTCTATGGAGTGTTGAAGAGCCTTTCTCTCCAACAGAGGCTTCAAATCAGCTGAAAATAACGATTGCTCCTGGCTCACACAGAGCAGATTTATTTTTAAGAAGGATGAGCTGATTCTGAGAGCACAGTAATAGCTATCACTGACCATTTTATTTATAGAAACATGATTCCATTTTTTAATGATTACTTATTAAATATACTAGTGATTAGCTAATGAGTCCCTTACCTTGGAACGTAAAGACAAAGCATTCATGTCAAAACCAGCTGTCAAATACTCCTTCATACAATACTCTGAAAAACGGGTAATCATCTAGCAAAGCAAAGTTTATTTTGCTTGATTTTATTCCCACTTATTGTGTTGTGTACCTCACAGAAGGTACTCTTCTGCTTTCTGTCATATGTACTTGGACAACTACCATTGTCTTTAAGCATAGAGTTGCATTTTTTTCCCAGTTTAGATGCTGAGCTCATTTAACAGAGAAGGTTTCAACCATCCCATTATTTTAACTGATGGTTTCCCTATCTGAAGCCCTTCCCTAATTTAGGATCTGCTTCTTATTCATTGAAGTCTATGGAATCACCTCTATTTATTCCATTGAGCAGGGGATCAATAGTACTATAAATCATTTCTTATTTTAGCTGTGGGATTTTTTGAGTTCTTGGTCTGATGATTAGTTCTCAGCAGATGGACAAGCTGCATGTGAATACGTATTCATATGCAGATCATACGGTGTATGAGCATGAAAGCTCATATATTTATTCCCATAAAGCACTCACGGAGTATAAACTTAAGTAGGAGTCATCACCTTGATTTTCAGAGAATTTAGGCCTGAATGCCACTTTAAATGGTTGTGCCCAAAATTTCAACTTTCCAAATTCTGTATCAGATTCCCAGTATCTGAAGGTTTTCATTCAATTTCCCTTTTAAAGTGTCTGTTCAAACATATCTCTTTCTGGACCTTCTCAGAAGTAGCTGGATCTGGAATTTGTTCTCGTCTAAGTCCTTTGGTGATTCATAAACTCAGGACTACCTCAGCAAAGGACATGTTCAGGAAGGATTTTAGAAGTCATACTTTACCAACTCTGAACACTCACAAGAAGAATATAGCAGTGCTCTTTTAACCACTTAGTTACGAAGTCCCTTGAAATCAAAGGAACCTTTCAGCTGATTTCAAATTACTTGAATCAGACTTCTTAAGTGGAAGAGTCAACAGTAGGTGCTGTTTCTGCTTGAGAAAAAGGTCTCTTGAGAGCCTTCATTTGGGCACATCTCCATTACTTCAAAATGGGACAGAGGCACAATTTACACTTGATGTACACTGAAGAACCATTCCAACAACATTCAGGGAATGAAATGCATAAAATCTGGTTAGTTTAATTCTTTTCAGCGGGGACAGTCTTGATATTCCCTGATAACTCTTGTACATCACAGAGCAAATTCTTCAAGTATTCACATTGTAATGTGACACATTCTGACATTTATATCTCAGAACCTAGTCATTTGAAACTACTCTCCTGAGGAATCCCATAAAAAGAGGAGTAGACATGGACTTAGGAGATCTATGTTGTTATTTGGTTTCAGCAGAAACCTTAGGTAAATTGATGAGTCCCCTTCTTCCTCACTCCTTACTGGGTTTACCTACATGTGAAGGGTATAGGGATCGGTTATTTAATATTGCAAGTAAGTAAGTGCAAATGTACCTTAAATAGAAAGGGAGTGAATCCTCTGCAAGCTATTCATTACCGTTGCCATTTTTGTTCAGTCTATCCTCTATCTCCCCCTCTTTTTTAATGCAAGTCATTAGAAGAGTACGTTCATATAAAAGAACAACATCACTTTCAGGAAAATGGTCTGTTTTGTTTCTTTTAAGTAATCTATGCATTTTAGTCAGCTTTTTCTTTTTAATTCTCACTCTGATTGAACTTTTTATTACATGATAATTAGCAGAATACCAAAATCAGAATTAACATGGATGATACCATATATGATCTGCTATATTTATATGCTGCTAAGGTGAAATATTTTCCCAGCACTTTGGTAAATATCTCTGTTCTCCATTAAGCAAATCTGTGTATAAAGACAAAGGAGAAAAAACACTTAATATTAAATAACCTTTTCAGGGCAATGTAGTAGCTCACCAAAATATTTTGTAGCTGTAACTGTTTAAATGCTGTTATGAACGCATGAGGCTAACTAGTTTTTAGAAAGATTAAAAAAGAGTAAATATTAGAATTTAATTCAATTTGTCCATTGAAATCTTCTTTAAATCCCCCTTTAATTTTTTTTCTCCATGTAATTGTTGGCTTTTCTTTGTTACGTTAAGAATAGAGATGGCTCTCCAGGGCTTTATTCAGATACAAGGATAACCATTGATGTAAGTATTGGACATAGGTCATCTCTTCCCTGCAAGACATTACCTGCACTGAAGTCTCTTAAGTGCTTAATTCAACTGGACTGCATGTTGTTGTGCCTAAAACCTGTGCAGGATCTTCTGTTTCTAATGGACACATGGCAGGAATTGCTCCCTCTTCTTTACCCCCTGGTATTACATGTGAGAGATTTGTTTGCTGTGTGAATACTAAGAAATACTACCTCTTGTATTTTTAATCTATTCAACTTTCTATCAGTACCACCCTGATATCTCCATTTTCCACTAGCCTTTCTCCTACCATTATGTACCTTGGAAAAGGAAAGGAAAAGAGATTCAGCTTCTCACAAATGCTAAGGCCACAGCTTGACCATCTCTTCCAAACTGCAGAGAACTGGCAGTGGGCTCTTCAGTATAGAAACTACACATTAAAGTGGTGGCAGCTGATTTAGAACGTTTGCATTTCATGACCAAAAGCTATTTTCTCATATGATACCCATTCTAATAGAACATAAAGTCTCACAGTAACACTTTATATAAACCCTATTGGAATTTACAAGGATTTTTCCACCAATTCATTAGATTTTGAATAAGGAAGCAACAACCCAATTCGAGTAATACCAAAACCCCATCCCCAGCCAGCATAAAATATGCCTAAATAGAGATCCGTCCTTTTCTAAATAGGGAAAGACTTCTGAATCTGAACCTAAAACCTTTTGAAAGTATTAAGTGGACTTCAACACGTTACCCTTCAAAATGGATTCCCAGTGACTGAATTGCCATTTTGCTGTGTTATTATATTCTCAGATGACAAATTTTACTCTCTTCACTTCCAAATAGAATCACAGAATCATAGAATCACAGAATCATAGAATAGTTTGGGTTGGAAGGGACCTTTAAAGGTCATCTAGTCCAACCCCCCTGCAGTGAGCAGGGACATCTTCAACCACATCAGGTTGCTCAGAGCCCTGTCCAACCTGACCTTGAATGTTTCCAGGGATGGGAAACACATCCCTCTGGCATGTCAAGCACACCACACAGTTTGGTGTCATCTGCAAATTTGCTGAGGGTGCACTTGGTCTTACTGTCTGTGTCATTGATGAAGAAATTGAACAGTACTGGTCCCAGTACAGACCCCTGAGGGATTCCACTTGTCACCAATCTCCATCTGGATATTGAGCCATTCACCACTACCATCTGCATGCAACCGTACAACCAATTTCTCATCCACTGAACAGTCCACCCGTCAAATCCTTATCTCTCCAGTTTAGAGAAAAGGATGTTGTGAGGCACCATGTCAAAGGCCTTACAGAAGTCCAGCTAGACAACATCTGTAGCTCTTCCCTTGTCCACTGATGTGGTCACTCCACCATAGAAGGCCACTAGGTTGGTCAGGCAGGGTTTGCTCTTGGTGAAGCCATGCTGGCTGTCTCGAATCACCTCCCTATCCTCCCTGTGCCTTAGCATAGCTTCAAGGAGTATCAGTTCCATGATCTTCCCAGGCACAGAGGTGAGGCCGACAGGTCGGTAGTTCCCAGGGTCCTCCTTTCTACCCTTTTTAAAAGTACTTATACCAAGCTGAGATTCTTCAACGTTTTTGTACAGCTCATAAAGAAAGAAAAGAGAAATGAGTCTTTTGAAGATCATTGAATTTCACATGAACCTGAAACTCATTTTCTATCTGGCATCACTGTACCAAGGGACAGTAGCAAAATCCTGTAATATCTCTGCTGTATATTTATCACTACATGGGAAAAACTCTTGAGAACTGAGGAAAGATTAAGAGTAATTATACGTACAAAGAGATTAATAAAACTTATGGTGCAGTTAAATACAGAGAAGGTGAGCATTACATCTTTGTTCACAGCCCAGGGAAGTCGACATAAATCTTGTCACTATTTTCTGCTGGCTTTGGAAGACCAACATGTTAACCACAAGTTTGTGTAGCAGAAAGGAATATCAACGAAATAGCCTCTCAAACATTCAGTCAGACTGATCTGACCACTCACAGAATATTCAGAACAGCACAGTCACCTTTTCATTATTTTTTTTTTTAACATGGAGTGTCATATTACTGATTGTTTAGATTATTGCTTTAAAAGAATTACTCTTAGAGTTTGTTTCTTTTTGCCTTCCATTGGGAGTCTGATATTCTCAAGTGGATAATGATAAAACAGGTGCACAGGGTATTTTCATGCATTTACAATTACTGAATTGATTTTTGTAAAGAGCTGTTTTTGGAGCAACTGTGCATCAGTTTTGAAATGTACAATATGTATCAGAGATTGGGTTTTATTTTTATACATTTCAAGAGACTTGACAGTAGTAATCTCTATCTCTTGAAGGGACCTTCTTGATCCCAATGTTCTCCACGTGTTTTGTAGATGTATCAACGTGCTATTGAGTGGAGTTTGGAGCAGGTTTCATCTGCTTTGAGTCTGGAGGCTCGCAAAGGTTAGGTGGTTTGCATTTCTCTTCTCTGGAGCCTTCTGGAAGCCCATGTATTTGCTCTGTTTAACAGTACACACACCCAATCTCTTTCAGACTATCTTTTTGCTGAATAGTTTTATCTGGTGACAAGGGTCAAGAAGAAATGTTGATACCTTTCTCAATGGCACTCCCATTTCAGAAGGCCTCAGCTTTTTCATATTTCTTCCCGAGCTGTGGCTATGCACTGAATATCAGGGTCTGATAAGGTTGGCCAGGAATAAAGAAAACAAGTCAGGGAAATCCCTATAATTGGTCCAATAGCTGCTGTAGAGCAAGAAATTCAGCAAATTGCTACTTAAATCCATTTGATTTTTATTATTTATTTTTAAGATGGGGTCTAGTGGAGTAATAGAGACCAAATTCTTGACGCTATGAGAAGATTCCTCTTGGCTGACTCTCTCAAGGGGTGAGAGGCCTTGCAGAGAGATCTAGATAGACTGGAGCATTGGCCAATCATCAATGGCATGAAATTTAAAAAGAACAAATGCCAGATTCCGCACCTGGGACAAAGTAATGCTGGACACAAGTATAAACTGGGAGAGGGCTGACTGACAAACAGCCCTGCAGAAAGGGATCTGGGGATGCTGGTTGACAGTAGGCTCTCTATGAGTCAGCTGTGTGCCCTGGCAGCCGAGAGGGCAAACCATCAAAAACCGGGCTGCATCAAATACAGTCAAGAAATTCATTGACAGTACTGATCTATCTTCAAAAATTCAAACAGAGAAAATGTATCTTCAGACACAGGCAGACCTTCAACTATAGGTCATTGAATAGAAACCTGAATCTATATGACACATTTTACTGATGTGGCTAAGGATATTCAATTTTAGAGGCTATTATGTGTAAGAAAGTGACAGGAATGACATCGTATCATTCTGCTTTTGAAAATCTAGCCACCTGGCGAAGCATCCATTTACATCTAACTAAACATGGCTTCCTGTACAAGTCTGTCAAAGTCTCTGAAATTTTAGTGGCTTACTGCTCATGCTAATCACAGCATTGGTCAGCTGGGACTGGAACTGGTATGTCATATCACTAATGGAGCTGCATAAATTCATGCCTGCTACAGAGCTGCCGCATTAAGAACATTGCTTCCATGTCCCTGGACACATACAAAGATCAATTATTTTCCAATAAATAACTCTCATAAGACTTAGAGAAACATTGGTGTTTGTGAATAAAAAACATGAGTTCTGCACAAACATGTATCTGAAGAAAATAGGCAGACGATATTAATTCTTAGAAAGCATTAGAGACGTAGAATGAGGCCAAAAGCATGAGGCAAAAGAACATGAAAAGAGCTGTCCTATATTGCAGCGACACAAGCATCGCAATGTGACACAGCTTTTCAAATGTAAAGAGAAAAATGCCTCTTCTTTACACAATATAAAAAAATTTAACAAGATTTATCGATTTAACCTGAATATACTGAGACAGAGAGAAGCACGGAAAAAGAGGTGAAGGAATGAAAGTTTAGGAACAAGCAGGTGAATGATTTGGGCTCCCTTACCTCAGTTATGCACCACATGCTCAGCTCTGACACATGTGCACTAAGCTGTTTACTCATACTGTGCCAGATGACTCCACCACTTGTTTTCAGGAAAGTAATTCGTTCAACTCAATTACCGTAGTCAGCCACTAGATAGTTTAAATTACGTATCATCTGTCTCTTATGCAAAGTTCTCACTTCATTTGTCTCTTTGATTGTTTCAGATGCCATTTTGTCTTACAGGAGATAACATAAAAGGCATCAGACAGCATTTATCAAGTACCATGATTTCTAGGTCTGATGATGTGCAAATTGGACTCCTGTTCTAAGAGAGGAAAGGTAATCTTGGGGCTAAGACTCTGTCCTGCACCTTGGGAGCTCTATATTAATTTCTTGGACCTATTAAAGGCCGATTGTAGAGTTTTCATTTCAGATTCTCCAAAGTATCTACAGTCATAACACTACTCCAGTTCCTTTAGTAGAAAACCGGTGAAAAAAATTGATCTCAACTGCAAGTTTAGAGAGAAGTACAAACTACAAAGGCATTCTGCTTGTAGAAGATCAAATTTTAATGTAAATGAGTAGGTATCATAATAAATAAAGGTAGAACAACACCAAGACAGGCTGGAATTTATTTATCTTAGTAAGATAAGTAGTTTAAAATGGGAATTTTCCTTAAAAAGAAAATTGTTGTTGATATAGGTCTATACATCTTTCTGGAAGTTTAGTACGTAGTATTAATGGCTATTTACCGTCAGGGCAGAAATAAATTCCTTTGCACAACCCACTCCCTTAAACAAATTACTTTTTGTCATTATTTAGATAATTCAACTTTGTAAAACATTATCTTTATACTTGCGTGAGAGAATTGAGACACACAATTGTACTTGCTCTCTCCGCAGAAATACCAGAATCGCTATACTCCGTAAGTTTTCTGCTCTCTGGAGGAATTAATTGGCTTGAATCCAAAGGGAAAGAAATATCATAAACTACAAAGTATTTGTTGTCTTGGGATGAATTTTTCATGCCCTTGGATCACTGACCGTGATGAATCAAGTGGCACAGAACAAGAGATCAATCAAGAACAAGTGCCAGCAGAAGTGAGCAGCAGAGCAGATAAAGTGATGTCGATGTCAGAAGATATGTCTGATCCATGAAGCACTGACTCATCTTTCACCAAACTCTCTAAATATGGTGATACCATTTTGAAAGTGTTGACTTAACTTGCTTCAGCGAAACTATGAATATCAAGTACCTATCTGGTAAGACTTCTCTGCCTGAGTGCAAGCAAAGCAAAGCCTCGCATCCTTGTCAGCTACCTTCAATCCTACATTCCTGGAAAACTTAACTACCCTGTGATTAAAAATATTCCTTACAGAGACGTAGTCTGTGATGATGTTTCTCCCTTATGAGATCCCTAAATGAATTTGCAGTAACATACATTTTTTAGTGTTCTACAAAAATCCAAGGCACCTACTGCAGACAAAATTAACATTCTCTAAATAATAACTGATTCACAGCTTTGTTGTGTGTAGAAGCTAAATTGTTTCAGCTGGAAAATGGATGAAAAGAAGATTGCAGGAGGACAGCAATTGCTTACTTTTTGCCTCACCGAAAATAAAAAAGTCATAAATCCAACTTGCTATAATAAAAGTAATTTAATAACTGGAAGCTTCACCTCTGGGCATGTTGAAGGCTACTGTATTGGTGAGCACTGGTATTAGAACAGGGAACTCCGAAGTCAAACTCATCAGTCTGCATGAGCTAAAAGAAACAAGCTCTTTAGATTGGGATCTGAAAAAGTTTCACATACCCAGTGGATTAAGGTCTGAGGAAGACACACATAACACTGACCACCAAACTGTATATTTTGAATTTAAAGAGGACCATTATTATCACTGAAATTGTAGATGGTTTTAACAGAGGAAAAATGTGTTCAAAACAAATTTAAGTGAAGCCATCATATATATATATATATACAAAAATATTTTTTAAAAAGGAAATATTGATAAATTGGTGAATTCTGCAGTAACATGAATGGGTACTGAATACAACAATTTATTATGTTCAGGAACTCTCCACATCTATTACAGCCATGCCTACCAACATTCGAATTCTGGCTATTCCCACCTATCCTTTGACAACTAGTTATCCTAGTTGCCTAGTCATCCAGGCTTCTCCCAAACAATGGAAGGCACTAAATATCTCTACGATTGTGCAACTCACTCCATCAACTGTAGAGAGACCCTACATATCTAGACTCAGATAACATTTGCAGAAGCTGAAATTACGCAAGATGAATTTTAGCACTGTAACCTAAATTTCTCCCCACAGAATTTCTTTCATGCTTTTTTCTGGGAAATCTCCGAGCTACCTGAATCTTGAACACCTAATTAGGTCTTTCATATTTAGGTTTATTAAAGCTTAAAATAAACTATTATTTGTCTTTTGGAGTTTCAATTTGGGAGGAATTCTCTAAGAAGAGGAATAATACTGGGCCCTGCCCAAAACATGGCCAAGGAGCAGCTGGCTGTGCCTCCCCATCTGCTCAATAATTCAGTAGTTGTAGCAAGGAGGCATTCACAGTTCCTTTAGTGTTTGAGGAGGTATACGCCAATTTCACTGACTGCTTAGTTTATCAAAATACGTTATAGACTCTCTTTCTTTGAATCATTATGTCTAGTTGTAACATCTTTACAGAATTTATCTTATTGTTTATCACATTTATCTTAATTTGCTTATTGAGTTGACATGGACTCTAAGGGAATTGCTGGATAAAGTTCAAATAACTCAAATAACTTGTCACCTGGTACCGGTCACAGAACTATGCTGCACATGATGACCCCTCATGGCTCAAGTATCTACTAAGATGTATTATTTAATAGCTTTTAAAAAGTATTCTGCATTTGAAGGTCAGAAAGCTTATTACCTACAAAGGAAGGCAAATATCTCATGTCTTATTTTACAGATGAGAAACAGAAGCAGAGAGATGGGGTGTACACTAGACCACAAAACACAGTATAAAATATGGAAATCAGATAAAAGGCTAAGTTTCTGTATTCCAATGCAAGTTTTGGCCATTAATCTGTAGCAAAGTGGCCCCGTGTTCCAGTGTCAGAACATTAGGAAGCTTAGACCAGAAAGGCCTTTACAGACATTTACATTTACTCATGTATTATGCTTGCAATATCTTTCTGCCTTCCACCAGCATATACATCAGCTGTCACAATAGCAATACCAGTGATTTCATTGCTACACATCATGCAGCTTAAATTTCTTTGTATTTATAAGTAAATGCTGAGATCATTAATCATAGAGATTTATGTATTTAAAAAAATGAAAATTAAAATCTAGTCGCAGATTTATGGCTGTCTGGGGACTACTGGTTCATTCAAACGTTTTGTGTCTTTTCAATGTCCAAAAACTAACAAATAGACATGCAGTTTTTAAAAATCTCTATGAACCAAATGGTGACAGGGGAAACAACACAGAAATACATAGCATCATGCTACAGTCATAAACACTACTTTGTATCAGATGAAAAGTGAAGAATATAATTTTTTTTTTTATTGCATTTATGTCTATCAACTTAACCGAAAGAGGGACAAAACCTTTAATAACTGGCCCTTCCGTCAGTCTTGTCCACTGCATACTTTGATACTGACTACTGGGATTGCTAAGTAGGTGGTAACAATCTTTGGGAATCACCATTTGGGACTGACCATTCCCTGCCACAGAGCAGATATAAAGATTCACCAAGATTCTTGGCCAGGCCAAGAAACTACCCCGCTTTGAAAAATACCACCTGGGCATGGAGAAGTGCAGCCAGTATCAGAGGGATGACGAGACCTGCCGTGGGAAGCTAGCACTGCTGTCCTGCTCTAGTGTCCATCCTGCATGGTGCCAAAATTTCCTGGGTGATTGCTGCTGTCCCGTTCTACCATCTCAGCTGTGCTGCACTGTGTCTGATTTCTCCATGTGGTTGATGTTGGCTCAGAGTTACTGAGCTGTAATGTAACAGCTAAATTGAATAGTCTTAGATTTCAAAACAGGTTTGGTTTCCCAGACTGACTTCCAAGTGCTGTGCTGCACAGAGAATCCTGAGACTGAGAATTGAAGAGCCGGTGTGGAGGACGACTGCAATATTGGCCAGTGCTGACCTGCAGTACGGGCTTCAACAGATCCCTTCCAGGAAAGACAGTTCAAAGTGATTTAAGTCTTTTTAGAAATATAGGTACTTTAGCAGTGGCACCAGATGTTAGGGATACTGACCCACTTTTTGCCAATGATGATTTAATGATGCTATAAATACGGCATTCCTCATTTCAACTGCAAAAAAAGTAGCATGCCATAAATTTCCTCTTGTGTGAAAAAACTACAAGAACTTTGTAAGCACATTAGCACCTGACTGTAAGACTCTGCTGGATTCAATGCTGGTGCTCCCCAGAAACACGTGAGGCAGCTGGACTGCAAATATTTCTAAACCACCGTGTGTGTACTGCAGAGATGGCCTACAAGTAAGTCATATATGTTCCAGGTGTATACAGAAATACTTCCATGCCACCGAGATGCCCATCTGTAGATTCCAACTAAGATGTTTCTAAGAAGAGTGAGGAAACAAAAATACAACAGATAGTTTTTCAACAGCCAAATTGTAAAGAAAGAGAAAAGAGAAGGAGAATAATGATGGCCCCCACCAGCTTTGTGGCCTCCAACAGCAACTCAACAAAACACAAGGGCATGACAGTATCAACATACAGTTAATATGATATAAACATGATGTCACAGACACAAGCTACAAAGAAAAATTAAATCTCCTTTACTCCTCTTCAGACTGTAAGTTGCTATATTGGATCTGGCTGGGATGGAGTTAATTTTCTTCATGGCAACCTGTATGGTGCCATGTTTTTTGATCTGTGACTAAACCCATGCTGATAGCACACCAATGTTTTGGCTACGGCTGAACAGCGTTTGCGCAGCATCAAGACTTTTTCCTTTTTCCCACTCTGCCCCCAGCAAGTAGGCTAGGGGTAGGCAAGAAACTGGGAGGAGACACAGCTGAGACAGCTGATCCAAACTGATCAGAGATGGTCCACGACATATGACGTCATGCTCAGAAATAAAAGCTCAAGCAGGAGGAAGCGGGGACATTCATGGTTATGGTACTTGTATTGCTAAGTAACCATTATGTGTGCTGAGACACTGCTTTCCAGGAAATGGCTAAAAATCTGCTTGCCAATGGGAAGCAGTGAATAAATTTTTTATTTTCCTTACTTGTGCACGCAGCTTTTACTTCAGCTATTAAACTGTTATCTCAAGCCACAAGCCTATCCTGTAGGATAGGAGAGCGAGCAAGTGGCTGGCTGGGTGTTTGGTTGTTGACTGGGGTCAATCCACCATAATTGCTTACTAAAAGACTTAAACTTTAGAAATTTTTTTGTAACCCAGGAACATATATTCTGTTAGCTGTTCTCTTCCATAATGTATGAAACTTGAAATGCTCTTGAGGTTCTTTGTCCTACAAATTCTGTTATAAATTCTGTTATAATATTTGCCGGACACAAGGCTTTGATACTTCTCCCCAAACCTACAGAAATTACTAGAGTAATCCCTACATATCCCCCTCTCTCTGCTCCATCCCATTTAACCATGCACTGCTTTAACCATTTTAATACAGATTTTTGAGTGGGTAGCGCAAAAAACAGGGGACAAGGCATTTTATGGTAATTTCAAACAGACAGTCAGGAACAAAGGCAGATTTCTTTCTTTAGCTGCATAATTTTTCCCTGTTTCCCTCCCTACCTGCTCCGGTATGAGTGGCTTCCCCATTAAGATGCATTCATTTGGCTGGAACTCTCGGTATAAGAAAAAAGAGCTGTATTCTTTCTGCTCTACTGCTAAGGTCAAGCAAAGAGTCTGCGTTAAGCTGCCAGTTTTCTTTGTGATACGTGAGGCAGCACAGAACACAGATTGCATTTCCACTCTCTCTTCGGCTCTTCTTTTGAATGCCACAGCAGTGACAATAATCACTGAGCCGAACAGATATGACACAGAAGACACTGAAGCAACAAATAAGGCCCATCCTATCTTGGTTTTCCAGTGCTAAAGTAAACAAATATATACTCTAGCTAGAGATGGTTCTGAAGACAGGTAAGTTTTTAACATTGTGCCATTGTGGGAAACTCATCATATGTTAAACATCCAGAAATTAATATAAATATAACAATAAATTAGAAATATAAAGAATTTAAAATGGGAACAGAACAACTATTTCACAATAGATTATCGATCTAAGCCCTTCCACACTGCCATATTCCTGGTAAAAATATTTTATTAGCAGGAAATATACTTAAAATAATTTTATGAGAAAGATAAAAAGAATTTTGAAAGATAGCATGGGCTCCACACACTGTACTAACATAAACAGGTGGCATTTTACATTTCCCACATCCCTCATAAATTCTATCATATGCTTGAAGGGAGAGCCTGCAAGGAAAAAGAGAGAAAAGTGGGAGGAAGGAATTAGAACTCAGAAGCAAGTAGTTCTATCCTCAACCTCTTAATGATTTTTTAGGAGCCCATTATGCACTAAACCTGAAAAGAATTATTCATGCTATTTGTCTATTGCATTGAACTTGAACTCCGAGCCAGGGAAACCTTTGATTCCCTCAGGAACTTTCATCACAGTGCAAGCTGGTATTCCGTCCACCTAGGTCATTTCCTGAGCAATCACGTCTACTACAGCCTGTCTCATCTGTTCCCAATCCACACCTTGCTTTTGTTGTGACTAAATTAACATCAGTGATGTCAAAGATATTCCCATGAGTTCCAATCCTGTAAAGTATTCACTGCCTACAATTTTTATCAACTTTGTTTGAGATACTCAGAGTGAGGAAGGGAACAGTGAAAAACTTCTTGGAACAAAAAATTTAATTTCTGCACTTTTCCTGTTTATAGACAAGGAGAAACACATTTCTTTCACATGCTTATGTGAATTCAAATGTCTTTGAATTATACCACCCTAAAGTATCCCAACATACAAATCTGGTTTAACTAATACTAATATACTAATTCTCATCCAGTAGGTACAGTTATGCTTCAGAAACATACAATCCAGCTTCACAAACTAGTTTGATCCATAGTTCTTTTTATGTAAATGACATTGGGAATAAAGGCTTTCAATCACCAAATAATTCTATTCTTTAAATATACTGTCACTGTCAATCAGTAGAAGTGGTTATCTCACTGGGTTTTGCAGAGCTTTCTATCATTCTTTGAATAACATGTTGGCACTAACAACTATTTTCCTTAAAGAGTCAAAATTGTGTTACTTTACACTTAAATAAATCTTACATGAGTATGTTTCAATGATATGTGTATTTAAATCTGTTTATAGTCACTGGCATTTTGTTTTGAGTTTTCCTCCTACTGCCATTTGTCCACGTTTGATTATAAGGAGGAAGCTGTTTGCTTGTAGGCGAGTGCAATGAGCAGTAAAAGCTAGGGAATAAGATTGAAGGTTAACAGCTGGGTCACAAAGAATAAGAGAAAATGTATAGAAATACATATATTTTTGCTTTGCATCTTGACATTTTTTCCCAGATTGGGGAAAAAAAGAACCTAATTTTATTTCCTGGTACTGAGTGAAATATATCTCTAGTACCACTGTGATTCATTATTTTGTTTGAGATTTTGGTGTGTGGATGGAACTAATTCTTCAAAGAACAGAGAAGAACCTGACGGATGCTGGGCCTTCCACTGATTTCACTAGGTGCTCGGTGTTCCTAAGGCTGGGGTCCACAAACTCCTCTCAGTTCTGGATGACTGTAAGAACACCACACAGGAGAAGCACCGCCTTGCCTAGCACCCCATAAATTTACATTAGATTTACACAGCCTTGTCCATGGCTGAGGCAAGCTTCTACAGCACCTGAAGAACTGGGAAAAAAGGGGCCAGGCCATGAAGATTTGTGCTGCTGCCTCTCCAGCTTCCTGTTCTAGAAAGCCAGTGGGTGAGAACCATGGGACAAGGAGTCACACAGGCAGGAGAAATATGGACTAACATGACCTCTGCATACTTTTTGGCCAGCAGTACCTGCAGAGATGTTGGGGTATAACCATGGACCAGTAGCATCTAGTAGGATAAGCAGAATGAGAAGACAGCATCTGAAACCAATGCTCTTTGACGTACGAACTACTGCCCTTTCCTTCTATCTGTTTACTCCCTTACCATTTCTTTTACTCATGTTTGTCTAGTTTTCTGCTTTCTCAATCTTTTTCCTATGTCTCTGCTTATTCTAATTTCTTGTCCTCTGTTCTTAGTTGTTCACCTCTGTTACATTTCCGCCTCGCACTGCTCAGTTGGTTTCTGTTGTATCTTTTGTTGTGCTTTTTTCCAAACCACTTCTCCACCCTCAAATATCACAGCCAGTCGTCATTTTGAGTATGCCATCTGAAGAACAGTGGAAGCTTACATGATTTACTACTTCTTGTTATATCAGATGTTTAATAACATTTAAGTCTCTCGATCAATTTACATGGAGGAAAGATTTAAAAAATGGGTCTTTTGACTTCCACTTTTCTAAAAATGGCTCAGTAAACAGAGTACCCATGGAAAGAGAGGCTATGATGCAAATTCACAGCTATTATTAGACACTGGAAAATCCACTGAAACTGCTGTAAGTGAAAGAAAAGTGTAGAAAACCAGGTTTCTGGAGCTCATGAGGGGCTACTTGATTACCACAGTAGATCGCTCTTTCTTCTCCGCCATTCCCAGTGGAGAAATAAAGTGTCTCTAGAGCATATCTACAAGCACAAGGAGACCTCATGAGGCCCAGGAACACTTGCTTTGGCTGTATGCAGTGGCAGATACCGTACGAAGCAGACCTCTAGTATACTGTGTCTGATGAGTACACGGATGACCCTGTCACCAGGCAACCCGAGTAAGATTATTCACTGTGTAGAAAATGTCTAATGATTACTTTTTATTCAAATTGAGAAAGAAACATCATTTCTATTTAAGAAATTTCCAGACGAAATTTTAAAGAAGGGGAAACTTTACAGCCTGCCTGGCTTTCTTAATGATTTAAGAAGCTAGAGTTCTGCTGATTTGAAACCATGAAGAATTTGACAATACTTGGGTTTGGATTTGAACATTCTGAGTAAAAATCTGAAACGCTAGTACAGTTTTTGCAAGCTGCTGAAGAGGCGTTTCTGTAAAGACACTTCAGATCCTGTTCAGCACGCAACAGTTCAGTATAACACAACTAGCTGCCATGCAGCTGGTAAGCTACGAAAGTTACTACAGGAATCACAGGATCTGACAGAGAATATGAATTTCAACTGGGGTTCCTTTATTTTGTGCATGCCCAAATGGACAAGAATTACAGAGTTACAAAACTGCATAGCACTCCAATGAGATTGCAAGAAAAGAAATGAAACAACGGCTCTTTTTGTAACCGTGGTCAGTGTAAGCTAAAGAACTACATGCATCAGTCTCTCGGCTGATTACAGCTTTTACTTTGCAAAAGCTTAGGAAATTAATGTTTAAAACTTATAACCATTTGTGGGTCCACCTATGGGTCCCCTGAAATAACTAGTTTAGTTCTTGGGTTTTATCTGGATGAAAAGCTAAAACACTGCTTTACAACAGGTAACTGAGTTGAAAACATACCTCTTTTGGAGGCCAGAATCACCATATTCCGATTTGGCAACTCCTGAGAGTTACACACACACACACACACTGTTCTTTTGGATATTCTCCACACAACTTGAAACAAAGTGGTTTTAGCTGGTGTCTTCACTGGGATCTGGTTACTGGGCGGGTAATGCACTAGCAAATCGCTATAGCTTGCAGCAAAGTGTCTTCCCAAGACTGCAAGTCCTCTGAAACTGGGACCCTGTGCAATGCTTTGGTAACATTCCATACCTGTCAGTGGAGCTGTGTGAGCATGATGAGTCTTCTAGCTTCTAGGAAAAAAAAATTAGAAAGGCTTGCAGGCATAAAGGGAGACTAATTAAAGTCAATGAACAAATTAAAAGTGGAAAAAGATTACCAGAGGAATGGAAAGAAATAAAATAGAAAGTGTGGAAAGAAAAGAGACGAAAGCAGCAACAGAAAGAAAAAAAAAATCTTTCCTAATTGTGCTTTCAAGAATGTCCCTAATGGATTTAATCTCATCCAAATTCTAGCAGAGAGCATGTGCCGAAAATGCTGCAGATGGCTCAGCTCAGCAGCAGGGATGGCTTGGAAGGGAAACAGCTCCTGTGGCTGCCTCAACAGATTGTTTACAGCAAAGATACCGACAATGCCCAGTCATTGTCATGAAACAGTGCTTGTTCCCTTATTTGAGACTTCAGTCTGGGCATTTCGAATGACAGACTTGTGTGTGGTTGAAACCTGGAGGGTCCTTGGTAGTTCAATTCCTGTCGTTGAGGAACAGCCCAGAAGGTTTCCTCTCAATAGCAAGCAGTATGAATGGGAAAAGCTGAGCAGTATACACGTCACTGAAATCTTCACTGTGTAAGTGAAGCCTTCGTTCAATAGATCGCACCACAAAGAGCAGATTCATTAATATAACCTTCCACGAGTTCTAATCGCTTCACATCATTGTTCACGTAGAATAGGTTTAGATGAAGCTCCCTAATCAGTAAATCCCATTTCCACCAGCAGAACAGAGAATAGGTTTTTTGCAAGTGGTGAGCTAACAGATCTGCTTACCTTCCATATGCACTGCTACCCAACATATACGTTAGATGGCCATGACTCTTAGGGTGCCATCTCAGTGTGTTTCCAGTTATGCGGGAGCCCTTATACTCTAAATGCTGCGCTTTAGCTTTGTGTGAGGCAACATAAATGACTTTTTTGTACACAACAAACAAGTCCAGTCTTGTGACCAGAATTAGAATCTCTCTTAAGCAGTCTGAACTGCTTAAGATGCTGGTTATATGCATTAGTAATGCAAGATCAGCCACAAGTCCAGATGAGTTTTAGCACATTTCATAATTTTGAGGATGATAGTATTCCTTCTTCTCTATACGAGAGTTTGAAGACTGCAAATGCTTTTTCTGTTCAGGTATATTTGCTCATTAATGTTCCATCTCTATAATGTATTCTTGTATCTTAAATTAGTGTAAACCTATTAGACTAATACAACTTTCACCAAAGGAAGTCAGGCCTGAAGATCTCATACATCTCTAATTATACATGTTTTAATTCTAATTTTACCACTTAGCTGGTTACTCTCCACTAAGTAATTCTGGTCCCTTTCCTCCTCAAATTTTGGAAAATGTCTTCTTTTCACAGAATCACAGAATCTTCTTGATATTTATTACCTTCGAACATCATACATTCTTTGTCCCCTGTGCCAAAGTGGCAGAGACGGTGACCAGCTCACTTGCTAGCCTTATCCAAGTGGGTATTCATCATCTGGATGTTACGATGGGAGAAGCTGGATAGATCAACTCATTCACATTACAGCTGCATCCAGACCCATTCACATTAAATCACTGTATGCATATGCAAGTTGCACAATAAAGAATCACGGACTACAGGTTGACAGAGCTATTTGAATATAGTCATAGTTATTTGTCATCATAAATCATATTGCGTCAGACCTTTTATCATCTCTATTGGTCTTCTCTGAACTCTCACCTATTTATCAGACAGCTTCTGGTATTGAAGAAACCAGAACTGCAGGCAGCTTTCTCAGTAACCAATTGGTATCTCACATGCAGAAACCATCCTATTAAATGCAGGAGTCGTAATTGAATCCTCCACCCCTCCAGCCATTGAATTATGTGAACTGGCAAAATAATGAAAACATCTTTAACTCATTTCCCCAAGGCAAATAATTCTAGCCATAAGGTCTGCCCATAGTCAAGAAAATTAATGAATAAGCAATGTGTCTAATCCTTTCAAGTGGATAACAAACACACTAAAGATAAATGACGACTATCGGAAACAGGTCCAGAATTATTTGAATCATCAGCTTCAGTGGTCACAACCCAGCAAAATACTTCCCAAATAGGATAACACGTATGGAAATGTAGAATTTAGGTCATCACTAAAGATGTGATAGCGTAAGTGACTACGTTGGGGGAAAGAGCAAGTAACTTAAGGGTTACTGCGCATATTTCTCTGTATGTGATTTCTGTGAACTATACCTGAACAAAAGAATTCATCATTCCCAGAGGAACAAAAAAGGACTGTCAAGAGGAAACCAGTAAGCAATATTGCTTCTAGTAAGACCACTAACAGAACAGCATGTCAATTTTTGGCATTCATATTCAGAAAATGATGTGGAAATACTAGGGCACATGAATTAAGGATACAAAATGCTCTGAGCAGGAAAATAAGCTTCTACAAGTGAGGTTTTAGATGCTCAATGTACTGAAGAGCAAGAAAACCAAGACATGAACTGATCATTGCTTATAGGTATTAACAGATAGGAAAGGAAGAGAATAGGGAGTTTTTCAAAGTTGTTAACAAAGAAGTGATAAGATAAAATGGTTAGAAGTTGGAATTACACAAAATCGAGCTTGAAAGAAATTCGATAACCTGTCTGTGAAGGTAATTGAAACACAAGAACAGTTTTGTTATCAAAGACCACAAATATATCAGAACTCTGTATTTATAAAATCTCCAGTGCTTAATCTGGTTTATGGGAAATACTGGAAGTTGCCCATACCCGGGGATGTGGTTGTCTGGCACTGATGGGCCTTCTCTACAATGTTTTTTTTAATGGAGAAAATGCAACCTACACCACCATCAATCTGCATGTAACATCTGTAATTCTTCATTAGAACTATGACTATAATTCAGTTTACAGCATCTCAGACATGGAAAAACTAGCTGATGGTTTACAGTGTTCAGTTTAGGATTTTTTTCTCCATGGATACATAATTGTCAAGAAGTATTATTACATCTTTTGGGCTATACCACTGTTAGCATTCTGCTGCCTCCTCTTCCTTTCCCAACCTTGCACTGACACTTCGATATCAGGTCACAGCCGATCACAGGTTACAGTCAGTACTATGAAGTGACCAAGGGAATTTATATCCCATTTTGACTGATCAATACCCTCATGCTTTCAGAACTATTACCAAGCAAGAATGTTTTTCTCTAGTCAACAAATGGATATCCTTTCTGCCTTCCTGTTTTTTAAATTCTTTTCCTTCATTTGAATGAGTACAATTAATTATTTCCCTGAAATTCCTAGGGTTCTATATATGGCCTTAAAAATCCAAATTACTTTTTTTCAGACAGTTGATGATGAGAGAACAAACATTTATTTTCAGAGGGATGCAAATATGTGTTTACTAATTGGGTATCTCAATTTCTACTCCACTTAAAAAAGGATGGGTATTTGTGCAGTCACAGGAGAAGCAGCACCAAATTATGGACCAAAAACTATACCTATATTGACTTTGGGGAGAAAAAAACAATTTGGTTTGCCTTAACTGTAGCCCAGACCCTTGAAAGGCTACTTTTTTCACCTTGGGTACTGAGCAGCAACTTAATTCTCCACCTTCATTCTCGCTATTGGTTTGGCTCAGAAGACAACAGAAGGCCAGACCTTTTCCCTTGATCCGTTCACTAGCTGTTTAGGGCAGCATAGCTGTACCTGAGAACAAACTGGGGAAAAACAAAAACCAAACCGAAACCAACCCCCCACCAAAAAAACCTTACTCAGAAGGTGTTTGATCAATGTATGAAGTGTGTTCTGAAATACTGAGCCTTAGGATGGCGTAAGAAGACCCAAATGGTACTTTTCAACCTCAGCCCTTTTCATGCCAATGGCATCTCTACCTTTGCTCTTCATCCTTTTCCAGCGTAGTCTGGATCATATGTTAATTTATCTCCAAGGGATTAACAAACAGCTGGAGTGAGCCAGATCTCCAGTACACGTGCCATGGTGCTATCTCTATTTACTGGGGACTCTTGTTATAAGGACATATTTGAAATGAATAGGCACAGAATTTGCTTTATCTAGACAGAATAAGAGGTAAAACTAATAAAAAAAAAAAAAAGGCAGGGATCACATAAATAAAAGAAAATTGAGGATTTAATCAAATTCCTAGTACAGAACTTCCCACATTGCTGTTTTCACACATTTTGGAACTTATTTTGCACACACAATCCTGAAATTAACTGGATGAGTCACCTGTATTTGTAGAAAAATAAGCATTTGTGCAACACTGGCAAAAAAAAAGAAAGGCAATCAATGGGGTAAGAATGCACCCCCTAACCAGATCAGGCTGAGATGTACATTTCTTCATATTCTTCCTCTAGCAACCCTAAAAGAATCTTTTCTTAATTCCTTCTCTTCCCCCCTTTTTTATTTTTTTAAGATTGAAGACTGGAAATAGGTATCTAAATATTTTCCAAATCTGTATATTAAAACTAAAAATATATTAGTTTTATAAAAATCTTGGGATAATTATTTGACAATCCCTTCAATTTTTTTAAGGTGGCAGCAAATAAACTGGTAATCAATTTGAGAAATACATCTTGAAAAACGCCCATTTTCTCTAAGGTAAAAAACCAACTTACTAGCTACAAATATTCATTAGTTTTTCAATTTTTAAAAAAATACTCTTCTCATCTGAAACGCAACTTTCACAGGACAAGTAGTATGAAATTCACTCTGCATCTGTGATACACCCATTCTATGGATAAACATGTAATTCCATTTACTAGGAAAAACAATAGGTCACCTTCATCCTTAAATCAAGTTTAACTAGCGTTAGGGGGGAAAAAAACCCCAAAACCAACTAGAAAAACATTTTCATCCAGCCAAGTTAGATTATGGTGCAATCTGATCAGCATTTGAAGGATGCCTAGATAATAACAATTTTTCATTAAGCAAGTTTTCTATTTTGTTCAGTTGCACAGGTACATCAATTTTTCGTTCTTTTCGGTAGTCACTGTGCAACCCCTCAGTTAATTATTGCTAATGTTTTGCAGAATGTGCTACAGTTAATTATTGTTATTAGTGTAATTAGTTTGCTAAATATAAGCCAGCAATGCATGGTCTCAGGATTTAGAGGCTCTTTTGTGTATATTTTTTTCTAACACTGAAAAATAGAGCTAAACCCAGAGGGCTGAGCTTCATCAGACTAGGGACCATGAAAGTACCAGGTTCATAGTCCAGATGCAGATTTCTGAAGATATTTGTAAGCAAAACCTGTTTCAAATCCACTAAGATTCTTAGGGTTTAAATCCTACATCAGGCAATTTGAGGTAAGTTTGAACGAGCTAAGCTGACATGAAATTTGTCATCAAACCAGAGAAGACCGAGTGACAAAATCTTATTTTTAATTGGAATTTAACCGTCATTAGAAATGTGTAATTTCAGTATGGACTATAACCAAATGAGAGTCAGTACAAAAATTTATTTTTATTTTATTTCTTTTCAGTTTAATTCCTGGTTCTAGCCTAATTTTGGTCTGAACTTGCAGCAGAGTGTGTAGTTATTCTTGATGTCAGACGCAAACTACACAAAGTAATAAATTAGCACATTAGTCTGAAAACAAAAATAGTTCTATTTTCAGAAGCTGTAGAAGGGATAACTCATTCTAGGGAATCTATAATCTATAATTACGGTACAGAAATTCCCAGTAAAATTTACATATAGTTTTGTACATTTTAATTAAACACCACTATTACCTATTTGTTCTGAACTCTGGGTTTTGGGACGGTGTTTTTTCCTCTTATAAAAGAGTGGTAGAAATTTTTTTTATTTATTGTTTTTCTCTGGCACTGGATTTGAAATGTGAGGACCCTTAAGTAATAATTCTTAAGCCATTTGCAGTTTACACATCATTACTCTGAATGTGGTGGTATCAGACTTGGATGCGTTGAGTTTATCTTCTATTACCAATTCTTGTGAAATTTCTGCTACACTGAATAGCCCAGATAACAGGAGGTTGGCTGTCCTCCTGGATTGTCTGCCATCTTGGAGCACAGAACTGAAGAGACAAGCCTGACAACCCAAAGCAAATCTTCCATAAACACCAACGTCAAAAGAACATCCACCGTTGGCGTCCTCATCTTCACTCCTTCCTGTCCACACATACAATCACTACCCTCAGCCCCTTGTAACGAGCACGCAATTTTCAACACAAAGACATCCATACACGCAGTATGAAGTGGCACAGTAAGAGAGCAGAAGAGGGTGGGAAACAGAAGGTCAAAACACCCAGGGGATGTCTAGAAGTGAACTATGTCCAGGGCAAAAAGAAATCTTCAACATTTCTGCAGCTTGGTTCTTTATGAAAATTCTTTCCAAACCTGAATTATTTAATACTGAAAAACATGAGGAATGGTAAGGCTTTCAAGCAAAAGAGGTTTCCCACTCAGCAACTTAACCCCAGCTGTTACTGCTTTTATCGTGACTTAAAAAGCCAAGGAGGAGAAGAAGGGAAAAGAAGCCAGGATATTGTCAGTACATCATCCCATATATCACTTATCTGTCAAACTCTGAATTGGAAATTGAACTTTTTTTAATCTCTCATCCTTATTCTACTCTGACACTTTGTTATGGTTAAATTCATGATTTCCTGGACAGAGTAAATCTAGGTCATTAGGGGAAAGAAGAACTCATCTCAGGGAATGAAAGTGGTCATTCAGGCCTTTTTCTGTATTTAATCCAGTGTAAATTAATCCTGCCTATACAACAGTCACAATGAATTAACGATTTATGGAATGACATCAATTTTTCCTTATCTCTATCAGAATTCTATCAGTTGGACTATCTTTCAGGATTTTACTGAAATATTTCATGTCCATTCCACATTTGAAGTTCATAGCCAGTAAATGATGAACTGCCCACTTCCTGCCTTCTACACTCTTAATTCCCAGTTGCTTTTTCCCCCAGAAGTTTCACTTTTGTGACAACAACAGAAGGTTGTCACTAATCCCATTGAATGTCCTAACTATTCACTTTATCCTATTTTTATTTCTCTAGACCACACAGACACTCAATTTTTGAACAATCATGTGGTCCTCAGTTTTGGAGATTTATCATTACCTTGTTGAATCCACAGATCTGAAGGCTTTATGCTCATGAAATCAGCAGCTAATGTTTTCTGAACAAGAAGATTTGAATAAACTTCATTTGTGCTTTAAAGCTCTTATCTAATAATAAATGGTAACTTTAAAATTTCCTCAATATGTATATAAAATTTGGCTGCTATGATTCAGTTATGCTATAGTTTGTAATATCTTTTGTTTTGGTGAACGAGTCATCAAAATTACATCGTTCTTAACATAATATGTTTGGGAAAATTGCTGCCATCTTTTGGATACACTCAGGGGAAAAAAAAAAAAAAAGTGTTAACATTTTACTGAAAGTTCCAGCTGACACATCCTGGATACCTGTTATACCATGGAAAAGATAATTTGAAATTGCAGAAAGCTACTCGGAGATAACCAATATTTTCTTCTTTCCCATTTTATATAGTGATCATAGCATAACATCTGTTGCAAGAATTGTTTGCTTGGTTAAGCAACACTGATGGGAAATAGCTTTCATTGAAAAATGTACCACTGAAGTTGAAACCAAACATAACAAAAAAACCAGAGATTATGGATACAGAGAGGAAATTATATCCACTCCCAATATTTAATTTTTTGCATCTATACCTTGTCTTGTTGTTTGAATAGGAGACAGAACCTGTTTGATCTACACAATTATTACAGTCTAGTGTCACATCTTATTTATCCTGAAATTTCTTTGGAATTCAGGCTGGATATGTTATATTATCCTTTTTTTTTGTTGTTTGTTTTCTTCTTCTCTTTTTCTTTTGAATTTCCAGAAGATGTAATCAAATGCTTGTTGTGTGGCCAGCTCAATACACCAGCTTCTGAGACAAACACTGCATGTTCAGCAAAGTCTTTTTAAGAACAGAGACTGCTAGTGTCAGTGAGAATAAATCAAAGGTGATAATATCTGGGAAAAAGAAAACATCGTCCGGAAAAAATAATGGCTCCTCTGAGGAGATACCATTGTCAGACACTAGCATATCTTGCCAGCACTGGACAGTGATATTAAAATATACTGCAAATCTCCCTTATCGCCTGGAGTGAGACTCAGACACACGTTCTGTAACTGTCCGGACAGGAGAGGAGACTAACACCAGCTGCGCCGTCAATGACGCTCAGCAAAAAAGTCAAAAGAAGGTGTGGGGAAGAAAACGGAGTCACTGTAGGCATCCTCCACACTTCGCACTGTACAGCTGACTTTGCCGTTAGTTTCATGTCTGCCCGGGCACCAGGACCGGCAGGCCAACGACTTACATCCACCACGCTATCCGGCAAACCGTCACCCCTCGCCAGGTGTTAGAGTGACGTGGCCACTTGCTGTTAAACTAACAGCAGCAAGCTGACCGCTCTCCCCTCGTATACGGTGGAGCCACGGTTAGTTTTACAAAAATATGCGATTATAAAGGCTTATAACGTTTCAGGCTGTCACAAATTAAGCTGACTCATTGCCCCAGTCACGAATTAGTCTTTTATCCAAGCCATGTGCAAGAGAAAGAGGAATCGAAACCCTTCACTAAACAACATTCTTGTTCTGTAAACTTTACACTCCCCATTCACCCCTTCTCCCCAAAAATGCCGTTGCTCAAACTTACCGCTTTTGCCAACTCCCCCTGCTCCGAGCATCACCACCTTGTACTCTCTGGAGCCTGCTGAAGAATTGCTGGAGGTGCTGATCATTTCATTTTCTAGCTCCATCTTGCACGAGGCAGAAGAAGGGAGCGAAAGGGAAGAAAAAGAAGCAACTGGCAGGTGCTTTCTCTGATCTTAAACAACTATAAAAGCTGTGTTAGGGGGAAAAAAAAAAAAAGGCAGAAAGGAAAGGTATAATGCAAGAGGTACGATTTATCAGCCTCACACTCGCTGCTGTGCCTGTGTTAGCTGGAGAAGGTCTCATAGCAACCACTTTAACAGCTTCCAATAAAAATCTCTCTCTGCCCCCTCCCAGCTCTGTATCATTCTCTGTTTTTCTCTTCCTGGACAGAAGCAGTTTTGTGAGGTTCAAGAGCCCTGGTACCTCTGGGCGTTGCTGTGTTGTAGGAATCAAATTGAGCAAAGCCTCCAGAAAAAGAAAACGGATCATATTTCTTAATTATGATGCTTGTTATTCCATGTAGCACTTGCTTGAACCTTAAACAATAATAAAACAGACCAGACAATCTCCTTGCCACCTTGGAGTTAAATATTCATCCTATGTTCATCCAGTTTGTTAGATTTACATTTAATACTATTAGAAGTGAATTAAGCAACAACTTTTAAGAGTCTTTGTTCTTCATGAAGCTTACTGCGAAGGAAATAAGTTTTCTAAGGTTAGGCTTGCTCCCAGACCAATTCTCTTTTAGTTCAGTTTGCATCAATTATTTTCAGAAACAAACCAAGTATTTTGAAAAAGGGTTTGTTTGTTGTTTTTCTTTTTTCCCCACACAGAATTTCAGGAGATTGGGACTGAAGGGAGAGGGAGAGATCTATTCGTCCAGAAAATATCCATGTGAGCAAGGAATAAAAACAAATTGTTACAAGCATTCATACTAATATCAAGTGATTTATCTAACCAACATGATCAGCCCAAATAAAGAAGAAAAGAATAAAGCAAAAACTTTGTGCATTACATCCAGTGTGAAAATCTCCCATTAGAATTATTCGATGAAAACTTAGAACAAAAACCTGCAGCTCTTCATCGGTTTCTGATAATGACCTTAATAGATCTAGTATATTTAAAGAATGTGATAAGTAACAACACACTTTCCCAGCTTTAACTGTTATGCAATATTTTTGAGGACCAAAAAGCATCTACTGCAAAAGGGGTGGAAAGAAAAACTTGTTCTCCTTTGAAGAGTGCTGGGCTTTCATGACAGGTGGAACTATTAAGGAGACGGGGAAATGGAAGCAGGAGAGGCAACTAGTAAAGTATCTTGGAAGCCAGATCCCTTCGTCTGCCCACTCCTCCAATTATTTCACAGAGAATAAACATACAGCATTATGCAAGAATACAGAATTAAAAGTTGAAAGGGAAATCAAAAAATTCATAGCCTGATTAAGAACATGATTTAAAGAAAGTTGGGAAAGAGAGGAAAAGGTATAGAAGGGCATATGTATGAAAGTTCAATGGGCTAAGAAAACACATGATCAAAGAGAAGAGACACATAGGTATGATAATAGAATTATAATTAGAACAGGGAAGGTGAACAGCACATGAATACTCATTTTCCCTCTTAGTACAAAAATTAGGAAACATCAGATGAAACAGACAGGAGCTGGGTTCAAAACCAAAGTACTTACAAGAGTCGTGGCTGACTCAACTTCTTGCCACTTGATGTTTTGGGCAGTAGAAATGAACTTGTAATGAAACAGAATTTAAATACAAAGTATTACGAAATCCATTGTGGACTATTAAAGTCACCACCTCCTGCTTAAGAAATACTCAAGACTGACACCAACAGATCCTGGGAAAACACTGGATAATCAAAGTCTGGTTTCAGCTACACAGAAAAAGAGAGGAGAGGGAGAGCCACCGTGTTCTGAGAACTCCTCCAAAATCAGGATCTGCTACTGTTGTCCTCCAGGATTTCTGTAATAACCATGCTGCGAGCAGCTTTGTACTGTCAGGGCTGTGGGACTGTATTGATGCCTGGATACAAACCTCGGAATTCAGAAGGATTTGGTCGTCAGAGCATAAAATAGGACTTAAACAGGAAATTCTGAATGTAATAATGTAACGTCTAAATATTGAACTTCAGCAGAAAGAGACAGGTAGGTCAGTAAATCCCTGTTGTGATTAAAATTCCATTTTCATTAAAATCATTCTCAAGTGCTCAGTATTGACACATCAGACAAAACTATAATGATGCCAAAACCACTGCTTAGAACAGCTGAGTTTTCCTGGTAATCTCCCATCAACACAGCAACCTCCTCCTCAGGAGCTTTTAACCCCATAGCTGGCAATAACATCTGACTGACATTAAAACGTCAGGAAAGTGAGTTGTTGTGGGCATGACTCAAAAGATAAGCTAAACAAAATTTTCCAAAAAAGATTAGTGTAAATTACGTATATGTAATAGATAAGAATGTCAGATTTTTTTCCAGCTGTTGGTATTTACCAGAGAAAAGTGGCAAGTCATTTTTTTCTTTTGTTTAGAGCTGGAAAGTGGGGAAGGAATATAAGAAATGGAAGAGGCTGTAAAAGGGAATTATGTTAGAGGAGGAGGCAGAATAAGACAGAACTAAATGGCAAGCCAATTCCTTATCTTTTAAGGAAATCTAGAAAAAAGAAGACAGCATTTTTATACCTGCAAAAGTGGAATTCAATATTTTTATCTGTTAATTGAAGATTAACCATTTAAAATATCTGCTTTAAAGACAGATTCATATTTATTAAACTTCAATGATTTAATAACTATTATTACATTATATGAACACTTGGACAAACATACCCTCTTAACTTGCACAGGGACTTGTCCAGAGCCTAAAAAGGTGATATTGCATTCCCATTTATAATGCAAGACCCGTTCTAATTGGTTTTCATCATAACTTCCTATTGACAAACAACCTGCTCCGCCCTAATTTCATTCAGTTCGGTAGTGGAGGACAAGTCTTTAGCTTCATTCCCATTTATGATAACATCAATTAGTCTTCCTTCTCCCACCTGAGCAGAAAAGTACAAGGTTTTGCTTTCAGTCTGCTGCCAACAAAACTAACACTGAGATGATTTGAAGTGACCTAGTTTGAAACATTGAATATAGGGAAAAAATCACCAGGGTAAATGCTTTACAGACAACAGGAAGAAAAGTACAAAATACAATAATCGAGCCTGAGATACTAGAGTTTTTGTAATGAGTGACTTATTCCACAACAAATTCCAACAGTCTATTTTATCTCTTTGTTTCCCTGCTCTAAGGACACATTTATCGAGATGCAAATTCATAGAAAACTGTGCTTAGGTAAACAAGAGCAACTGCAAAAGTGGGAAAAAACCTTGGGGTACTAACCTATAATGAATCATTTACTTAACAAATTTGGAGTCTATTGCCGTTTACATATTGCTTATGACCATACAGCAAATCTTCTGATCTTTTAATTTCTTTTTTTATTTTGCTATTCAAACTCACTCTAAAACACAGCAATAGACTGAAAGCGTTCAGTATTCAAAATCTAGCAACTCCTTTGTTTGAATTTATATTTTGACAGTTAATATTGAAATAGCTGTAAGCTTAGATCTTTAAGGATGCTTAGATCTTAAGCAAAAGACAACATATAGATAGGTATGTTAGAAGAGAAGTAGATGAGCTTTTTCTAAAGAAAATGCCATTAGAAAACACATTGCATTCATTCTACATCCCCACTTGCTCTGGGGGTGTTGAATAAAATAATGAGATGTTAATACAACATGTAAATGTTCTGAAATTGTTTCCTAGAGCACTTTATGTTGAGATTTTATCAATTAACCTGGATAAATATTCTTGTCATTAGGCAGGGAGCTCATGAGTTTAAAAACTTGAATAGCAAGCAAAATGCAAATCTTGACTGATTTGTGCTCCAGTAAGTGATGGGTTTAAAGGCATTTGAACCATTTAATAATAAGCGAATATGCATGAGCCCACTGGGGGCCATGCCATTATGGAAACACTGACCACTCTTTTGTCCCTCATGTTTACATATTAGGCACGGCAGAGAGAGGAAATGTAAAAAGCATCCCTCATAAAAAGACATATAAGCCCACCTTGCTGAATTGCCGAAGTGCTGCTATGACAAGAAAGAGTGCTAATGCAGAAATCATTGCACAGCACTCGAGAGCTGATCCAATCTGCTCCTGAGAAAAAAATGCATCTGGCACACTAGCTTAACTTGATCAATGCTGGGTAAAGCTAGCATAATAAAGTAACTGCTAGGGGACTTCAAAAATTTTTAAACTCAAATTTTACTTTAACAGGTTTAACATATTCATTCTTGATTATGCTGAACACCTCTGAATCATATTGCTAAGGGACCTCCAACAAACTACAGAAGCAGCTCCGCATTTTTGGAATTCAGATTCCTGCTGCGAATACCCAACGGTTCAATCACCCATCTGCCACAGACACCCTGACTTCCTTAGGTAAACCCCATCCTTTTTCTATTCCCCAAATTACTCATCTGTAGGATGACTCGGTGTGTCACACATAGTATACGTAATGGGACACTTGACAACCTCCCACCTTGAAGCTGGCTCTTCAGCTCAAGCTGTTAAAACGTATGCCTTTTGTTCTGAAGCTCTTATTTCTGTCCCTAGTGTCATACAACATACTGTCCCCTGCCTCTGCTGCAATGCATTTTAATCTAAGCCTTATTGGTATGTCGAGTGGCAAAGGCAAATGAAAGGAGAAAAGATGCGAGACTAGTAACAGAAAACGTGAAACAACTTCAGAGTCCCTAGAGTGAAGGAGCATTGTGGGTTTGGTCTTGTCAAAGAAGGGAGGTTTGCCATAAGCAACATCTTCCCTTTGCTTATCAAACAGGTCCAACAACGCAACTAATATGGTACTTGCTGTACAAAGGTTTGAGAAATGGGAGCAGCTTATCACATTCTTGAGAACACTCAGGCAGCGTTAACTTTAAAAGTTCTTACAAGTGACTAGTACCTTCTTATAGAACAGAAACACTGAAGGTCATGTCCTAGAGGCTGTGAAAGGGAAAAGATATTTTTTCTGGGTTTCCAATAAGGTTTCACAAATGATTTATGATCTCACTGTCAAGAAGTACTAATGATTGCAGGTCATTTATGGATTTCTGTTGAATTTTAATTACATTTATAGATAAGACTTTTGTACTCTCAAATGCAACACTGATATTCAGAATGTGCAAATCTTAAAGATCTCAACGCCTTAACTCCACATAAACATGTTCTCTGTGAGCATGAATATATGTTTATTCTAAATTCATTCACCTTCCAGTGTTTTTGCTAGGAAGGAAAATTATAAGCATGGATATGATAAGAAATACTACAAAAATAGGGTTAGGAGTGCTCTGAAGAAGCCATCTTTTTCATCCCTGCCCCACTTCACAAATCCGTTTAAGTAATTTGAACAATATTTGCTTAACCACACTTTAGTCTTCCAGAGACAGAAATTGCCCAGTTTCTCAAACACTGAAATAAATTACCTCACTATCCTATTAGAAATGTCTTTGATACCTGAATGTCTTTTATTACACAATAAGACTATCACTTCTCATCCTAGCTGCTACAGCTGTTACGAAAATGCATAGTGAACATACCAAAGACATATTTAAATAGTGAGCTAGTGAAACAGACGAACAAAATAAATACGGAGAATGTTGTTCTCCTCAGCCTTCCTGTCTCTTCTTATTCTTTCATGCCTCTATGAATCCTCTTTCATAGGTCATTTATTAAACTTTAATGCTTCTCGTGTTCCCACTGCCTGTTTAGAAGTGTGCTTCCCAAATCTGGCCACGTTATTATTTCAAGACTTGATATAATATGGATTTAAACCTGCTACTAGTGCGTTTCAAGCTTAGAATAGTTACAGTAAACACAGGCAATGAACAGTGACAGATGTAAAATTTTTGGTATTTTCTAATCTGCATTTGAACACTCTCAGTGACAAATCACAATCTACTGGAATTGTGTCAGTTTCTGACTTTTAGGTTATCACTACTCTTCTCTATTTCAAGTCATTCTTGTCATTTTTGTTTCCAGAAAAAGAAGATTCTTTCAATTTTGATTGTTACGAAAGAGAAGATTTTCTCATTTTGACTGTTACCTTGTAGGTGTTTATAGATAATGATAATGCCTGCATCCCAAAAGTCCTTGCACTTGAAAACAGTTTCCTGAACTTCACCTCAAGCATGTGACGACGACACTGAAACATGTCAAATCATGCATCAGTAAAAAAAAATAAAATAAAATTAAAAAAAGCAGTAGACAGACTCTTGAATTTGCTCTCAGTCATTCAGATGCTTTCCACTTTGCTGTCCATAACGAGTAAATCTACAGAGAAGACCTTCAGCTTCTTTAAGAAAACACCAAACAAGATAAATCTGAATTTTTCTGACCTAGACATTCCTAGTATCATGGATTATTTTTCATGTTGAGATAGTTTTATTCTACAAATCAAATCGTTTATTGGCATTCTGTTGGCTGATCGGAAGTGAGTACTTTTGCAGTTCTTAAATCTGTTGCAATTAACAATAATCTTCTAAGTGCATAATTAAGCTGAACAACTATACCAACATTAAGAAAAAGAGAGTCAGTTCCTTTAAAATCATCAGTGAAAGGTTTCTTCAAGAAAATTCAGACTTTTGGTTAGCTAAATCTCCCACTGAACATATTGTTTCCTACGTTGAACAGAGGAACCTTTAGCGAGTTTAGAGCAATAGAGGCTTGGACTCAGCTACTTAATGGGCTGAATAATGCTTTACAAGAAATGACACAAAAATGTTTATATATACTGTTGTTTTCAGAAGTAGTAGTGCAATCTCTTGACTAAAAGTTTCTGCTGTCATTCTGTTCATACCTGTGCTTGAATTCTGATGAATTTTGATAGCTTTTATATGTAAAAATAGCACTGAAAACACCAGGAATCCTGCATGAAAGGTATCACTATGTTTTAAAAATCTGAAGATGTTTTACAAATCTGCATTTAAGCCCTAGCAAGTGGATTATGAACTAGACAAGTAAACAAATTCATTTATTTGGAAAATTCTTACAGAGTTGTGTTGTAAAAGATTACAAATATTCCACTAGTGGCTTTCACTGCATTTCAAGATCTTCTTCTATCAAAGACACCAGACACTGCAGTCTGTCACTAGTTAGTCTGTTAATCAGTTTAAAGGTGTTATTCTTAAAAATATTGTAAGATCAGTAGGTTTATATGTTAGGAAAAGAGCTAAACTAACCTCTGTACGGCATGAAAAGCAAAGCAGTGCAGTGATTCTATAATGTTAATTAACCATGAGTGAAAAACATCCGTCACTGGAGGCTTCACTGTATCACTGTTTAACTTTAAAAAGCTCAGCTTTGGCAAAAAAGAAATTCATTCAGAAAACTGGTGCAAAATCAGAACCCTAGTTCTTTCCACTGGAAATACTTAATATCCCTTACTGGAATCAAATTTGTTAAAAATTTATCCGAGAGAATATCATATATTCTGTGACCTATTAACCTTCTATTTCCAAGCTTTGATGGCAGTTTTCATATCAAGTGTGGTCTTCATTGCTCTATGAAGAAAACTCTTTGTACTCTAGAGGAAGAAGGGTAAAGACATGAGAAAATTCAAATACTGAACTGATTGAGGGGTTAAATTCACCAAGCGATAACTTTCGTGCAGCTACCGGCAGCATACTGAGATCACCAAAAGTAGTCTCTTCAGGTACTCACAAACAGAGATCTTTCTATCTTCTTAGCTAAGACAATATTTCAAGTAAGTATCCACTGGTATTCCTATAAAAATAGTAAAAATATAGTCTAAGAGAGGCAAAAAAATTGCCCAAATTAGCCCTGCTTCATTGATATGTCATCATTACCAAAGCTCTGGGAAATGACAAAGAAAAGCCAATATCTGTTATTTGTGGCAACGTTATTTAAAAAAAAAAAAAAAGAGATAAAACAGTAAACAGTGGTTAGCTAGATAAAAGCTTTCATATTTCTGTGAAACGTTTTTAACAAAGACTGCATAATCAAACATTTCCTTCTCTTAGGAGGACAGTTTTCTCTTGACAAGGAAAACATATTTTTCAGATTCTGTATTGAGGATCCTCTCAAAAGGCCACAGTTAATAAAGCCTGTTGATGGGACTTAGAGGGTTTAAGGAAAGCTGAATCCCCTTATGTTTGTCTGTCTTCAACTTATAAAGCTCATAAATGGGCCAAGTCCTGTGAAGTTTAAGAAGTTAACTAAATTGCTTACTGAAACCACGTAATCAACAAGTCTCCGCATAGGCACGCTGCTGACAAGCTTATTTTACATTTAAATTAAGTCCCATTATTTCTCTGTGTTTACCAAAGTTAATTTATGTTTCTTTTCCAGAAGCATCCAGTTTGTCTCTAAACAGTCTGGAACTTCACAGAAGCTGTTAGTACTTTCAGCTATAGCTATCTGGAAATATAATCGCTTTATGAAAGGAAAAAAAAGATTTGGTGGTAGTGCTCTGCATCATCTTTACTCAGTGATGGAGAAGTGTCTCATGTTTAGGCCCTTACCCAAATTCCTTTAAGCAAATGAGCTCAGAGTTTTGAGATGAAGAACCATATGTCTCTGCCCAAAAAAAAAAAAAATCTTATATATTAATCTTGACGACAAGTGAAATTCAAATGCTAACAAATACATCCACCTCCCAAATTCCACCCTATTTTATCCACAAATCTCTACTAAGGTATTTTCCTTCTGATGTTTTTTAAATTTGGAATCAAATGTATGCATACATATATACACAAACTGATACATAATACATATATGGATAACATAACTTATACAGACTATTTAAAACAAGACTTAAAAAGCTATCCTACAACATTATTTCCAAGCGTGCATTCAACCAATGTAAAGTTTTACCATTTTCTTACTGGCAATGTTGTTCCAGGGCTCCAAGAGGTGAGAATGCTGTTATTGAGAAGCCATTTAATTTGCTGCCTGAGAGAACAAAGTAGTAAAAACAAATGTCCTGCCCAATTTTTTCATGAAAAATACTTGAACGGGAGCCACATCTGGTCAGGTGTAAAGTCCCCGATACTTTTTCCTTCCATAAGATCAGGTTCAGAGTTCTGACACAAAAACCCTGAGGATCAGAACTGAAGTTTGGAGAGAAACAGAGAATTTTGTGTGTGCCCACGAGACAGTTTTTTGGTATTTTTTGCTGTCTGCGGATACTAATGTGCCTGGAAGACATACCCACAGTTATTCATGAAGGGGTCTAGACTGAAAAATTTATCCTCCTTAATTTTGCTGTAGCTGCCTGCTGTAGAGGGACCTTGACAATATAACAAAAGGAAAAGGCTGAGACAATAATGGATCTTTAATAGGAAGGAGTACACAAACACCATGTTAGAGAGAGGCCAACAAAGAGATCAGAGGAATTTATGTTCCTCCTATTAACTATAGACCATAAAGGATTCTTGAATGCTGGCAGCCAGCCAAGCCCCTGATACAAGTCGGATGAAAAATGCACTGCTTCCAGGACCTTGACTGGATTTCAGGAATCCTTTATTAGCTGAGTACCATCCCAGGACAGTCCTTATAATATCACCATTTTACAAATACTGAGTTGTCTAGTCTGTGTTGCATTTCTCTTTTATACGCATATCCTTCAAATGTTTGGGACAAGAAGTTGACAAAATTTAATTTAAAAAACCAAGCCCTAATTCTTACTTAGGCTATTTTTCAAGACATTCTTTACTTCCATGTGGCTTTAATTAGAATTTAAGGTCTATTTCAAATCAATCCAAACATCTTTTTTTCCCTATGGAAATATCTTTCAGCCCCTCAAGTTTGTATTTTCATTCACACTTAAAAGACTTGAAAGACTTGCACATTCTAATGGTACTGGAATGAACTGCCTCCTCTCTCCTACCGTACCTGGAAAGGTCATTCTCTTTCTGTGTTGTAACATGCCTTCCATTTTTCTGCAAGTTCCTCAAAAGCACACGGATACTTTCTTTTTCCTTGAGTAACAACTATTTTTATGATCACATTGTTTAAGCTTTTAGTAAAGCATATACATCTCAATAACTGTACAGTAACTCATGCTCTCATCTCAAGGCCCACTCTTAGATGAGTATTGCCGAAAAAGCTCCCTCAGCATCTGAACCACCGGATGAGAAGCAGAATATGGCTTTTGTATAACTGTTGCCTGTCAGCTGTCAATATTCTCTACACCATTTGAGGCCCTAGTGCTCCAGAAAGTTTATGAGGCACATTGGCTTTAATAGGAGAGTCTGTAAAATTATGTAAATTTAAAATGAAAGGTTTACTTCTCTTTCCTTTTTTTTCTTTCTTTTTTTTTTTTACAGAGAAGTAGAAAAGGCAACCTCTTTCGTGACACATCGCTCCTTTTGATTACCCTGAAAACAGATTATCTCCACCCTGAAGAGAACATTCTCATATTCTTTGTTAAATCAGCTTCTCTTTTAAGATAAAGACCATAGCTATGTCTTACTTTCTCCGCATAAAGGAGTAGGTGTTCTGTTTTCAGAAGGCAGCCTGGTTCCAGGTTTGCCTGAAGTAAATGGTGTCTAGATTTATCATGCACCTCATTAAATACAGTTAAGTTCTTCCATGAATTAAGTGATATTTCTTTGTGAAATAGTGACTCAGAAAAACGTTGCGAGTTAGCAAAAAAGAAATAAAAAGCAAAATACCATGATAAGAATTCATTGACTGTAAAGATGGATTTGAGAAACTGTAAATATACTTACAGGTAAGTAAGAAAGATATTATTCCTTTGCAGTTATGGTAATTGCTACATAACTAGTGACATAGCTTAGTAATTCCTTAATTACCTTGTCATCTTTTTCATTTGGCTATTAGTAACATAAAATTATTTGATCATGTAGAAAGTGTCCCCGTGTTACATAAACACAGTAATGAGTCAAAATAAGTTTTATTACAATCTTTATATTGTATTCATCTCCGCTCACAGTCGTGCAGAAGCATTACTAAAATTTTCTCAACACAACCTTTGTCTTTTTACGTTGCAAAACAGAACCACCACAATTTTGCTCTTATTTTTTAACAATCTTCCCTCTCCCAGCTTTTTCATGTTTGCCAATGGTTTCTAAAAATACAGTGAGTTCTCTGACCCATTTCCCTAGAATCTGTAGCTACCTCCAGTGGATCTTTGTCTAACACTACAACTGCAGCATATCACTTACACCTGCCGAAGGCTGAATGTTCACCTTTCCAGCTATTTTTTTCTATTTGTGCTCAATGTCAACATTCATTTCTATGAAAAAATGACAGGTTAATTTCATTTAACTATTCCTATAAATCCTACTCATACAATCAGGTGCTACACAATTTTCTTCTAAATAAAGGAAGTTTTCATGGCCAAGCTCGCATACAGTCAGAGTTGAGAAAGCCCTCCGGAGAAAGTTCTTTCCCTGAGCCCTCAGAATCCCAAAGAAAACGTTCTCAAAGCAAATCTGGAATACTGAATTTGCCATCCTGCATTTCTTTTTCTTCTCATGTATATGTAATAGTGATTCATCTGGCAGGTACGGGCCATGAACCATGCTAAAGAATCTTCCAATTGCAGCAGAAATGCACTATAATGAGTCCCATAAAAATCACTAAGTCTGACATTGGAAGGACATTGGGAATATTAAAATTGAGATTCAGGTGTCTGGAGAGCATGGGTGCACATTACCATACATTTCCCTAAGCCTGTAAACTATTCTTGTCCTGCTGCAATTTGCACAGTATAGCAATTAATTGTGGATTATCTTTATAGGATAACGGTGAGTGTAATCAGTCAAATTTAATTGACAGCCCACTGGAACTTAAGGAGATTTTATTTTCTAGAGTTCTGAATCTTTGGAAACCTTAAATTAAAGGCAGGCAATTAAGATTGATACTGTCAAAGACTGTCCAATTAATCACAATTTGTTTACCAATGCACTTTACAAGACGGTGATTGCCTCACATCCTATTGTACCTAAGTCAATAATGTCAAATAGATGCTTTCTTACAGCATTTTATTTTTCAGATGGGCTTCCATTTTCTTTCCTAAACCACTGGCAATATTAGTAGCTCCTTATAACTTGCTGTTCTTTTTCATTCATATGCAAAGCTTCAAAAATGAATATTTTCTTTTTTTTAATATACTTTTGTTTTAAGTGGATACCATATATAATCATTATACAATTTCTTCCACAAATCTTTCTAATGTTTTATCCACAGAATCTTATCCAGTTCATGACTGAATTGACATCTTTATTTCGTCTAGGACCCTGTTATTTTTTTGCACAGAATTCACTGAAGCATGTAGTAGAAGGATATCTAATTTGCCTGTTTCTTGTAACTTACCCCAGTCTTTGGGCAGGATTAGTCAGTCACCTAGATTTCAATAATAAAAATCAAGGTTTTCTTTCTTTTTCCTGGACTTTGGACTAGGTTTACGTGAAGTAAGAATAATTGTGAACTGGGAAAACTGGAGGTGGCGTCTAAGTCGTGCAGTTCTTCAAGCTGTCTGGGCTTCTCCTGACTACCTACTTTACTTCAAATTGATGAATAATAATGGAGATTTGTCTGATGAATAAATATCCTCCAGAACAATCACTGGCATCACATTGCTTCCCCCAAATCATTCATAATTACAGGAGACTTTTGCCCTGAAGTTGTCTCAATGAATTAGTATGTGAGACGTGTGCGCGCATGCTTGTGCATGTGCACACATGTCCTTATCCCTAGTGCGGAAGAAGATGATTGTGGGTGCTCAAGGTGTTTGCTGAAGCTAGACAGGTTTTCTGAGAAGGCATTGTACATCTGATAACGATAATTTCTCAGAATGTTTATTTTTATTCAAGTTAGAGTAAGTCTGTACCTACAATAGTCAGGTTTGAATGAGACCTTGTTATGAGAATCACACTGCTCTGGATTTCTGTTATTTTTCCCTTTGGCACTCCTATTGGAATGAAGAGAAAGATAAAGGGACTCAAGGGCTCAACCCAAAAATCTCCTTTCAAACTGCAAAAGTAATTTATAAGTCCAGGAATGCTTCCAGTTGAGCTCCCACTCTACTTTCCTTTTTTGCTGTCAAATGGGGCACAAACTTCATTCACTTTGAAGTTTCACATCATCCTGACTCCTTGCAGGTGCAGTGTATCACTACACCCCTAGACTTTCAGAATCCCAGATTTTGGAGCAGTCTGAAAGGTGATGTGCTTGAGACCAACATTCAGGGATTCATTAACCCAAGTCAAAAGCATTTCCTGATCTCATATTCCAACAAAACACTTAGAGAGAACTTTCCAGGAGAACAAGGAAGAACTATTTTACTTGCTAAGTTGAAATGTTTGAGGAAATGAAGTGCCAGGCCTCCATTTGGTATGATTCTGCATATCTTCATTAACATGATTCATTTGGTAAAAGTGAGATAGAATGCTAGTTTTTGGGGTAGGTGTTTCTAGGATGAGGGCCTTACAAAATTCCTTATCAAAAAAGTATTCATTTCATAAGTCATCCTAAATGATAGAGGACTGAAGACAGAGAGGCAGGCTGATCCTCTGTAGGCTAGTAAGGTCACAGATCTGTGCAATTTATTGTGCAGAACCAACAACAGCTGAGACCTGCACGAGAGACAGGTTTTTATGAGAGCCTATCACTACCCCAAATACAGATATTACGCTTTCATAAACATTACGCCATCCAGTTTTGGCAATAAAATGCCATGAAGTTGACAGTTTTTCTATTGGCAACTGGCATTTTTATAGTCTGCTTACCGTGAAGTTCATGATAAAAATGGTACTGCGTTGATTCTGATCCCATCTGAACTGCATTAGTGCTTTGCTTTGTTTTTTATCATAGACTTAATTGGGTCCAACAATGAAAGTCTTTAAAGGTGAAAGCAGACTAGCATGTCAGCTGGGACCAGGAGTGAAGAAAATTGGTTGACTCCCCTCAGTAGTACGTTTAGTGAGGATGTTTGGTCCGTAGCACCAGGTGATTCACTTTACGGATTCACTCTTTTGGGCTTTATGCTCACTAGTAAAGTTGCTGTATAGTGTCACTTCTAAGAGTTAAGAAACAAAGAGAGTGGGGAAGGACAGAGAAGCCTAATGAGTTTTCTGGAGGTAATTAATAATTGATTGGGTTTTTTTTCCTCTCACTACAACATTTGGATTAGCCAATTTCATAAATTTCAAAGAACTAGCAGATGCAAATATTCGACAAAGCTGGAAAAAAGTAATAAGATACAACTGGATCTATGTGTAGGGATGGCAGTTTTGAGTACAATAGCTTCACCAGTGTTTTCGGAAGTGTTGATAAAGGTATAGTTCCATCTCCAGAAAAAAGAAGTTTTTAATATTCTTCAGAAAAAGGAAAAATACAGTAATTGTGAAAATTCTTTATGTAATATTGGCTTAAAATATGGAGTTTTAAGAAAAAAATTCTTCCTGAAAGAAGGGCAGAGAGCTGCAAGGTGTCTGATGCTATCAAATGCAAAATAAATAAATAAATAAATAAAACTTGTTTGTATCTTGCATCCAGTTAAAGTTTTAGCACCAGGTTTCCCATATTCCTTGTTGAGTGTCAAGGGAGAGACCCTTTCCACTTCATAAAAATATTGCATGGCCTATTTCAGTAACAGCATTTGTGATGTGCTTTAAGACTAAACCTGTTACGCAGCTTTTAGATCTGGGTAGCTCATCCAAAGCTGCACAAAGCTCAGTAAATCAACCCAGTGGAAAATCTTTTACCAATGGGAAGAAATTGGTAGCGAGTCCTGTAGTAATATCTACAGTGTTTTGGTCTCTAGGAGAGGAAAAATCACTTAGGTTTTTCTTAACTCTCTCCTTGATTCATGGCTGCCTGACATCGTGTCAGGAGTCTTTGAGAAGTATTGTACTTTAGTAAAACCCTCAGACTGGAGAAATCTACTTCAGGAAGCCAGTCAGAAAAGCTCTGAGAAATCAGGATGGCTTTTAAGCGAGCGTGAAAACATTTTTACCTTCTTTTTCCTTTAATCTTGTTCTGGAATAAGACTAACCAAACCAATATAAGCACTTATTATTATAAGAGGAAAACATTAACACTTCACAATCACGTCCTTCTTAAGAAAATACATCTCAGTGTCCACAAACAGTTAGTTCCAAATTTACAGCATGTTTACTTCAAGTACTTAAAAACTCCTAATAAAGACAAGGGTTAGACATGTCCATAAATCATAAGCCTATACAGTACTTTCAAGTCTGAACCTGTTTTTAAGGATTTCTAGCAAACAGGTGCCTCTGGAATTACCTGAAGTGCTCAGGGACCCGAAAACACAAGAACATGACAGGTATAGATTTCAAACTGGAGGCTCATTTTACATCTGACACTGGAGGCTATGCACCAGTGCTGAGCAGTATCCACAGAGCAGTCAGAGCATATGGCCTAACATAATGTATGACAAGCCCTGATTTTAAATAACATCCCTCGAGGGCTGAAAAGAGTGCCCCATAGCAACGCTCCTATAATGTTTCACTGCCACTCTGGCTGGGCATGCAAGTCTATGTTTAGGTCTATTAATCAACACAACAGTAGTAGCAATAATAATGAAAATTTGAAAAGGAATTTGGGAGCTACTTGCAGAAGAAACACTATGGTGAAGTAATATTAAAGTTAGTACTGTGGTTCCTAGCTTGCTGCAGTGTGAGTGGCAACGGTCCCTCCAAACAGTATTTCAGAAATACCACAATTCCAACTTTAGCTGAAAGAACAGACAGTTTGTCTTATTAAGGAAAAGACGGAGATGGAGATAGAAGAAAGTAAGAGAGAGAGAGGAAGGGAGCAAAGGAGAAAGGAAGAAAAAGACAAGGGACAGGAAGACAGAAAAACAACAAGACAGGGAGAGGGAGGGAGAGAGAGCTGATTTAGATCCTTCATAGATAAAAATCCAGATTGTCTAAATGCCATAGTTTCATATATACATTAGAAAATCAGTACCCAGCACTACCTACTCCCAGGGCAACTGAAAAGTCATTGCTTCCGCATGGCCTGTTCAGTTTTCCATGGTGCTTATCATGCCCAGAAACACTGTGGTCTGGACAACAAGGCAATCTGAGAACCCCACATTTTTGTTTCACTCAATTGTGTTTCACACAAGGTATTTCTCTTCAGTTTCTTCATCCAATCAGCATGCTTAAAGTGGGCCTATAACACACCAGAAAAAGCCATTTCTTTTAAAAATGTCATTATAGCTATAACTCGTTTTGTTCAAAGAGGTTTTTTTCCCCATTAGAGTTCTGAACCTTTTTGAAATCACATTTCCTATACCATAGAAGAAGCCCTTTACTTTCAGACCATAAGCAATTTAGGGAAAAGAGAGGTACGGGGCACTTCCACTTACGGTGCCAGCACTCTACACCATCAAAAATGCAAAAGAAAAAGAACCAGAGGTGCCATTCCAGCTCTCCAGCTCTCTTTAAAAAGTTTAGGAACTTAATCACGTAACTCACGTCTTGCAGGGGAACATATTACACCACTGAATATTGGCTGCTAGGACAGATTCCATTTGCCCTACTGCAACTTTGCCATTAGGCGGACAAATAGGATTGGTAGGACAGTATTGTAAGAACACAGCTCCGACCAACTCATTAGGTTGGTCGGCTAAGGATGAGCCCTGGATTTCAGCTGAAGGTTTCTGAGAAATTCATGTAGTTTTAGTAATATTAGAAGCAGCAGTATCTTACCGTGAACTGGAAGAGCCAGAAAGAGAATGTGTCTGCTTTCAGAATGGGATAATACTTCAGCCAGCTGCCACCTAACCTTGGCGGTATGTAAATTCATCCTCATTTCAGCAAAACTCCCAAACTTCGCCCAGCATTTATAGTCCATTTACACAGGATATTTCCTTAACTTCTGCAGAAATAATCACCACTCCTGACACAGTATTCTACCGGGTTTATGTAGCTCTAGCTACAGACTCATGCCTTTCCACTTGCATTGCCTCAAAAAGCACATTTACACTTGCTATAACCATTTCAGATAATCATGATGATACTGCACTTCTTAAACGCTCTGTGTACTGGGCTCCCGCTCCTCATTCCCCATTTTTCTCAGATAGCATAGAGTTGTCAGGAAATCTAGACTGTTATTATTGCTGGTGACATGGATATGAATGATGCTGATGTGATAAGCTGGACATCACGTTCAGCATCATTTCCTTGTGTAGAGAACACACATTAAATAGCACAATGATAGAAGGCACAAAAATGCAATGTACACTTGTGACAAAAATCCTTCGGTGATTGGCATTCAAGCAGAATAAATGGATTATACTTAACCAGCTGAAAGCAAGCATTGCCTGCCCCCCCCCAAAAAAGGGAACAGACATCAAATGACACTTGAATCTCTGTAATCGTATAAGAAAATGAGTTCCCAGAAAGTTGCATTCCTTCCTTCCTTTCATTTAGCATAATGACAAATATAAAGTGAATATTCAGTGGCTAACTATTCCTCATCTAACACTTTGTGGGTTTGGTACAGAAAGATTTGCGGAAACTCAGGTCTCAGCTCAGGTTGAAGACATCAAAAATCATAACATCTCAAATCATTAGTAGCCACTGAAGTCCGGGTCAGCGTTGACCCTTGTGACTTCCAGTTCTCCCCATGTATCATTTTTAGTAGCGTGAAGCAACAACAACAAGACAACAAGACAACCTGCAGTTCAGCACATACTTAGGCAGTAAATTCTCACTACGGCTGTGAGCAAATAACAGAATCAGTAACATGATGTGCTCTTCTCCCGTCTCCTACGAAGATCCAAATTCACTCTGTTCGTGAATTAGTATTTCAGATTCTTGCCTGGCTGTCCACACAACACAGTCATCACAACCTAAACCAGAACATGCAGAAAGGCTTACAGGAGGGGTAACTCCCATCTTTGTCTTCCCAGTTCCACTTGCCTGCTCTTATCATGCCCTTTTATGCTAATTCCATGCACGTTCATTCCGTTGTGTCTTAAACTAAGATGCAAATAGCCTAGAAAACTCTATTAAGGTTACAGGTATGTATATTCCCCCTCATCCTTCAAAGCACAAATCTCATTTTAGCTGTATGTTTAAAGGATAACAAATGGTAAAGAATGCACAGAAGGAAAAGGTCACTACAAAATACAGTTCAGTGCCACGCAAGGTATTCCAATATCTTCGGATTAACCACCCAAAAATCTAAATAACAGAAACGGAAGACAAAATGGTTTGCAGGATGCAGTAGAGAGTACTCAGTACTATTGTTACTTCTAATATACATTTCACTAATTTCCTTGGAGAAGTACATTTGCAAGAAATGTGGAATGTATAAAGAATATAACTGTTTAAAACGTAAGAATAAAATACTGTTCCTTATATAGGTAGAAAGCTGAGAGTTTACTATGGGAATTGTAGAGAGAATTAGATTCAAATGTACAAATGAAGAAAAACATTACATAACAAAGCAGAACAATATGTACGTAAAGCAAGTAATGACTGGTATTGCCCAAGAGAGGTGACTGGTACTAAATGTTAGTGGAAATGGATCTTTACTTTCTCCTGTAAATCTGTATCCCTAATTAATACAAACTAAAAGCCTAGCAGAATCTTCAGTTTGCACTTATAAACCATTGTGGCAACATCTTTCAGTCCCTGACAAACAAGCTTATTTTCTTTATAGCAGCTTCTGTTATAAACAATAACTGCACAGATTTAGAGGCCTAATTTCATTCGGAGGTGAGACAGTTTCACGGCCTTTCCTTCCAGAAGAGACGAAACAGATGAAGCAAGGGTGAGAAGTAACAGAGGACACTGCAGCTACTTACATTTTTCTACCAGACTCTACAACAGACTCCAGATCCCCTGTAGGAACTGGGAAGCCACAGTTTGAATCCTGATCCCCCAAGCTATGGAATAGAAGACCTGGGAAGACGGAGCCCCCCGTGCCATATACAAGTGCAATTCTGCAATATACATGATGGGTGGATGTCCTGGTTTGAGACAAAACTGTTGTTTAACTGTGGTTAAGACACAGTCCCCGAGCTGGTTTTAGGGTGTTTTCTTGTGTTTTCAGTTGTGGCACGGTTGGTTGCCGCATGGGTGACAGTGTTCTGAAACACAGTTTTAGAAACAGAAACGTAAGGTAGGATTCCTCTCACCTAATTTTAGATTAGAAAAGGAGATCCAGAGACAAACTCAGAGGTAGAAATTTACAGTTAATAAAAGAAAACATGTCCCTATGCCTTATTTTAAGATTCTCAGTCATTTTTGTTTTCCCAGTGACTGTGAATGCAGCTTTTCCAGATGGAGCCCAATACATCTATAATAGTTAATTCTTAATATTTTCTGAGAATTCATTCAATGTTAACCACAGGCACTCACTGAGAACGTCCCTAACTTTCACATTGGTTTTCTGCTATTTTAGTTGAGCCTGTAGCTGTTTTAGTCAGAAGGAATAAATCTGCAAGGGTTACAAATGCTGGGGGTGAAAGTCATAAACTATATATTGATGACGTTACATTCAATTTGTCAAACAAACCTGGTGTCATTTAGCAGGACAATAACTGATCAATGAAAAATATATCGGCCAGATGTGCTAAATTACATGTTCAGGTGTTTAGTGATGGGGCAGACGATTTTTTTTTTAACGCTGACTTACAAATTATGAAGCTGCAGAATTGGGGTCAGATGCGATCATGAAATACACAGGACAAGCGCAGAAGCATGACAACTCTTTAGCCATGTGAGATTCTCCGAGCAATGTTTACAGAGACATCCTTCTCACTACCTTCCTATGAACTCTCCTAAGGAATCCTCCCGTGAACTGTGAAAGAACTGCCATACTGTAATAAGAATCAAAACCCTTTAAACATCTGCAAGAACAGAGTATTTCCATGTAAGTTTGTTTTGGGTTTTTTTCTTTTTTTTTTAACAGAAAACCCAATTTAAAAAAAAGAAAAAGAAAGTTTGAGGGTTTTTTTTCCCTAGAATAACAGCAATAATAAAACACACTGGCAGGATATAAATTGTCAGAACAAAGAACAGAATTTCTCTCTTTCATAAAGGAATTCTGCATCCTCATAAATGGGTATCATTAGTACCCTCTCTTATTGTCTAATGGAAAACAGAAAAGTTTCTTATAACTTAGTAATTAATCTATGATTTATTTGCTGTATGTGCCATACTTGTTACTCTTAAATAGTCGTTACAGCTTTTCCGTTGGTTTAGGAAACACCCTTTCATTAACAAAATCCTTTTCTTGTATGTCAGTGAAAAACACCTGCCACTTTTGGTTTTAAACTCTCTACTCTGTCTTTCTCTACTGAAATATCTGTGTGGCTGTCCTATAATGGATTTTTTAGGGATGCTGCCTGCAAAAGATAGGCTTTTCATAAGTGGCCTATTCACTGCACAATGAAACCAAGAGGAGGGTTTTTTTCCCCATCAGCTTCAGACAGCTCTGGATAAGAAGTGCATTTTCAAAGCATGGTTTGGGGATATACGGAAATCCTATTGACTGTTAGGATTCCTATGACTAAGACCCACATACAGTGATTTGAACACTTAGGGCTAAGTCATTGATTTTTTTTTTTGCGGGCTTGGTTTATAAACTGCTGTAGGGTTTCAGAACCCCATGTCAAGCCTTATACCTTAGTATTAGCATATTTTTCTGTCCTTTGTTAAATCAAATAGATTTTTGAGGCTACCCAGCTGCTTCAAATTAAAGCTATGATTCCCTCATGGACTGTAGCTTGCTATAGATTTTCTTAAAAATGTCGACAACCCCCTTTGTTCTGAAGAGATGAGCTTAGGCAAGATAACCTTTGCACAGACAAAGCACCTGTATTTGCTGAACCTCAGTCCAGAATCATCTGTAAACTGCACTTAGGAAACCCCGAGTGTTTTCAGTTTGTTCTGGACAGCAGACAGAAAACATTGTATTTCCTCTCAACAGGGTAAGAATTATAGTTTGAAATATATAGTTTATTTCTTTTTTATCTGTTTCTCTAGATAATCTCTGGTATGACAAAAAAGCCCCAATTTCACCTATGTTCGATTCATTAAAAACTCTGAAATCTGGGAGGTTTTGAATTAAGAACGATTGCCATATTTGAGTTTGATAATCTGGGGAAGGATTCTTATGGCACAGGTATGTTCTTCACAGAGATGCTAATAATGATGTAACTGAATAGAGAGTAATCCCATATATGAATAACAATGGAGCAACTTAGTCTAACAGCAGTGAACGCTGGAAAGGAGACTTAGTCCATCCATCCCAAACAATACAACACTGAAAACTGTGACACCAAGGGAAAATTGTGTTCAATCACAGGCAAATTTATATTAAATGTAAAGCTACCGGTAACTGAAAAACAAATTTTGAAAAGACTATGCAGGATTCCAGTGCTTCCTTAGGTTAACACATCTATCTCTCAGAAATGCCAAAAAAATAGGTCTGCATGAATAATTGACTTTTTAGTTTGGTGGCCAAATCTAGAAATCCTATGAAAGGTACCACTTAAAAAAAAAGTACTCATGTAAGAATAGCTGAATTTTGTTTAAAACTGTAAATACTTTCAGACTGGCTGAAACTAATTTTTTCTATGATACATGACAGTCATGAACATTATTAGCCATCCGGAAGAAAAATATGTCCCAAAGCCTTGCATTCAGCCTTAGTTAACACCTTTATGATAACATTATACAACTTCATCCCATAATTGGTGCATCTGGTACTGATTTTTTTTTTTTTTTAGCTTTTGTTACAGAGGCCATCATTTAGCTTTGCTTTGAAATATGTATTTGGCAAAGCTGAAGTATGGATAGCTTTTGGTATCTGCTGGAGATGGAAGCAAAATCCTTACAAAATGCTGAAGTGCATCACTGATAACATTGACAAACACGATTTATGTATACAGATATTCCAAGCATAACACGGTGGACAAATCACATGTCATGAAGTGTTTTCAGTTTCTTGAAAAAGTATACAAAAATCCCCAAAAAGGAAGATTATGAAAAGAATGAGTACCAAAAGCAGTGATTTTAACCTTCTATTACTTTCCTTTTATTCATCCATTTTTCATCATGCCATTATAAATAATGTAAGCTCTAACAAGTATATGTTTATTGCAAACTTTTGTGAGTTTTTTCAAGTTTCATTGAGGTTTGCAAAAAAAGGGGTGAAAGTATCAATTCAAAGTGAATTGGGTATCAAAACCTGAGTGATACTACTAGTACAAACTGGGGGGAAATTCAGGCCCAACCAGCATGGGTTCATGAAAGGCAGGTCCTGTTTGACCAACCTGATCTCCTTTTACGAACAGGTGACCTGCCTGGTGGATGAAGGAAAGGCTGTGGGTGTTGTCTACTTGGACTTTAGTAAGGCCTTCGACAGAGTCTCCCACAGCATTCTGCTAGAGATGCTGGCAGCCCGTGGCTTAGACAGGTGTACTCTTCGCTGGATTAAAACCTGGCTGGATGGCCGAGTCCAGAGAGTTGTGGTGAATGGCATTAAATCCAGCTGGCAGCAGGTCTCAAGCGGTGTTCCTCAGGGCTGTTTTGGGGCCAGCCTTGCTTAATATCTTTATTGATGATCTGGATGAGGGGATTGAGTGCACCCTCAGTAAGTCTGCAGATGACACCAAATTAAGTGGGAGTGTTGATCTGCTTGAGAGTAGGAAGGCTCTGCAGAGAGATCTGGACAGACTGGATCGATGGGCTGAAGCCAAGTGCATGAGGTTTAACAAGGCCAAGTGCCGGGTCCTGCACTTGGGTCACAACAACCCCAGGCAATGCTACAGGCTTGGGGAAGAGTTGCTGGAAAGCTGCCTGGCAGAAAAGGATCTGGGGGTCCTGGTGGACAGCCGACTGAACATGAGCCAGCAGTGTGCCCAGGTAGCCAAGAAGGCCAATGGCATCTTGGCCTGTATCAAGGATAGTGTGGCCAGCAGGAGTAGGGAAGTGATGGTGCTCCTGTACTCAGCGCTGGTGAGGCCGCAGCTTGAGTACTGTGTTCAGTTTTGGGCGCCACAGCATAGGAGGGACATCGAGGTGCTGGAGCGTGTCCAGAGAAGGCCAACAAAGCTGGTGAGGGGTCTGGAGCACAAGTCTTGTGAGGAGCGGCTGAAGGAATTAGGATTGTTTAGTCTGGAGAAAAGGAGGCTGAAGGGAGACCTTATTGCTCTCTACAACTACCTGAAAGGAGGTTGTAGTGAGATGGGAGCTGATCTCTTCTCGCAAGTAACTGGCGATAGGACAAGAGGAAATGGGTTCAAGTTGCGCCAGGGGAGGTTTAGGCTGGACATTAGGAAAAAATTTTTCACTGAAAAAGTTTTCAAACATTGGAACAGGCTGCCCAGGGAGGTGGTTGAGTCACCATCCCTAGATGTGTTTAAAAGTCGTGTAGATGTGGTGCTTAGAGACATGGTTTAGTGGCAGACCTGGTAGAGTAGGGTGAATGGTTGGACTAGATGATCTTAAAGGTCTTTTCCAACCTAAACAATTCTGATTCTACGATTCTATGAAAGGGTCCTATTTTACTTTAGCGGATCACTGATGAAAAAAATAACTGTATTAACTTTTATAACATTGATGCAAACACCTAGCATTTTTGTGTGATACTTCACGATCAGAAAATATGTTATATTGATTGAGCACAGACAATCAAACTCCTCCCCCCATCCAATAAAAAATTCTGGTTCAGAAGCCAGCTAGTATTTTCAATCTGTTCTTAAGACTTATATAAAAAGATATTATTTTGACAAATGGAACATTTATAGAATGCAATTTCTAAATATCCTATATGAAATTAGTACTTTAAGACTTTTTTAATAACTACACTATTTAAAATTGGAGAGAGAAAACAATCTCTGGATCTAAATCTTGTAAATAAGAGCCCTAGTCATAAAATAATTTTGTTGTAAACTCAAAATCCACTTGTACTGAGATGCACAAAAGCCACTGGCACTACTTGAACCCAAAATACAATTATCATAATTTGGCTGAAAATAAAAATAAATAAATAATTTGGATGCTGAATTAATTTGCAGTATTCTACTCTGCAGTTGGAAAACTGTGTAAGGGGTCTGGCATAGCATCGCTGGAAATAAATCAAAAGATAAAAGAATTCTGGGGGAAACTGGATAGCTATAGAGCAGAAAGCTGGAGTTTGAGAATTAGTGAAAATGGTTGCTTTACAGTCTTCAAAGCCCTTAATCTTCCATGGATTATGTAAAGTTTAGCTCCAGAAACAGAGAAAGACAACCATAAACTTTGACCAACGTTGCTACCAAGACATTTCGTTCAGATGATCTTTCTACCTCGGAAATTAGATAAGATTAATGAATAATTTTCAACTGACTTCAGCGGTTCATGATCACACAACTGTCAAAACCAGATTTAGTTACAACATATAATGTAGCTGGTCAACCACAAAAATACAGGCCACATTGTTACATCAGGTTGGATACAATAACAAGAAGAAACAAGGCTTGATTTTTACTGTTTTTTTTGTTTGTTTTCATTCTTCTATTTAACTTTTGCAACCATTTAGAAATTGTTTCTCTGATAAACATTTTTTTTTCACATTTGTATTACTCATCTGGATGAGTCCACTGCTACCAAATTAGTGAATTAAGGTTACCTTTGGAAAAAAACCCAGCTCCCAGTCTATTTCTGTGAGTTAGAAGTATCCCCAGTAGATACTAATAGCTATTAATTTGTAATTTTAGGGTAGAATGACCATTACTTCAAGCAACAGAAGCAGAATTGGCAAATTATTATCTATCATAAATACAGTAACCTTGGAAAGTTGTAGACCCATAAAACGCATATCACAAAGACAACTCTCTGGATGAAAAAGGACCTGGTGTTAACGAGCAGCAGAGCACCATCAGTCTTCCTGATAGATGGACATAGATTAATCTGCTGTTCAGTGGTTTGTAGCAAATCACGGAATGTCTACCTTTCTTTACACTGAAAATGCTACTCCCTTTACGTGTCAAGTTTTTCTCTTAAACACAGATTAATCTCTTCCTACCTGCAGTGGTAAACTCAGTCTATCTTTGCTGAACTCTAATAACTACCTCCTAACTTTATTCTACTGTAGTTTGCACTAAAAAATTTCACCAAATAGAATATTGGTGGATTGTTCTGCCATTTATTTTAAATAGATTAATTTAAGAAAGCAGGGGTCTTACTGTATTTTGATAAGCAGCAATGACGATTGTGTTTTTGAAAGAATTCTCATACAGCCTCTTTTAAAAAATGTCTTCTGTTTATTTAACTATTCAACTTACATCTCCTGTGTATCATGTCAATTAGATTCTGAACATGAGTTTTAAAAGTAACCACAAAAAACTTATACCTTACATTTAAGTCCTGGAACACAACTGAAGCTTTCAAACTGCCCTTTAGCAGTTTTATCCTGAGTTCTGTAGAATACTGCCAATTTGGATTTGAATTTGAATTTGAATTTCTCCAGAGGATTCATTGGTTTTCCACTGGTAATTAAGCCTGGATCCCTGAGACGCTTCCACAATACTTCATTGTCATATAACTTTTCTAAAATAAATTTCAATTAACCAAATTTGATTTGGCTTATTTTATTCTTATGTTTATTTCTACCTCCTTAGCCCTCCATTTTTACTGGCTGTTCTAAATTACATGCACACACACAACTGTTTGGAATAGTTTTTTCATAAAACTGTGTAAACACTAATGAACTACCCTTGCCAAGGTGCAAGATGAAATTAAACTCATGTTCTATTGCAGCAGTTGTTGTTGTCTCCTGGCACCCAGCTTTTTTTTTTTTTCATGGTTCCTTCCCTACTGCAAACTTACTGCTGAGAATATTCCCTATATATTAAGTGAGTTTCATGTATCTGTCTGCATCTTAAAAATTATTTGTGCCTAAGCAATACAGTCATTTGGGAAGACATATATTTTTATACCTAAAACAGGAGTAACACCTTGGCAAACAATGACATTTATTGCAACTCACAGCCTTGGTATGAAAACACATGGTCCTAACTGAGGATTATCTTTCCTTCAAAACTTGTAGAGTTTTTGCTTTGGAGTTTTGGGTTTGGGGTTTGTTTTTTTTTTTTCAAATAAAAATTTTCTTTTAAAAAAGTAATTTTTTTTTTTTAAATGGGAAAGATATCTGTCTCCCAAATAGACTTTAATATTTAAAGAAAGTAGTTCAAAAAATGAACTAAGTCTGAGATGACAAATCCACCCAAAAAAAGAAGAACAAGAAGGTGGAGGGGGAATTATTAAAAGATTGCATAAATCATAGAATACCAGGTTGGAAGAGACCTCAGGGATCATCTGATCCAACCTTTCCTGGCAAAAGCATGCTCTTGACAAGATGGCCCAGCACCCTGCCCAACTGAATCTTAAAAGTGTCCAATGATGAGGAATCCACTGCTTCCCTGGGGAGATTATCCCAATGGCTGATTGTTCTCATTGTGAAAAATTTTCCTCTTTTGTCTAATTGGAAACTTCCCTGGAGTAACTTGTACCCATTACCTCTCATCTTTCCCATGTGACTCCTTATAAAAAGGGAGTCTCCATCTTCTTTGTGGCCACCCTTTAAGTAGTGGAACATGGTGATAAGGTCTCCCCTAAGCCTTCTTTTCTCAAGGCTAAAGAAATGTAATTCTCTCAACCTTTCCTCACATGGCAGGCTTCCCAGTCCTTTGATCATCTTTGTGGCCCTTCTCTGGATCCTCTGGACCCTCTCCAGCCTGTCCACATCTGTTTTGTATAGCAGGGACCAAAACTGAAGACAGTATTCCAGGTGCGGCCTAACAAGCACAGAGCAGAGTGGGATAATGACTTCTTTATCTCTGCTAGTAATGCCCTTGTTGATGCAACCCAGCATCCTGTTGGCTTTATTTGACACCACAGCACCCTGTTCACCCCCAGGTCCCTTTCCACAGAGCTGCTCCCCAGCCAGATAGATCCCACTCCTGGATTACGTTTTTCCAGGTGCAAGACTTAACACTTTTCCTTGTTGAACTTCATGAGGTTCTTGTTAGCTCACTCTTCCAGCCTATCCAGGTCTTCCTGCAGGGTGGCTCTGCCTTCCAAAGTGTCCATTTCCCCACTCAGTTTCGTGTCACCAACAAACTTCATCAAGGTACACTTGATCCCATCATCCAGGTCACTTATGAAGATATTATATAGAAAACGAATTTTCTATACTGGCTTCCCTGTTTGTTAGTCAACATACTGAAGGATTTTCCTGTTTTCCCTATTTCCCTTTACTTTCAGCGGTAAAGTAAGTTTTCTGTGACAATATGGATGGTGAATAATCATCTTGTGTTATTGGTCTTCCACTATTTTTTATTTTTTTTTTAACTTGGCTGGCTTTGGCCATTTCTGAGAAAGATCTCCTTAGAAAGTTTTACCACAACTGGTAATTTTGTCTTTTTTATAATTTTAACTCTTCCATTTTATATCATCCCTTAACGACAACTATGACAATATTATTGTATAACTTAAGTGTAAAACGCAATCAAATTACATTAAAAGGAAATAAAGTGCTTTGTGCTTTAACAGTCCTTGTGAGTACTTAAAATCAGAAATGACCAACTAAGGTTGAGAGACGTGTGAACCTTCACTATCGGCACAATTGAATAGTATTTATGTGATGTACTTAAGAACATTTGAAGTACTGATCTGACACTCAGAATCTGTGGCTCTGTCACAGACTTCCTGCGTAGCACCTTAATATCACTGCTTCTTCTCTCCAACAGTAAATGTAGCACTGTTAGATGTCACATTCACAAAACAAAAATTATAGCCTTTTTCAAATCTTTATTTGACTTTAATCAAGCCCAGAATCGTTTGATGTTTTTTATATGCTACGTGAGGTGTTAAGTCTCAGTATCACACTTCCGTATTGATATGATAGTGTAACTATTCTCACTTAAGTCATTTAACGTTGTTGAATTGTCAAAATGAGGACCTTAAAAGTATTTGTATAGAATTCTGTTCTTACAGTAGAGTTAATTTGGACAAAAGACCCAGAACTGCACTAAAGGTTTTTTGAAGAGTATTTGGGAGACACAGGGAAAAAGGTGGAATAATAGAAAAGCAAGTGATAATGATTAACTGTTCTATCTAATGATAGTGGTTACCTATTCTATTAATTGTACAATTAATAATTTGTACGATTTGAAAGCATAAGCTAGAAAACTACAGAGTTTAAAGAATTATAAACATTAATGTTTTCTGCTTTGCTTTATGCTTATGGCTTTGCTTTATGCGTACCAAGCCAAAAGAAATCAGTTAGTTTTGTTGTTTGTTTTTTTTTCCTGGCAATTACTAAAACATGAGAAAACACAAGAAGGGGGGGGATCTGTTAATTTTCAACTGTTAAATAAAAATAAGATTTAAAACTTATTTAATTAGAAAATGAAAATTGGTCAGAAACATTCTGCATGAAAATAATCTCTCATGTCCAATCATAATGTTAAGGTGCATTTAGTTACGTGACACTAAGAGTTCCATACAGTTCCCATAAGACCCTTACAGCCTTATAATGCCTTTCACATTATAGTCCTATGCATAAAATTCTGATAAGCATTTCTTTGCGGAGTGGCTCTGCGGCAAGCCAGTGAAAAGCTGTTTAAAGCTGTATTACCACCTCTCAGAAAAGCTCTACCAAACTTTTATTGTTTCCTATTCCTGTGATTCAGACCACTACGTATTACATTCAGTTTGATGGACTCCACGCATGTTCATTTTAAGCATTACAATGAGTGATTTCTCCAAGCACCACAACAGAAGTACCTGTTAAAATATTTATATAACTTTACTGCCTTAGTGATAAAGGCAAGATTCTTACTGTAACTTTTAATACAATAGCAGATTTAACAGACCAGGGTTTCACTTCCATGAGTCTTGCAATGCTTTCTCACAATGGGTTAGAATGACTTTCTGTTTTATTTATAATCTGAAGTAAAATATGCTTCACACTGATAGCACAACTTGATTTCTAACAGCCAAAGGTTTTTGCCAGTAATTTGAACCCTAGAAACAATCCTTTCCTAGGTTTTATTGCCAAAGCTCATGAATGGACTATTCTTTGCTCGCATGGGTAACAATCCTGTTAAGGATCACAAAATTCTGACTGTAGTACTAAAGCACTGCTGACATCAACCACTGGAGCAGCAAATAACCTCAAATTTGCCGAACCCTCTAGACCTGCAAACTTTTTCAGGAATTGTTTTGTCATCTATATGCTTGTGGATGACAAATAATAATTTGGAAATGCACTGTATTTTTGCCTAGAATAGCAGTAGCTGAGAGTCAAGGATTTCAGAAGTCCCTGCCATCCAATACTCTGCAGCCTTATAAACATCAGTGAACATAAGACAGATCAGCCTCTTTTTTCTCAAAAAAGAACTGGTCTCAAATATTGATCCTCTGCTTTGTTTTTTGTGGTTTTTTTTTTAATATTACAGAACGATTAGCTGTCTCTTCTTCCCTCCTCCTCATGTCTCAACAAGAATCTCTTGTCAAAACTTACATCAATATATAAGGAGATACGAGGTTACCTTCTAGCCAGTCACTCCCTGGCACGACTTAAGGCATGAGGCTATTTCTGTTCCCGGCACAGGACTTCATGTTTGACTGTTGAAATTCCTAAGTTTGCTGTCAGGCCCCTCCTCCAGTCTGCTGAACTCCTTCTGACCAGTAGCCCTGAGGAATGTTACTCACACCTGACAGCCCGTTAGACTTTCGGTCAGTGACACCTGCCCTTTAAGCCTGACAGTCCAGCCAGTTTTTCCACCCACCTCGTAATTCACCCACGCAGTCCGTATCTCCTCACTCCAACTGGAAAGACCCTGCGTCAGACCGTCAGAAGCCTTGCTAGTGTCAAGGTAAGCCACTTTCTCTTGTCCACGGAACTAGTCACTTCAAAATAAAAGGCAATCAGGTTCATCTAGCGTAATTTAACCTTGATAAATCCACGCTGTTGTTCTCAGTCATTTTACTGTCTTTCATGTGCCTGGAAATTTGTTCCCAGGGACAGAGACTGACCAACCTCTAGTTCTCTGAATTATTCTTTACATTTTTGGGATACAGCCGAAACAGTTGCCTTTTTCTGTCACCACAGTTACCTTAACTCTTCAAATGACACAGTTCCCATTCATACACCGCCATGATTAACATCTTGGCTAACACTACTCTGGGTCTTTTCTGCTGGCAATCTCAAAGAAATAGCTTCAATATTCACAAGCTCCTTCAAGCTTTTTTTTTATTTAGTCATCATTTTTTGCTCTGTGCTGTTGTTCTACTCAGGTACAGCAGTTTCCTTAATGATTATTTTTACCTGTTTCGTTATCATGCCCTTTGCTATCATTTAAACTGCACCAGTGACTTATCAACACATAAACTCAACAAATTTAAATCCTTTTAGATTGGTTTGTTCTGTGTTATGTTTAAACTCTGTGCCCAAAGAAGCATTTTTGAAATTCTAACCTTATTGGTAAGTTAAACAAAAGCTCAATTTCTTGGCTCTTGACACTCTAAATCTTTTGCTTTATACGGCTAACTCTAGTCTTTCCTGTCCTGAAGATGTTACTCATTGGCAGAAGAGACAGATATGAATCCTGTCAGAGGCATTGCTGCACTAGAAGCCAGATATCAAAACAGAAAACTATGCCGTATATTCTTGACAGGAGCTTATTAGTCTGTGATAATATACAAACCATTCCTTGGAATTTACCCATAATAACAACTAATGCAGGACACAAAAATTTCTGAAAAAACAGGTTATAGTCTAAATTGTTGCAAGGCATGTGATGGGTTAAAGATTTTGGGGGATGTATTTTGGAAATGTTTCTTCTGACACATAATGTTATGATATTACACATCTTTTGGCATTAGTCACATCATCACTTCTCACACGGAGAAGCATGTTCGACACAACACAATGTGACATCCAAAGTAATACATCATCTGTAAAATAAGATTTGCAGGTGCTTTCTGATCTCAGAAGCATAGCTTCTTCCCTTCAGTTTAAAAACTATCTATTTTTCTGGATGTTTTCCTCTCTGACGTTCCCTTCTTAAGTGAAATACGGTTCCCCATATGTTTCCCAGATTATTCACAACTGAGCAAGGTAGGATGAAAATATTCACTGCATCAATGGCAATAGGGAAGACAATTTTGTGAGAGGGACAGAAAGTCGGGTTTGTTTTCTTGCTTATTTTGTATGACAACAGTACTTTTTAGCCTTTGGAAATTCTCAGTATGAACAGTTCTTCCACCTTCTAACTTCAAGGAAGTTTAAATATAGCTGAAGGCTGGCAGCATCTGACAGCTTTATTTGTTTTCTGCACTAAATAGAAGGGCCTAAAAATGATATTTTCAACCCTGTGATCTTACATGGCTGGAGTTAGAACTTATCCTGGTGAATAAGTCATGATACTTCACACAATGAGAGAGGCAGATAGAAAACAAATTTTAGTATGCCTGCTGAGCAATGGCTGATATTTTACTGAAAGTCTTTTTCTTTTTATTCAAAAAGGGCAACAGAGCTCCACAGTCCAATCAGCATAGATAGGTAAAGTCCTATCCAAAATTCTTGGTATTAAGACTCGTCAAAAATCCAGAATGGGAAGTATCTAGACAGTAATTCATTGCCTGAAGAATGCTTGTTTTTCAGACTGATAGGAATACAACGTACAATGTTACAACTTACCCCAGCCTGAGAGACACATGTGGAGGCTGTCCTGTACTCTACAGAATGATTAATAATTTCTTGCTAAGAATCACAGAATCACCGGGGTTGGAAGGGACCTCTGGAGATCATCCAGTCCAACCCCCCTGCCAGAGCAGGGTCACCTAGAGCAGGTTGCACAGGATGGTGTCCAGGCAGGTTTGGAATGTCTCCAGAGTCGGAGACTCCACCACCTCTCTGGGCAGCCTGTTCCAGTGCTCTGCCGCCCTCAAAGGAAAGAAGCTCCTCCTCATGTTTAGATGGAACTTCCTGTGTTCAAGTTTGTGCCCATTACCTCTTGTCCTGTCACTGGGCACCACTGCAAAAAGACTGGTGCCGTCCTCCCAGCACCCTCCCTTTGATTACTTATAAGCATTGATGAATTCACATCTTCATTATAATAGTAAATATTCAATTTATCTAGGAAAGATAAATCCTTAGTTTCAGAATACATCTAAGAAAGCTCCATCCTAGCGCAATATCTGAGAACATGACTGTTGTTATTATTTTCAGAGGTATTTTAAATGGGTATTATGAAAGAAAATGCAGAAACAGCATTTGCTGTCACAGCCTCCTGGAGTACAACGCAGCACGCTAGTATTTCCTTAAGTGTCTAAACTTCAAGAGAAAACAATGCTGAATTGAAGAAGGCAGGAAAGAGAGGACAACATCAGGGAGAAAGAATGGTGTATGGCTTGGGGAAAAAAGCATAGAATTCTAAAAAGGGAGGAGAATTTATTCCCATTTTGCACCACCTTTATTCTGGACTTACTCCAGTTTTACAGTAGTGAGAATCATAGCCAAGAGCTTGATTTTAAAGTGGAATACTTAAAACAGCCTTATCCACAGCTCTTTGTGCCCCAAGGCTTCTAGATGGCTGCGTGCATACAATTGGCCCTAAGAGGCATAGAGATTTCAGAAAACATTTTTCTGTGTTGCAAAGGGTGATTAATTCTTATTGAGTAGAGACTACTTCACTTAGCCTGATATTATTGTGTTCCTCGGTTGTTAGGAAGAAGGAGGAAAAAAGCTATCATAAACAAGCAAGCAAGCACCCAGCTTGGTAACTCAAGATATCGTCTCACTTTATGAAATTACACTGACATCCTCTTCTGCAATAAAGAAAAAACAATGTCTTTTCCAATCCATGTAGTAATATTGATTTTTCCCTTTTTTACAGGGAGCTGGCTCTTCAAAAATGTAGCAAAATAGAATATCACTCATCTCAACCAGCTACAGAGCTTAATCATTTGGAATAGACCCAAATCATATGAAACAAATCCAGTTTATTCACCTAAACCAACAAGCAGTGCTGAAACATCTTGAGGGGAAAAAAAGATACATAGGCACACCAAAGAAATCCTTGAACCATTACCTGAGTCATACAATCTGTATAGCTTCTAGCCTATCCTCTAAACTGTGCCACTGGGAGTGGTATATTTTTCTTCCTCTTTACTTCTGCCTTTAGGAGAGCTACTCAAAAGCTTCGTGCCCCAGCTCACACCCAGGCACTTCTAACTGTCCCGCTACTTACAGTCACCTTTTTCTTCCTAGGAAACAAGTTTCCTATGCAGAGATGTGACTTCAAAAAGCTCCATGGATACCTTTTGGGATTTTTTTGTCAGAAGCACTCACATAGTGTTTATACGTAGACCTAATGACAAAAAGTTCAGTTCCTGGAAAGTGTTTACCAAATCTAGAGTGGCCCTGCAAGGCTTTGCCTCAGGCACATTGATTGCCTCAGATCTGCAACGTTTTCTCAGCTGCAGAACAATCTTTCAATTGCGAGATCATCAAAAGTCTTTTTTTTTTTTGTCTTTTTTATTTTTTTTTTAAGTACAAGCTAGGATCAGAGTTTTCTTTCCTAAGGTCATCATATTCTTTTGGTCCCTGACATGCTAGCCTGTCTTCTAGGCAACCCACTGAGATCACTCTGATGATTCAATGCCTTCTGTATGGAGGGTGATTTTAACGGGCCAGTTTAACAATGCAGTCTGACTTCCACCAAGTAATGTTTCTGCCCTGCCAGACTGGGCAGCTCTCAACTGTTCCCCGGCTCCTCCATCTCGATCAAACACTGAGCAGCCAAGGGTCACAGCTATCGGAGCTAGCGGTTGCACAGTCATTCAGCAGGGAATTGGATCACACTAGGCAGCTCCCAACTGTACCCTCACTTCCCCATCTCGGTCAAACATTTAGTAGCCAAGGATCATAGCTACCAGGACTAATAGTTGCACAGACACTCAGCAGGGAATAGGACCATACAACACTGACTAATGAGAGCGCCTGACTTTTTGACTCTCTACTTGACTGGCACACTATAGAGCGATTTGTGGGAATTTTTTAAGAGTCGAAAGTGTTGAAGGAGAAAGTTTGGTTACTGCAGTTGGAAGAGGAAATGTCTTGGGGAGGAAGGAATACTGTATAATGAAAGAGGAAGGGTGATTTGGAGGTCTGCCAGATAGTGTGGGGACTACTGCATAGGAAGGACAGAGGAATACTGATGTCAAGAAAACTTTAAGAGAGACGAGGGTATTAAACATGATTCTTTTGACTAATTCTTACCATTCTTCCTCTGAAGTTATAATGCAAGAGCGCCACAACAGGTGGATGAGGTATTGATGCATGTCAGATAAAGAAATCACTTGTGATCAGGTGCTTTGCTGTTGCTGTATTGTTACAGTGGGTTGATTTATCTCTGAGGGGTATCTCTGTCTTACGCAACTGTGTAAGCACCTCAAAACCCAGTGACAGGCAGGAGCTGGTACCCTGCAAAAGCGCAATGAGCTGTGATTTTTATATAAGATAGTGGCCTCTTTAACAGCACGCTGTGGAGTGCTTCTCTATTTCAAGGACTGGTTATGCACCTCTATATTCCTGCAAACTATGACTTTTTTCCCTGCTTCCATCATTTTTCTTGTTCACAAACCACAGTGTGTCCTGTCCTTAACAGGAGACTGCCCGGATGATTAGGGAACCAGAATCTTCCCCCAGGTGCCCTGTACTTTGCAACAAAAGGCTAAAAGAAATGCTGATCAAGTCTTTAATAGCAGCTGCTCCACACGGAAGGAAAATACTTCCATGTGGAAAGAAGATACAGAGCAATGCTGTGAATTAGCACTTCAGTATTCCCAGCTCTTGCTGAGTGAGGAGAGGAAGAAAGCTGGAATTGCCAGTGACTCACCTCTGTATATGATACTCACCCCTGATATATGCAACATACAGTACTCAGTTAACTCCCCCAATAACCTTTATGTGTGATAATGGCTGACTGCAAGGGAACGGGCTTCCAATCCTGCAAGGGTTTTTTGCCGCAAGGTTTGTTTCCACCAAACAATCACAAAACCAGCAATCGACAAGAAACTGGGCAATAATTTCTAAGATTCTCAGCAGAAAAGAAAAAAAAAAGAAAGAAAACAAAAAAAAAAAAAGAAGATAAAAGCATAAAACTGATCTTTCAGGCTCTCTGTAACTCCTTTTATTTCCCAGGATATTCCTTTCAGTTAGGCCGGGAGATCTGGTAGCCATCTGTAAGTTGTCTTGTGACTTTCTAGTCTCACTTTGTGAGGGATGGTTATTTCAAACCAAGAAATCCCACAAGATGGGTTTGCAGCATGCTGCAGTTTCTAATATAATTGCTGCTGCTGAACCGATCACATATTTTTTTACACACCAACAGATGTTAGTTACATTTATTTCATTTCATGGAGAAGCTAAAAAGGTTATCTGTACTCCTTCAAAGAAAATTACATGAATCTTCTCACTGTGATAATATAATTTAATATACAAAACACAACAGGACACTCAAAAATTGAATCTTCTTCATATTCCAGAAGGCACCCATCAATCCATTCTGGTCTTTAAGATATTTATCCAGTATTGACAGATGAAGGATGTAGAAGCTGTAATTCCAGCCTATTTAAAATATTAAGATCATTTAAAATTATATTTAATTTTTTTTTCCCCCCATTGGGTGTTAATCAGGAGAGAGTGAATTTATGATGTTTTCCAAGTTCTTCTCTATAAGATGAGAGGTTATAAATTTTCCTTGAAATAATAATACAAAAAAGAATGTTGTTGTGATCCACAAGAAAATCTTTATCCTCAAGCCGTAGAACTTCAGGAAGAAAATGACAACTAGAACAAGGGTTGGTTTTTTTTCAATCATTTCCTATAATTTACACATTAGAGATACTGATGCACATGTTAAAACAGAATACAGATATATTTATTTCTCATAATTTTTTGACCCTTTCTGGGCTGGACTGGTGCATAATAAATAGAGGAATTAAAAGACAATAACAAACTTCAACTGAAATCCTTCACAGTTAATGGATTTCTCCACTCTGATTTTGGTGGGTGCTTGGTAGGCCTCAGAAGACAACTGTAATCTAACAAAGCACTACTAAGAACATGTATCAAAATAATATTAGCTCTTATTCTGGACATGCAACTAAATTTGTGATCTAGTCCTTTTTTTCCCCCCTTTCATTTTTGCAAAAGGATAAAGAACTTTTTGCAGGATTTCATCTCCTTTAGAATATCAGATTTGACATTTCCTATTAATATGTTTTGAACTTTCATGTTATGAAAATCAAACTAATTTTAAGTTTGAGTAGCACTTTGTGTTCCAGCATTTATATCAAAATCATTCACTTAGGTGAACTGAGTTATGTTATCAATGCATAAGGGTGTTATAATGGTGCATCTTAAGGACTCCTTTGAAACTTCCATTCCAATACTTTGACTGAGTTTTGTGTAGTATAGCTGCCAGGCAAAGGAGATATAGGAAATACAGAGGTGAAATACAAACTCTAACTGATTTGCCATATATTTTAGCAAGTCATAAAAAATCATGACAAATACGTGAAGAGAAAAAATGTATTATTCAACAACTGTTGCCATTTAGACTTTTATCCAATACTAAGGTTTAGAAAATAAGAGTTCCATGTTTAAATCCAGTCAAGCAAAGGAGAGAATTTTGTAATTTTTTTTTATTATTTAAAAAATAACTTTAAAAATTAATAATTTACTCTCTGAAGCTAGTGAAAAGAATAGCTGAGATCTTTTGCAGGAATGACCATCCTCCCTCTTTTTCCCCAGTTCCCTGAAATAAGTTTCAAAGGTAATGGATCAGTTTCCTACATGTTGAGGAGAGTTCCATTGAGAATACACAACATTACAATTCAACACAACCCACCTCTCGGAGAAGGCAGATTTAAGTTACACTCCTGTTCCTATTGCTTGCTTAGTAAATAGCTAGAGCAGCCTATGCTCAGCATCCGTTATTGTGTGTTCCACTCTGATTCACAGAACTTTCTCCATGTAGCACCTAAAGAGTTTAAATATGATTTCAGGTCTGTAATTCAACTTAAAAAATATTAATCTAGTTGTACATGAAAACATTTATGCGGCTCAAGTAGAAATGGAAAACAGAACTTTCTGATCTTTCTGGGGCCATTCTTTTTTTCTTCCAGCAAGACCTTAACCCCTTTCTTTGCCCTGGCATTTCATGTTTTTTCTTCCCCAGGGTGATGAAATTCACAACCAAGAAGCACATATGTGAACCTGAGTATGCAAACTTACCAGCAGTATCAGAACTAAGGGTCCAGTGGATCTTTATCACTTTCTAGTATTCTGAAAAATCTCCCTGAGCAATATGAACAGATGTGGAACAGTTTTAGCATGACAGTGCCAAGTACCTGAACAACTAAAAATCTGTATATGGAAATGAGTTGAAATATGGATATCAACTCAAAATGGGGAAAGCTCTCATCATTGTCTCAGCTCTTCGAGAATCTATTACGATAATTCCCTCTGACTTCAGAGATGCCTACCTGATTAAAGAAGAGCTGATGAGTTGAAGGCTTCCCAGCTGCTAAGCTCAGCCACAAAGTCACTGATGACTTCAACAGATGGTCCTGCTTTTAGGCCATTGAGAACTTTATGAGCCATTTATCCTCCTTCAGGCAACTCATCATGTGAAATAAGGAACAGAATGATGTACTAATGTGTTTTGTAACCACATGCTCTGGGACATGTCTTTCCTGAGTGGCATCCAAATACCCTCAACTTGAACACAATTGTTATAGACAAAAAACTAACAGAGTTAAATTAAAAAAAAATAAAATAAAAAAATCAGTGAAACTTTGAACAGCATTGCAGACACAGTGAGAGTAATTGTGTTGTCATCTGAAATAAAGCTAGATTTAGATAGTTATTATGAAAGGGACTTTATAGAGGTTGTGAGGAGGGAGCCAGCTCTCTTTTTCCAGTCTCTTTTTTGTTTAATTTCATAGACACAATAAGACTACTCAGTAAACATCATCTTACTTCAAAAGCAGTCCCTGGGTTTGAGCACAACTAAAGTTGTTCTTGCCTAGAGTCAAGTGATCAGACAGCATCATGACAACGTCTTCTCATGCAGTTTTTCATAGCATGGGTTTTTTTGTTGACATAAGACAAAGTTAATGAGACAAAGAACAAACTCTTAAATAACATGTACTGTAATAAATGTTCCTTTTTGAAAAATTTGTTTTCTTTCTGAAAAATTCAATTAAAGTCTCTATATCTTTAGTCTAATGATATTTGGATATATATTCATAGGTGTGTCATATGAGAATAGTATGTGTTCTAGAAAAATCTGTTGGATCACATCCAGTCTCACATCCTGTCCCAGACAGGACATTTCAAACAACGACTTGTTTTTCTAAAATGTATCTTAGTGTCTCTGAGTGGTAAATTTCTTCAGTGCACAGAAAGGAGACCTCCAAGTGTTCTGAGGCCATAACAGTTAGGGAGGTGTGTCTAAATTAACACTGCTAAAGGGTCACTAAAAGAGAACTGAAAGAAGGTGGGAAAAATATTATTTTTCATTAATTGATTCATTATTTGCTGCTGTTGTTAACCCAATCATAGTATGAAATAGTAGTAAGGACTGTAATTAGTTTATCCCTACACACTCACTCTTGCCATGCTAGCTACTTGAGCAAATGGACAATAAAAGATACTCTACTTCCCATACAAGATACTAATTTCATTATCTCTTTTTGATCAGGTCTTAATCCTTTTTAGTTGTAAAATCTTGCTCATCTAAGAAGATGTTGCAAGGTCAGAGAGCAGTACTACAGAATCTAGCTTCCTTTTTGTGTTTTTTTCAGGCACTTAGAAATGCATTATTATTATATTTTTAGTTTAGGATGACTATCTTGTAATCCTAGTGCAAAAGCATGTGTTGTAAATGTCCAGTTCCATATCATCAGTTGTTTTGTTGTGCTTATTATTATGGCCTCTGCTGAACCCATCGCAGTAGCTAAGGGTTGATATAGAGGCATCAACAACTCTCAGTAGCAAAACTCTGTGATTTTCACTGAAACCGCAAGAGCTTGTTAGTTGTGGGGGGTAAAATTGCTGATTTTTAATGTTATATTGAAGTTGCAGGTCAGCATTTCAAGTCTGTATTTTTATAAATAATTCATTTCCTATTATTGAACATTTATGAAAAAAGAAAGAAAAATGAAATCAACAGGGATGGCAGCATGCTCCAGTCTTGGATGAAAAAATCCCAAATATTATTCTCTGTCTCTAGAGTATGTTTGTAATAGTGTAACCCTAATCAAACTTGCTATGGGGTTTCTGACAAGCTATTTATTGTTTAATTCTTTTTCCTTTCTACACCAATAAAATTTTTATTCTAAACATTTGCTGTTGAATAATAGAAGCCTGCTGTGAGATCATTCCCACTGATTGAAGGCTGATTATTTTCATATAGCAGCTGTCACTAGGTATTCCACATTCTTAAGCTCTATCATTAGAGAGGAATCACAGATCTGTTTCTGACTGTAGATCATGGCATTCTGGTGACTGTGAGCCTGCTGAGCTAATTTTCTACAGAAAGGAAGTGGGAGCTCAGCTTAACAAATAAAAAATTGGTTCAAGTTCTAACAGTATTTAAGTGAACAGATGAAGGTTATAGTTCCTATCATTTTAGCGGATGTTGCAATCCAGATTTCTTTGTGGTCTCAGACCCTTGGAAAGAGAGGGACAGATCTAGCAAGTCATTATTTCAATGAAAGCCCAGTGTCATTCCATTTAGTTCATTTGTTTGGACAACATTTAGTAGGTCTTGCATTTTGTACTTATATTTTCTTGGCTTGGATTATCCTTCCTGTACTTGATTAGCCTTGTAAACATTCTGGTATTAAAATGATCACTAATAATGACCTACTAATGAGATTTAAAAGTGATTTCTAAGCACTCAACATGAATACACTAATATATATCTTAACAGGTTACAAGATGTGTCAGCGGATCACAGCTTGTTAAAGCTCCAACAGTAAAGAATTTCTGGTTCAGTACTAGGAGACACCTTGTAAATCTTCATGTAGGTGGGAAAAAAAGTGCTTCTGTGAAATTATTCTGTTTCAGTTCTGTAGGAAAGTGTCAATACACCTCTTTGAAGTGGTAATGACCTCGCATAACCCATTTTAGTGATGATAAATAGGTATATAAACACTATGGAAAAAAATCTGTTAGAAGTTACAAAGTGTATACTAAGTTGTTTCTGAGCCAAAAGCTTGATAGACTGTAGATTTACATTAATTTAGTCTTTTCAGTTGCAATTATACGTTTAAAACTTACGGCACTAAAATCCTTTCAGAGAGAAAGTTATCTCCAAGCCTCAAAGGAGGAAGGAAAGAAATATATCTTTTTGTAACGAGGTTAGTTTAATTTATCTTGTCAGGGCCAGTGAAGTTTAGAAAATATGGCCGGTGCCTCAGATCCTGCCCAGAAATCTTGACCCTGTGTGGCTGGTAACAACAGAGACAAAGTCACCCACAAGAAACCTCCATATTTTCTGCTTTAATCAATACCCTCAACACATTACCCACTACATCCTCTTCTCCATCTCCCTTTCAACTTTCACCTCAAACCACAGCAAACTGGATAAAAAAAAGTGTCGTGGTTTGGGCCAGATTGGCCCAATCAGGTAGAACGACAGATGCTCTCTCTCTCCTGCTCCTATTTACAGGAATGTAAATGGTACAAGGAGGTGTCCACTCTAGACAGCTCCTGATAGCACAGCGTATCCTCTGATTTGAATCTGTAGTTTCAGATTCATAAACTCAGCTTTGGAAATGAAGCTGCAATGGAAGAATATTAGGTGTTCGTGAGAAAATGTTCTATCCATGGGATGACTTTTGTTCCCAATTCCACTCTGACAAATTCTTTAACAGTCCTGTGTATTGGTGTCCCATGTTGTTCCCATGGCACTAAAACACACAGGAGCACCAAGTTCTCCAAGAAAGACATTAGATAGAAGAAATTATTTAAATCTCTTGGCAAAATCCACTGTTTGTAGAACAAACAAATCCAGTCCTGTTGCATGCAGCTATGGGCTGTAGCTATGTGGCCATATCTGACGTGTGATATATATGTACAGGCGCAACAACGGATACCTGTTATTGGAGGACAAGGTATCATGCAGATCAGTTATGTGATCTATTAACATAACTCTCCTGGTAAAGAATGTGTTCACAATGTGCTGGGGCTCTGCTTGGTGTCAAAGTATTGAAAGTGGGAAAAAAATATTTGCTATATTTAGCTTTGAAAAAAACCCATCAGGGTCATACCAAGACTATAAAATTTTAGCCTGAAGCCTGGAAGTTTCAGAAAGTTATGAACAACTGAGTAGACAAAGGTGGAACGGAAATGTCTGCAAATTCTAAGTACAGCTCTTGCTAGCTTTCCAGCTGCCATGCTTGTGCGGAACAATATGATTTGTATTTCTTCCTTTTTAAAAGTTATCGCAGATACTAAGGAGACATAGGAAAGTAACTCATTTAAAAACACACACAGAAAACCAAAACAAGTTCAGAACCACAACATGAAAATAAGAACAGATTTGAATTGTAACTAAAACTATGTAATTATCAATAGTATACTTGCAATTTATACTTTTATGTAACAATGTTTATAGCAAATTCATTTTATATCAGGGTACTATTGAATTACTGTTTATTCAGAAAAAGCTGGAAAGCTGGGTGTGGGATTTCCTCTTCCCCTCCCCATCCCCATCATAAAGCCTATCCTGAAAACCTCTCTGGGAAACCAAGAACAAAGTCATGGAGTTCAGTAAGATACTCTTCCCACATATCTAGCTGTCTTTCTTTCTCTGAGAAAAAAAAAAAAAAAGTTATGGCTGGGATTTATCTCACTTAAACCTCACTGTTCAGTGTATGACAGTGGGTTTTACTTCCTTTAGATTCAAAAGACAGACAGACATCAAAGGGGTCTTATGCTATCTCAAAGTACATTTCGAAGATAAACTCACCACATTTCTCTATTGTTTAAGGAGGACTGACTGACTAATTTCAATGGGACAGATGAGTCAAATCTTTCTAAGTGTTAGGTGTGTTGATAGACGCAATCACAGTAAATGTAAAGATCAATACAACGGCATCAAGCAAACTCCAGATAAATGAAATTGAGAAATTGTACCTGAAACATCATAAGAACGAACAATGTAATTTAGCTTATGCCCAGACTACCCAGTACCATCAGCTCAAGTCCTCCAGAGCTATTTCAACTCATTCTGAAGCAACTACTACATCCAAGAAGCCATCTAGCTTCACAGACTCAACTAACCACCCTCAGTGGATTTCACGAGAGCTTAGTCCCTTGGAATACATGAAGACCTCTAAATGGACTCTGAGGAGGACCCCATGCTCTGTATTGAAAATCAGAACTGGAATAATCTATCACAGTAGGTCTAACCAGCTTAAAATTTTCTTGAAAGAGTTTAAAATGAAAGTCTACAGTCAAAATATTTGCTGTGTTTTGAATTGCAGAGTTCAAAACCTTTCCAGGGAAGGTACAAATGCTGTATAGAAAATCTGAGATTCTAGGAAACAGACTTGCCACTTACCTGTCCTTCCTGTTTAATATTGTCCTTTTCTCCCAAACACATACAGGTTACATGTTGAAAACCACTGAACTGCTAAATTTGACACTGCTTTTTCCCCTGTTAAACCTATAGCCTGTGACCAGTGGCTTTCAGTTATTTGCGCATTTCTTTCCTTTGACTTCTAAAAAAGAAGCTTGTCAAGACAGCCTTTGCTTCTCCTACTTTTTATGCAGTCTAGACAATGGAATCCTTTGAGGCTATATGACACTTCAATATTATTTCCCCCCCACACCACCACTGTCTCTTAATTAGAATCACAACTAAAAAAAGATAAGGCAGATCTGGACTTGATATGCTTAAATGATTTTTCAACACAGTGTATTTCAGAACGCACTGAAAAGATGCACCAAATGAAACAATTAGGTTTGCAGCACAGTAACCGTTCTGTAGGGAATTTCATAAATCAATCACATTTCCAGACCATTAAAGACTTATTCATTTATGGCATATGTAACATTGCTTTTGCTCTGTCTAGGATGCTCTTCCTGAGCACTAAAAAAAAACACCCCAAAACCAAAAAAAACACCAACAAACCACACACACCAGAAAACAAAAAGCCCAGAAAGCATTCAGTGAGAAAAGGAAAGTTTCTGTGTAAGTTCCTGTCCATTAGGAAGAGACTTGAGTTTGATGGACTGGATATTTTAGCCAGATAGGTAATAACATGGAAAGCAAGAGAGTTTAAAACAGTGAAGGATGATTCTTGGGCACAGGATAGAAATGAAGATCTTTTCCCTAAGTGAGTGCCTCTACTAGAGCTGATGGGAAACAAAGAGAAGAAAGGAAAACTATAACCTACTTCCTTGTACAGAAAATAGAAGAGTTCCATTGCCCCTTTTTGAACACCAATTGGTTTTGTGGTAAACAAAAATTATTATTGCAGTGAAGTAGGCAAGGCTGCAGTAGGATTCCCCTTAAGAATGCTACACAGTGAATACTCAACCTTCTTTTACTGTCTCAAAATAAAAACCAGGGGGGGAAAAATCAGACTATACTTAGAGGAGTGATTAATTAAAGGGAATAGAGGGCCACTAAGAAATAATCAGATGTACTTTCTTTCTAGTGAAAGATTATCTGACTATGACTAAATTGAATGTACTCGGACTATTGATCAATTTTAGAGAAGACAAGGATTTGACTAAGAAACTGCCGGAAGCTCTGATTCACTGTTTTCTCCAAAGATTTATTTATACTGTGCAGTTCAACTCACAATTAGACAAAACATCAAACACTTTAATGAAGCTGCACTAAAGCAGGAAAATAATACTGCCTTACTTAGCCAATATCTACACCAGCGCATTGAGAACCTCTGTATGACTTTCCTGAGGTCTTTGTTGAGTCAGCAAGAAGTCTAGCTGAGAAGAGCAACAAAGAACAAACGTCTCAGCTACGACACTGGGTTTGTGGCTGTTTACTTATTCAGAAAGTTACAGTGGAATTGTTGAGAACTCGCACGGTAACAGCACAGTGTCTATTTAGCTACAAAGGACACATTTGTTTATCCTTTTTTCCAATCAGCTATGTAGAACTGTGGCTTTCAGAGTTCTTTATTTACAAACATTAAAACCATTCAAAAACATCCTCTGCTGAAACTCTTTTTGTGTTAGTTCATCTATCCAAGTAGAGAGGATGGCATTAGGCCAAACACATTATCCGTAATGTGTTAGTTTAATGCCAGGCACAATTTAAGCCATTTTACAGTTTGGTTCCATTTGAATTTAGCACAAACATAGCTACTCTTTGCTGTTCCAATGATTTGCTTGGCTGTTATGCAGAGGAACATTATAGCTCCATGAGTGTTAAACCCCAAAATGTTAATCTTAATATACTTAATTAAGAGAGAAAATATTTTTCTTTGTGCCTTTTGCAACTCTGAGGCTCACCTCAGCCCTTAAGATGCAAAAATTATGATGTTTGTTTCAAGTGCATATCCAGAACGGACTTTTCATTATTGGTGGGGCTTCTGAGGCTTGGAATATAAAATGGGAGACTATTAAAATCACTAAAAAATTAGGAACAATGCATAGAGTTATGGAAGTGTTTTCTCTCTGCAAGTTAGAATGGAGTTTTGAACAATGCAGACCTTTCCAGTTCTATATTTTCCTTTTGTACGTTGCCAGTTTTTTATTTTAACAAATAATTCTCAGTATTGGCATGGATGAATAAATCAGATCATTGCATGAACACCTGCCTGAGCGTATAAATACAACTCTCTGATCTTGCAGTAAAGTCTGACAATCAGATTATACAGCCTTCCAGATTTCCCTCTAAAGGTCACCCTAGTACCAATTTTGTTTCTCTCTAGAGAGCACTGAGCTTTTTTTTCAGATGACTCTCTTGCCTTTTGTTGTAATCTGATAATTACAAGTGAAGGGATGATTTTGGGGAGGGGGGGAGGTGGTGGTAAGTTAGGCCTGTAAGTAAAGTCAAGACTTAGAATCCTCATTTATTCACAGAAATCCATCTTGGCTATCACCTTCTATAATAAGTTTCTTGCATATCAGATGGTTGCTACAATAAAGCCACTATCAACCTATTGTTTTAAATGAACTTATATAAGCTCAGCAAATTCAAATTTCATTATTCTATTACTGATGTGTCTTTTTAGTGTGAATACGTTGGTAAAATTGACAGAAATTTCAAGCACTAATAACTTTTCTGTGTTATTTTTGAGAATATTTCTGCAGCCAAATTATACTTTAATTACATCTCCTTTGATTGTCACTGGAACTAAGGGCTGGAAGGCCCTTCTTGGGTCACTGAATTTCACTTCCCATTAAAGGCATCCCACACTGGATATGGCTTCTCCTGCTTCTTCAGCCTGTTGTCTTTTATTTTGTTTATCACAATTGAATATGTTGTTATGTAGTTTCTAAATATCCCTCCTTATAGGCTTGAAAACCTTCAACCTCTGCTGAATTCTTCACTGTTATTTCATCTAGCTTGTGCAATGTGGGAGGGGAGCAACATAAGGATAGAGGTGGAGATTTGTCTTTTCCAGTGGAAAACATGACACTTAGAGCAAGGTTTGAACTACATCTTGTCCTTTGGGATCCCAATTATACTCATAGAAAGAGGATATACTCATCGTTAGGACAGTGTATTCTCTTCTACGCCAACTTGCTTTTTAGTTAATAAAAGGTAGGGTTTTATACATCTCAGCTGTCCTTGCTGCAGTATTCTGCTTTCTTGTGTGTATAACTAGAGTGCAAAATGAGACACTTTTCAACATTCCTTCTCCCCCTTCATCTAAGTAATGGCATAAATGTTGGACACTTCTGACCTGAAAAAGCAGTGCCTTTTCTACTCTACAAGAAGTCATAAAAACAGTGAGATACATGCCTCTCATTGAACGATTAGTTAGTATCATTCCAATAAAAGCTTTCTTTATTAGATTATCCTTGATATTTTTCTCTTCTAGTATTAGATATTCATTTGTTCCACAATCACACTGAAAGAAAAAGCCCAAGGAAATCAAAGTCTCTATTTCAGTCATGACTGTAATGTCACTTCCCCTCTATGAGGAAGCTGGTTAAGCGTGACCTTGTAAATCTACATGGGGAAAGGGAATCTAGATAAAGGGGATCCCTAAAGGGGATCCAGATCCCACACTTATTAAACAGAGTGGGAAAAACTCTGAATAAGGTCCTTAACATTATTCTGCAACAGCTTTGATCAAAATATATTTCCACTGAATACAGCTGTTGCAATGAAATATTTAACACTTTTAATATCATTAATCCAGTATCTTCATTTTAAGATGCAAATTCTCACACTATATTATTCTATAATCATTCTGTAATGTTCCTGTATTGTACTTATTATATCTTTTCCAAAAATAACTACTATAGTCCCTGTCTTTCCACTGAATTAACAATTAAGTGGTTTGGTCATCTTTATGAAGGATTCATGTAGCCATGATGACAATCATTTCAAATGTCATCTTTACCTTTTCAGCCATGTCTTCAGTCAAAATCACACTCTAAATGGAGCTAATTTTCTAGGTTATTAATTTGTGGGGTGAAAAAAAATGGAACTGTTCTTAAAAACAATGATAACTTGCAATGTTATCCTTTTATTGCTTTTCCAAGTGTCCTTTTTAATGCTGTCCCTAATTCCTTTTCAAATACATCATTCTGGAAAATAAATGTAGTATTTTTGTTAGATATTATCAATAGATATTTTGTAAAGCCAGGCAAATGTGGTTTTCTATTTGATTAAAATATCAAGTATTATTTCTCATACTGAATGGCACCCATGTATCTGTTATCTGTTTGGCAACTGAGAAAAAAGATTCATCTAAGACACAAAAGAAAAAAAATTTTGTCTTACTTTTCTGATGCAATATGTAGACAACTACCCTAGCTATTCTGTCTGATGTCGGTGACTGGGTTATAACTGAATTCCTTCTCTGAGCAGGGGGTAAAGAATGAGTGAGCTTATAAAGAGAACTTCATTTCCAGATTGGCATTGGCTTAGTCCCCTGTGATTACTGGGAACACTTCAAATGTACAGAGACTCCTATAAATCCAGGCAGAAAGCCAGCAGAGGAAGTTGAGAAGTTTGTAAGTTGATTTTAATATTGTACTTGTGTTTAAGTGATAATGAGTAACTGAGAGCAAGTAAATGTATTAGGATCATGAACGCTTTTCTTTTTAAAGTTCATAAAAATAGGGGGTTCCCTACACTCTTTGTCTCTAATGACCGATATCTTTCAGGATTACAGTTGCCTAATGAATTCTTTCTAAGGATCTATTTTGATGATGTCAAGGGAGAGCAGTGTCCATATATTTGTGGTTAACTTCAATGATGCTGCTTTTTAATAAATGAGGGCTAATAAAGTTTTAAATTGCCAGACAAAAAGACCAAGAGAAACCATTGTTTATGTTGTTTATTTTGCTCTGCAGTGCATTTCCTTTCTTCTGTTTAGCTCACGTTATCAAATCCATAACTGTGGCAATCAAGAATGTTTGCATTTTCCTGCTTGTATAAAGTTTTATATAGTGTATAAAAATCAAAAAACATTGATGCAGCAACTTGGGAGCCCAGTGTTTTATCAGAAGCAACAGTATAACCCTATGGAAATAATGTGTCTTTCTGGCAATGTTTTGATTGCATACACTGTATTGTTAAAGAGCAACGCCTGAGAAAATAAACAGCAGTCCTTCATTTTGAGCTCTAAAATATAGAACACTCCTGACAATCCAAAAGCACCGCCTGAAAAGTTTGCAGTTATGTTTTCAGATATCCATCTGGTACAGCTCTGCTGACTTCTATTCATCTACTTCAAGATATAGTGCTAGAAATGTATGTGTATTACTGCCCTATTATATGGAGGAAAGTTGCATAGCGATTTCATGTTAACTCCTATCTTGCATCCCCTCAGGCTCTGAGTCCTGCTTCATCACTGTGTTGCAGGGCTGAACACAGGGACACCGTAACATCTCTTTGTTAAGCCACTGGGCTTCAAATAGTCAAGAGCCTATGTTCAGGAATCCCTGAAAATTTTGCATAATACTTTTTATCTCAGTCCTTTTTGCCCTTGAGAGGAAGATAAGAGAACAGTTAGGTTTCTTAACCACAAGAGCAAAACAAGCTTGAGTTCAAAGACACAACTAAACAGCAGTGTTCCAGCCCTGAACTCTGCAAGAGACCTCTGTGTTCCCTGTGTGTGGGAAACACACCCATCAGAAGAGTGGTCTACAAAGGATAGGGCTACAAAGATGATTAGGGGACAGGAACATCTTTCTTATGAGGAAAGGCTGAGGGACTTGGGTCTTTTTAGTCTGGAGAAGAGAAGGCTCAGAGGGGATCTCATCAGTGCTTACAAATACTTAAAGGTGCCAGGAGGATGTCACCAGTCTTTTTGCAGTGGTGCCCAGTGATAGGACAAGAGGTAATGGGCACAAACTTGAACATAGGAAGTTCCATCTCAACATGAGGAGGAACTTCTTTGCTTTGAGGGTGTCAGAGCACTGGCACAGGCTGCCCAGAGAGGTGGTGGAGTCTCTGACTCTGGAGACATTCAAGACCCGCCTGGACACCATCCTGTGCAACCTGCTCTGGGTGACCCTGCTCTGGCAGGGGGGTTGGACTGGATGATCTCCAGAGGTCCCTTCCAACCACTGTGATTCTGTCATTCTGTGTAATCACTTTAAAAATTTGAGCTTGCCTAAAAATTTTTTTGTTACTACATACAGGATAACAGATAAGGTGGCTTTCAGTTTGGATGCTGTTCTCTTCCTTTCTAGACCACAATGCACTAATATGGAAAAATGCTCTTGGAAAAGCTCTGGAAACTAGGTAGTTTCTTGAGGCTCGTTCACATCTATAGGCTGGAGTTAACTGACCTTGCTTTAAGTGTGTTAAAGTTGCAGAATTGAATTGCTAGCAATAAAGATGTTCAGAAAATATAACTTCTGTTTTACAAGAAAAAATAGTATTCCAAAACTGTTATCATCTGAAACTAGAAAACGATTCAGATCTTCAAATCTTTGCATTTGCACCATTGTTAAGACGAATGAATAGAAAAATCATTTTATTCAGAAACATTGAAACAATTTGTTTATATAGTGTAAAACTGACAAAGTATATTTCCTACTTACTTTGGTATGCAAATACAGTATTGAAAATGTTGTAAAAATGTACCAAATAAATCAAAACAATGAAGCTGGAGTCAAACATCAATACTTCCTCAAACAGATTATTCTTGGCAATAAAAATCTTAGTAAATAAAATAATTTCAACATTATTTAAAAAAAAAAAAAATTGTTTCCACTTCCTAACATGTCAGTAGAATTAATTATGTTTCCCAAAATATGGGAGAGTTTTGGTTTGGTTTGGTTTTGGTTTTGTTTTTTTTCCCTGACAGAATTTTATCACTGTTTTTTTGACTACCTCCATATATACGGATTCTGGTGTAATTCAGCTTTTGAAGCAAAACCCTTTTAGGAGGGTCCCGCCTCCCACTTTCTCACTGTCGTGGTTTGGGCCAGATTGGCCCAATCCGATGGAACGACAGATGCTCTCTCTCTCTCCTGCTCCGCTCAGGAGACAGGAAAGAGAGGGGAAAGAAAAGAGAGAAAAAGAGAGACTTAAGTATTTAGTAGGAAATGAAATATACAAAGCCGTATCAAGCTCCCAGGATGACAATCACGTCACCAGCAGGCTCAGGGGAAGTCCCAGACTGGACTCAGTGACGGACAGGAACTGGATTCCGGATCTGGAGTCAGGATCAGGATCAGGATCAGGATCAAAGGTAGATGCAGAGACCGAGTCCTCCCAGGACGCCGGCCATTGAAGAAAAAGAGGCTGACCCTTTGATCCCTCAGCTTATATACTGAGCATGAGGCAGATGGGATGGAATACCCTTGTTGGTCAGTTTTGGGTCACCTGTCTTGTCTGCTCCTCCCCGCAGGTGTGACCCCTCTACGCTTTTCCGCTTCTGACCCTCCAACGGGGCAAGTAGCAAAGTTGGCTGGCCTTGGTTGCCATAGCAATAAGTATAAACCAGAGCCTCTCTGCATACCGTTCCTTGGCATCAGCCATAAACATGGGTCTGATCACTCTGAGAACGAACGGTTTCCTGCACAACATGCTGTTAATTTCAGCAGTTAGAAGAGGCCCAGCTAACAAGCAAAGTTACTGAACAAAACTGGTCCTGCTTTACCTCAAACCAGGACACTCACACAGCACGATGTTAAGTAGAGATGTCTTTCCTTCTCTGGCCTTACTCAGAGCTGTTCAGCAAATCTCTGAGTACAGATCACCTCCAAAGCATCGCAGAAGGTACGGGCTAGGCATCCCAGGACTCCTCTGGCACGTGTGCCGGACTTGTTCCCTATTAGTTGTATTACTGCACTGTCCCATGTATCACAGAAGACACTTCATCATAATGACACCCTAGTGTGTGCCTTCTAGTTCTTACTGGTGAAGTAGTGTAGTTTTGTGATACCTAAGCGAGTGAGAACCATGTGTTAAAAATTTTCTTAAAGAAAATTTCCTGATAGCAGGAAGTACATCCACTTCAGCAGTAACACCTGATTCTCTATACGGCTGAAAGTGTTTGTTCTCAAAACCCTTAACAGAGAATCACAGAATCACAGGGGTTGGAAGGGACCTCTGGAGATCATCTAGTCCAACCCCTCTGCCAGAGCAGGTTCACCTGGAGCAGGTTCACCTAGAGCAGGTTTTTTCCTAAACATCCACTTCCTTAGAATCATGGAATCATAGAATCATTTAGGTAGCGTAAGACCTTTAAGATCATTGAGTCCAACCATAAACCTAACATTGCCAAGTCAACCACCAAATCATATCCCAAAGTGCCACATCTACACATCTTTTAAATACCTCCAGGGACAGTGATTCAACCCCTTCCTTGAGCAGTCTGTTGAATACTTGACAACCCTTTTGGTGAAGAAATTTTTCCTAACAGCCATCCTAAACCTCCCATGGTGCAACTTGTCCTATCACCTGTTACTTGGGAAAAGAGACCAACCCCCACCTCACTACAACCTCCTTTCAGGTAGCTGTAGAGAGCGAGAAGTTCTCCCCTCAGCCTCCTTTTCTCCAGGCTAAACAACCCCAGTTCCCTCAGCTGCTCCTTAGAAGACTTGTGCTCCAGACCCCTCACCAGCTTCGTTGCCCTTCTCTGGACACGCTCCAGCACCTCAATGTCTTTCTTGTAGCGAGGGGCCCAAGACTGAACACAGGATTCGAGGTGCGGCCTCACCAATGCCGAGTACAGGTGAACAATCACTTCCCTAGTCCTGCTGGCCACACTATTGCTGATACAGGCCAGGACGCTGTTGGCTGCCTTGGCCACCTGGGCACACTGCTGGCTCATATTCAGTCGGCTGTGGACCAACACCCCCAGGTCCTTTTCTACCAGGCAGCTTTCCAGCCACTCTTCCCCAAGCCTGTAGCGCTGCATGGGGTTGTTGTGATCCAAGTGCAGGACCCGGCACTTGGGCTTGTTGAGCCTCATACCATTGGCCTCAGCCCATCGATCCAGCCTGTCCAGATCCCTCTGTAGGTACATCCTGCCCTCAGGCAGATCAGCACTCTTGCCCAGCTTGGTGTTGTCTGTGAATACTGAGCCCTGGGGAACACCACTGGTGACTGGCCACCAACTGGATTTAAGTCCATTCTTCATTCCGTACATGGCTGCTTTAGAGGGAATTACCTTCCACCAAGTTTTCTTGGGTTTAGAGCAATTCCTCTACACTGATGCAATCAGGAATTAGGAACTGAAGCTGATTAGTGTGTTTCCAGAGGAGGCTGTGTAAGATACCATTTTTAGATACTTTTAATATCAGAGGAGGAAAAAATGACAAGTGTGAAGCACAAATGGGGTAACAGAGCATGAAGATTATAGGGGAACATGTTTGTTTTCAGCTCAAATAGCAGATAAAGTGTATTTATTGCATTTAAATTTATTGCGCAGAATAAAAGTGACATGAATGCTATATACCAGAAGTCTCTCATTCATTCATTACTATAGGCCAGTTTTGGCATTTAACACAAAAGTACAAGGAAAAAAAATAATAGAAATTTGGTACTATAGGCCTAAATTACTTACTGTAAATATCTTAATTGCATTGCATTTGTTCCTGTTTTGTATCAATTTTATGGACTATATTTCACAGTGGATTCATATCAAACATTGTCTGCTTTACAGAGGTACTATATATTGTAGATTTAGGCAAAGGGCAAATTCAGTTAAGTGCATGTGGATGAATGATATTTTGCAGTGCCATGTACATATATAAAAAGATATCAGCAAGGGGATTCTAGGACAGGCATTATTTTTGCATCAGGTTTTAATCACAATAATTGATGCTGGCTGACAGTATAATCTGTTTGCAGATATTCCTCGGCTCTGAGTATCATAACTCTTATATTTCTATGTTGCAAATTACCATTAAGAGAGCAAAAAATGTCAAGCAAGCACAAGTTCCATTCTGATCTCTTTCATAGCAATTCTTAGTGACGCTTGGCTACATATGGTTTTCACGTGTCCTATCACTGAGCTTTACAATCACTCTGAGAAGTATATAGCGCTGACACCTCCTTCCAACTGAGAACAAATTAACGCATCATCCTTTACGAAAACAGTCAGTTATTGTCAGAATAAAACAGGGATTATCAGATACATGCATACTGCTTATGTATGAACACTGGGGTTAAGTCCCCACCATTTCTTTGCGTTCTTTGCCCTGAGGATTCTGCACACACCCAGATGTAAGCAAGAATAAAATACTAGGATATTTGGGGTCAACACTCTTCTACTAAAAGGCAAGACAAACTAGCTAGTCTTTTAACACAGATATCTTGGACACTAAGAATCAAGGCCTACTTCTTTAACATTGCTTTCTATCCTACAAAAGCATATATACACGAGGAACGTACCAATTAATGTTAGGACCGCAGCCAAATAATTAGCCAGTGACTAGGTCTTGGCCTGAAGTTTAACCAATTTTAAAGGAAAACTACTGAACATGACATAAGAAATTGCTGTACACAAGCAATGTAAGAAGCTGAGAAATGTTGCAGATAGCATTGTGAGGGAGGGCTGGACTTCATAAATGATTAAGGAGGAATTACAGTCAGAAATGGCTACATTTCACAGACAATTGAAGGGAAGCGCTGGAGATGTTTGCGGGAGTCAAGTTTTGAAGTGCCAGGCACATCCAAGAAAAAGTATCAGCAGAAATATGTAAGGATGAGGTTACCTAGGTAACTGTGTCAGAAATTCCAAATTTAGCTATGGACGTAGAAAGATTAAGACTATTGAAAATGGGGGCAGAGGGAGTAACAGAAGTAGGTTTTCTATTTGGGTGAAGACTTAGTCAAAGAAAAAGACGTACCAGGACAGCAAAAATGAGGGTTGATAAACAGGAAAAAGAATAATAAAAGTATGCAGGTATTTATTGACAAAACCTGGAGCACAGCAATAAACCAAACCTCTTTTTCTGACCATACCCCAGGTCAAAACTCCCCTCTTTGGTTCTTCTGACTGGGAATGAAAGCGAAGTGCTTTCCCTGGGTAGCAGAGGAACACCTGAGACAAACAGCTTCCTGGTGTCACCGTATCAGTCCAGACCTGACAGCATCAGCCTTGTTCCAAGCACTTCCTGACAGCAAAGCCTTGACAGTCCTTCGGGCAATTTTTGTACGTATTAAGAAATACAATACTCAACCCTTGCAGCCCTTGTTGAAATTCAAGACCAATCACACATAGTGAACTTAAAGTTAGAACAAATGCCCATTAACTGATGTGAATCGAAGCAGGCTAAAATAAGGGTGTATTGCTTTAATTGAGGGAATAAGAGGGAAAACGACCAACACAAAAGTGTATCAGAGGCCAACTATACCTGGTTTTCGCTTGTTCTGAAGAAGTATCAGGCTGCTACCTCCTTTCCTTTGCTGACATTTTACTTGTGCACTTCCTTCACACCAATTTACTTATCTCTAACTTTTACTGCGGCTTAATATCAATTCTGATTTTAGCCTGGGATAATTCTCTATTGTTATATGCCTATTTGTGATTCACAGCTATCTTCTTCTCCATGTATATCCATTGCGGCATACAGCTCTGAGGGATTTATCTCAAGAAAATGCTGTCCCCGGAGCAGCATTACAACCCTGGAGAACAGCGAAAATAATAATTCATAACAAAAGTTAGTAGCTACTATTTATGCTGTTAAGCTTTATCCCATGCTACTGAAAGGAAAATTGAGGCTAGAATACTGTTTATTTGCCCCACAAATCACTGTACACAGGCACCTAGGCTGCAGACATACAGAGGTTTCCTTGTCCATCTATTAGTGTCCAACTAGAAATTTTCATTCACACAATCCTAAAGGCAATCTCATTTGGAGAGTATTACTGAAATGTAGTCAATATTGCTAGTGATACAGTGAAATACTTCTTACTTGTTTCCATGAAATCGGTTGTGTTTTCAGAGCCATGTAAAATATTTGCAGCATCTGCCAGAGAAAATTCATGGTTATCCCTGTGATTGTCTTGAAGACTAAATTAAATCTTGCAGCCACCATACAGCACCCTTGGCTGGTTAGAAAAAAGAACTGTAACAGCAATGGTATTGTTTTAAAATGATGTTTCTTCTCTAGCGATTTCCAAAGAAAACTATCTTAACTTGCTGCTTTGTGCGTTTTGACCTTCTGCATCTTAGATTTTGTGGCTTTTTCTGTATTTTATTTTTTGTTAGAACTAGAGCCTTTCATAAAGCAGTATTTCTTACATGGAGGAAAGATAAGGATCTTTTTGCAACATTAACTTATATTACAAACACTCTGTTCTAATTTATATTTGACGATTAACTCATAATCCAGAACACTATAACTCAGAACTGCTACACACGACTATTACCTCAGCCCTATGTGCAACCACAGCCCTACTGAAGCTGCCTGCAATAACACAGCACTTACCTGTCACCCAGTGGGACCTTAAATTCCTGCATGTTTCCCTCAAACTCAAACTCCATGCCTCATTGTCCACTTACAAAAACGCAAAATCACATGTCTTGTTACAGCTCAGTCACCTAAATAAAACCCTTGAGAGACTGCCCAAAGAGGAAGAATAATATTCAATAATGAATGAAACCTCCTTCATGAGGACAAGAGGAAGCTGAGCATTTTCCAGTCAAGCTCAACCTTTTCTTTAATGGCTTAAGAGCATCTTACTGTCAGGAAGGTGCATAATGAGAGATCCCACTGGATCTGCAGGGTTAATGACATCCTGCTCTCTAAAGAGAAGCAGGTTAACAGTTCCAGAAACTTTACAATACCTGGGAGCTCTGTGGATGGGACTGCTTCAGCTTCAGGCTCAGCGAGGGTGGCCAGTGACGAACTCCAGCACCTGGCCAGGTTTGCAGACACCCAAGATGGCATGCAGGTGGGCTGGGGGGACAGCAAGCCTCACCTCACAGCAGTGGTACTTGGAGGCAGCTGTGAAGGGGCTCCACAGGGTGCCCCACAACCTGGGGACTGAGAACAGAGGTGCCACCATTAGTGGCACAGTTCAAATGGGTGAGTGACTGCCGACAACTGGTGGTCTCTGAGCATGCAGCAGTAGTTCTGGGCTCTGCTCCCAATGCTGGAGGTTCTCTCTGGGTTAGGGCTGTTGCTGGGGAAGTTTGGTACCTTACAGGGGAGGGTCAAGCAACAGAGGGGGACATGGGAGTCACAACAGTAGTTAGCATAGCACAGTGTGCTGAGGCCTGGCCCTTCCCCACCAGACTGGGTAGGGCTGATGGGAGGTCGTGCAGCAATGCTCTCAGTACACCAAAGTGCTTTGCAGCACCAAATGGTGCTAATTATCTTGGCCTAGATCCAGACAGAGCTGGGGAGAGGTCTGGTATTTGTTGGAGGGTGGCTTTTGGAGCGCGGAAAGCTGGAAGCTTGTGACTTCTGGCAACAGCCACAACAGAAGATGCAACTTCAGAACAAGTACCTTGGCCTGGTCACTGGGAAGAACAAACAAGGATTTATCAGAGCCAGCTGAGTTTGAACTTTGTGTCTTCACAGAGGAGAGAAGGAGTGTGATAGTTACTGGAGACACCCTCCCCCTGGGGATCGAGGCACAATCTTCTAACCTGCCCTGATAATATGTTGGGAGGTCTGGTGGTTGCCATGAGGCCAGGATCGACCCAGGAGGTTGCCAAGGCTTATCCAGCCCCAGGACTATTACAGCTTTTCCATGTGTGCCCGAATAGTACTGTTGGGTAACTCAAGGCATGTCAAGAGTGACTGCAGAGCTCTGGGGGCAGACGTAAGGCATGGGGGCCTGTCTCCTCATTCCTGCTGCTGAGGCTGAAAGACTCAAGTAGAATTCAACTTATCTGACAAGACAATGGTTGACTGTGTTGTTGGTGGTGTAATCAGAGCATTCATTACTGTGACCACAGGATGTTCTCTGGTCGTGCACAAAGTACTTCAGACGCACAATAGCAAAACTAGCATAAGAACACAAACATAACAATAACATAGAAAAGAAATTAACCCCTCCCTTTTCTCTTCTTATTGACTTCAATTCTTTCTTCTGAACTACAAGGTGCTGCCATGCTGCAACTGTAATAAGTTCTCTAAAGCTGCCTCAAAACCTTTAGACCTGAAGTCATGTTACAACAGTTTTTAGTGATGGAAAGTAGAAGGTGTTATAGAGAAGGCTGTGAGAACTGGGCAGAACTTTTTGAATGAAGGTAATTGCTCAGGAGTCACCAGCAGAGCAAAGCAAATAACTGCCAGTACTACTCACAGCAGCTGTAAGAGTGCCATGAGTTGTTCAACAGCTTCATGAGACCACATGAAGCAGAGAGCCCAGATAGAAGGCGCCAGCTTACATGGAATTTATTTGAATCTTGTTTGAGGAAAAGAAATATTGCTCACAATCATCTGTGGTTAGGTGTTACTACTGTGTGCACAACATGTTTTAATCTGTGATGTTGTATAAATACAAGGAGCTTACAGAATAGTGTTACGCCTCAGGAATCACATCTCCTGCAAACAGGAGGACATCTGTAAGGGCTTCCTTGAGGTCGCACAGGACTTGTCTGTTGCAGCAATTTGAGATACAATTAGCAATCGGACAGTGGCCTTCAGACTTCCGCTGAGGCTCAGCTGCATTATAGTTCAAAATCGTACAGACATTCTTGATCTCTGTCCTGAAGAAGGTCTGAAATGTGACACATGTGAATCATTATTGTTTGAGGAGAAACATACAATGCAGGCAAGAAAAAAGAAGTGACTGCATAGGATGGAAAAGAGTCATCTTTCACACTTGATACCTGTCTCTTGGGGACAGATTAGCCAGGGAGAATATACCAGCTTACACTCATGGAAGATGTTCCGTGTCATGCATTTGGCTAGTGGATGCTGTCATAGTTTTGATACATTGATTTCTGTGACATGGATCAGGGATTCCTTCCAGGTAATCAGTTGTAGCCTCGCAATGGGAGTCATTAAACGGCAATGTGTATCCCAGCTGCAACTGACGACTTCTTTCCCTAGCTTTAGGTTCTGTGCTGGTAAAAATACTCTAATAACCTTAGAGATCACAGCAGCAAAGTGTGTATTTATGTATAGCATTTAAAGGAATGCTTTTCTACCTGAACTTCCAGACCTACCTGACAAGCTGGTGCCTGACATGACTTCCTTACATCAGAGAAAGAAAAAGTGGTTGTCCAAGGGATAATTTTTGCTTCCGGAAAAAAAATGGATTGTCACCAGGATTCCAATTGTAATGTGACTTGCATTTTGCTTCTTCCATCTAATACGCTAGAATGCATTTTTGTTTACTTTTGTATATCAGTCCCTGTAGGGCCTATGTAGGGCTCAGATTTTCTATCATGGACCGTGTCTCAGGCTCTAGCCTGAGTGTACAGTACAATTCAAGACAAATGTAAGTATGCAGCAAGAAGCTATGAATAAAGAACGTGATGTGCCCAGGTAGTATTTGGCAGAACAAGTCTAGTCCACCTCTGTGAGAAGAGGAAGACTTTACAAGGCAAATGTTCTTTGATAGAAGCATGAGAGAGTAGACCATGAATACAAACAACAGCAGAAATCTCTGGAAAAGATACATTGGTGGGATAATTGTTTTGGGATGGAATGAACAAAAGCAGCAGTTTATTCTTGTCTTACACACATGGCACAACATACAGAACCAGCACAAATAACTTACAAAATCTCATACACCATGCTTCCTCTCAAATAGCTTCTATTAAGTTACAACACCATAACGAATCAGGTATTTAGTTACGACAGATCTCCAGACGTGGATAGTCTCCCATTCAAGGAGTTACTATTTTTGTAAGCTACTTAGACAAACATCATTTTTTTACATGTTTAATACAGTACAGTATCCTTAACAGAGTTCAAGATATTCACAATGAGAATTGAATACTTTATAAAACAGCAGAATTTCTCATCTTGGTACAGTTCTACATTCGCTCCTGCCTTGTCTGGTTTACAGATGTGTTACAAGTCATCTTTACTCAACTCTCCAAGCTGAACATTGCTTTAAATGAAAAACAAAATTCTATTTACAGGATTTTTTTAGATTTAATAAAAATGTCTTTGCTTCCTTTTCCCTTTCCTTCCCCCTACCCCCACCAACAACTGCCATTTAGCTGATAGAAATAGTAACTCTCAAGCTGTTATAGAAACTTGAAAAAAAATTGATGACGACTTGTTGGATGCAAAATGAAAGATGGTCACAGCCCCTCATTAATTCAAAAAGGTGGATTTTTTTTCTCCTAATGTCTGAATTTGTGTCCGCTGGAGGCAGATGACTCCTGTCATCTCATCTGTAGAGATAATGTACTAGTTATGGGCCAATATACAAAACCTCAATTTTTTTTTCAATTACAAGCCTGTCCCACTCTCTTTCATGCAACCACTTTCAGCATAAAGATCTCTCTTTACTAGAAATTGTAACAACTGTAGTTGTGTGGTCATGACTTCAACTCTCCCAGCCTCCATTAGATCAAACCATGTCTCCCCTTCTCCATGATCCCATAGATATTGCGGGGTTGACTCACAAGAAGAGTTTTGTTCTGTGGTTGCACTTCAAACCCTACTGAAGCCTGTGGGCATCTTTCCTTCAACTTGGTGGCTTTGGATTAGCTCTGCTTGAATGTGGCTGGCAAACTCTAGCCCTTAAGCACTTAATCAGCTTTCTAAAGAAATAAGCAAAACAGATTCCTCTCCTTTATACATACAATACGCAGTTTTTTTACATTGAGCATTATCATAAAAAGCATGTTTATGTTATTTTGAAACTGTATTTTTACAGAACTTTATAAACACTGTTATATCAAACACATTCTCAAAAACTGGAGAAAATACTGACACAAAACCTGGAAGAGCCTCAATAGAATTCTTCCAGTACTATTTGTCTACTTGCATATTTCATATTTCAGTGTCCTTTACTGCAAACACAATTTGGCCATATGAGAACAGGTGAAGTCGAGAACAAATCTCCAACAGTTTTGAATAAGACCTGGATCTGTTGTTTAGTGAAAGTAATTTGACATCCAATGCACGTTTTCTGACCTGGAATGCCCATTCTGTTACCTTTATTCACATTAAGCAATACCTTAATTACCAAATAGTCTCATTCACTTCAGTGGGATTACACGTGACAAAATGACGTATGCAAAAATATTAAAAACGGTTTTCCACTTTTTAAATCCTTTTTATGTCAACAACTAACATCATTATATTCTTCTTTATAGGAATTGTAACTGAAAATTATGTAAGACTAATATTTGCAAACAATTCTGTATTAGAAATAGGTGTACAAACTTTAGGAAATTATCTGCTTATAGTTGTGCTATAGTTCTGACAGCCTAAAAATCTATCTGGTGTGACCAAGAGTAAATTTCACAGGTCTAAATGCTTTATTTATATACTTGCTTATGTTACACTTGATACTGCTCCAGCCTGGCATAGTTTAAGTTTAAACATACATATGTCACACTAACATGAAATCAAGATGTTATTTTCCCTTACCACCACCAATTCTCATTACAATCAGTAATGGACATTAATGCATATAATCTAAGTGAAATGCACTTTTCAAGTAGTTTGTCTAACACAATATTGAATAAATTATAATATGAGCTTGGTTTTCTATTCTGCAAAAGTTTAAAATGCACTAAACTTGGTACGTTGGGAGTAGTCTTACTGACTGTAATGGCATTACTCACAGTTCAGGAAGTTAAACAGCAGAATAAGGTTTTGTTCTCTCACTATTTTGTTTGTTCTTTAATGAAACAAAGGAAGAAACAACCTTTCTTTAAGTATTACTGAATGGCTTAAAATATAATTGGTGAAAGGTCATTGACTGTAATGTCATGTATGCTACTTTATCTCAATAGAAATGCTTTCCCATGGCTTGAAACGCTTGAAGTGTAATCCTTGCTAGAGGAAAAAAACGCAAGCCATATCTAATCCCAAATTCTAGCTATACTGTAACATGTGCAGTCACCCGTAAAGGAGCCCTTTTAACAAAACAATGTATGTTAACTTGCTCAACGATTTGTAGAATGTATCTATTTCAGTCACTGTAATAAAACAAGTTATATATACATATTAAAAAATCCAAGTGTAAATAATTATACAGTATTTCCACACATAAAACAACTAGTTGCACATGATGTGATATGTAAAACAAATTGCTGAAAATCTCTTCAGTCTTTGGGATGATCAAAGTATAAGAAACCAAAACTTACAAATAATGATTGAATTTTCATAAAAGAAGGTTTTTGATGGAGGGAAGAAGGAATTCCCCTCTTACTCAGCCTTATTCCCTGTGGCTGTTGCAGACTCAGCCCCTTCCCCCAGTAAACCACAGGTGGTTTATTTTTAGATCTAGCAATATATTTTAATGAGGTTATCTTCTGCTGTGTAACAGTACTAATAAGGTTTCCAGTGACTTTTTCATAAAACATTTCCTGTTCTTATTGAAGTTTATACCGCTGCAGAAGTTTCAGGCTGTTTAAACTCCAGAATAATATGAATCTCATCTAATTATGTTAAAGTCTAATGAAATAGAAATTCCTTTATTTACCGTGAAAATTTAGTTACCTTCTGTTCTGATAATTCAATCCAGTTCTTATTTCCCCTCCCCCCGCCAAAAAAAAGTCTTGTAGTTACAAGCCTGTAATTATACATAGCAAAGAAAGAAAACTGATCCTTGCCTATGGAAATATATATAGTTTTTCAAGTTCCGACCCCTCTCTAAGCTGCTAACCATCACACAACATATGCCATTTGGCAATTTGTCTCCTAGGATATTCACAAATTTCTTTCCAGTGCTCTCCACCGGTTCCTTCTGCTGAAGATCCCAAGGTTAACCGGCCAATGACCTCATTCCTTGACCCCCTATCTGAATCTAAAACCAAAAATTCAATGCTGATATCATCAAGGCCCTCACAAGGAATGTCAAAGACAAACAATTCATTGAACACTGCATTGGGCGTGCATTTCTTCACATGGGTTTTCTTTTTAGAAATTCTCTTCTTAGCATGGTACAGGTTCACTTTGACGTAAGGGTCTACAATGAAAAGAGAGAGCACAGATCAGTTATTGAACAGGGTCATTTAGAAATTCCTTGATCTAGTTAATGGTAAATTTTATCACTTACGAACACAATTACATCACAATGAGGAGACATTTCAAGTTATTAAAGATGATTCATCTCAATCAATGTTTGTGTTTACACCTGAATTAGTCCCTTTAAGCTCTCTTTATGATCACCAAAGATATAATCAAGATAGTCAGTGAAGTTTGGGTCATCTGACCAAATACAGGTGTCTCCTTAATGAGATAAATCCTGCCCTGTGGTCCATTAAACCTAAGAATATCTTTACTACATGAAAGGGTGGTCTGACAAATATGTATCATGACATATCTATGTGTAACACAAATCTGCTTTTCACATGTTCTACCAGTAGGGGATAATCATTAGTGTTAATAAGACTCATGTAAAGAAAAGCCTCAGAAAGGAAATCTCACGCTGAGAGAATGGATGAACGGACACAATTCATTTCTGTTGTGGTTCTACCAAAGTCAAGTAGCTTGATTAAATTGCTCCCACAATTTTTTATTGAACGAATTTAACACTAAACTTTAAATGTAAGAGCATGGTTTTTGTTAGCATATGTACTTGACTTTATGTCTTTGATGTACTAATATTGAAGAAGGGAAGGGAAAATGTCCGTATTTTTAGCTGTCAAACAACTTTGAGTGTTTGCATTCCTCATAATTATTCAACTGTTGCAAGATTACTTTGCTATAGTTTTCAACAATGGCACTATTCCTTCAGAGGAATTCTAGAGAATACTTTAAAAATCATCCCTGTCAAGTACCTTGGCATTTATTTCAGTGCAAATGTGGGCCTGTTTCCAAATTCTCATGGTGCAAAGATGCAGTACAAAATCCTTTCTACTGAACCCAGTCAAACAAGAGTCTATGTAAACAATCAGCTAATAAATCTCAAGAATAGTCGAGTACTTTTTTAAAAAAGTAAAATTAAAACTGAGCCATATTTAGAAATGTTATGCCAAAGTTATCAGACTGAAATGGTCAGGTGATGAAAAGGATTTTGCTTCCTTGAACTGACCCTAGTTTAAGAGGACTAAGATATGATAGAATACATCTTCACTTTCATACTCTATCACCGTAACAAACATTTTAAAAATAGGGTTTAACGTTATTAAAATATTCATTGGCTTTGGAATGCCTATAAGCCACACGAGTATTAAAAATACCAGGATCAATATCCATCAGTGGATTCACACTGTTGCTCATTTCTGTTTAAAGGATGTTTTCTGACTGTTACTTCTGGCCATCTACTAGATGAGGCTAGAATGTTCCTCTTGATTTTATTAGGTCTATTATGAGACCTTAACACCAGTGATCAAGGAGACCAATGAGGTTGTGGGAATGGAACAGCTTGTGAGTAATAAAGTTCCCGTCTTCTTAAGGAAGGAGATTGAGTTATGCAATGGTTTAGCTGATCCCATAGAAACACTATTTCACCCTCCTACTTGTCCAAGATTTATGTTGGGCTGAGGGGAAAGTCACAGAGGAAATAAGGACTGTCGTGAGTGCAGTGTTACTGACACTCATATCTATTGAACCTGGTCTTGCTGATGAACAGCGAATAATGAAGAACTATCTAAATGAACTGGGTGTCCAGGTGTAGGTAGCATGGCTGACTGTATCTCTTAGAAATATTGTATTCCTCTTATAGTTAGAAGTTGTATAGTTAAGCAAGTATAGTTGTACTGAGGGAAGTGGAAAGAGCAACCAGAATTTACAGTTTTACCTATAAGAGATACAGTAAACAAATGTGTAGTTTGGGTGTGCTATAGGGTCCAGGTGGCTGGTGAGACTAGGAAGCCTCTTGTCTTCAAGTTATTTCCCCACCTGAGTGAACCTCAGGCACACTTGGTATGTTAAGATCAGCTTGATGTCATGCTGTCGTTATGAAACCTCTACTATCTGCTGTGACTTTGGGGTTGATTATTAAAAGGTCATATGCTCTTATAGCGGAGTAAACTGTTGGGCTCCATTTATATCCTCTCTTCTTATGATGTGAGAATAAAATTGAGATCAGAAGGAGGATTTCAATGGAACTCCACTCTGTAAACAGGAGTTATCTATAGTTTTTTTGTGTTGGATCCAGGTTGGGTTAACTTTCAAGGTAAATTTCAGTATTTCTTGGTATGAGAAGTAGAAAGACTGTATTATTTTCTGTAGTAATTATGATTCAGTCGTTCCCAAAACTACTTCCTCTTCTGTTTCTTTTAAAAAATCCTGTGAAATGAAAGACCACCAGTCCTATAGTCAACAGCAGATGTGCTACTGTTTGTAGTCCTTTGTTGCATACTGTTCTTTTTGTGTGGTTGTCTTATGCTTTGTATATTGTACGTTAAATTTTATTCTGTTATTATGTTATCTAGCATTAATGTACAACTAAGTGCAATTCTAGTAGTGGCTTCAGAGGAGGTTCCACAGAAAGCAAAATAGCACAAGACGAGGGGAAGGGAGTCCAAAAACTGCTCTTTCTTAGTGCACCCCAAGTACAGCTTATGATAAAGCATGGGTGTTATGTTACAACCTGCTTCCAGCACTGGCATAGTTCACCTTTTCACCTTGCCGAATAAATGTTACTGCTCAGTGGGCCAAATTCAGCACAGATGTAACTGGTTGCTTTTCTTGATACTCAGCTGAAATAAACCATCTGATGATCTCAGTCAATACTGATCTTCTATAAATAAACTGATTTTTTGTCATAAATCAAAGCTTTTAGTATCTGCAAACAACATCCCATACTTATGGCAGATGGGTTCTGTTCAAGACAATCACAAAACTCATTGGTTTCCACTGCTAACAGATGTCATGTTTTTTTAACATGTGATTGAAAAACAAATTTGTAAAATACATACCCTGGAAAATAAAGCATTGACCTAGATATGAATAAAATGAATAGGCTGCAAATAATAGACACAATTTCTGCATTTATGGACTATTTTTAGTCTTTGAAATGCAACATTTCAGTTGTCTTCTGTCCATTTGTTTCATATTCTTAGGGCATATTCATTAGTAAAACCATTACCTGATAATCCTGACACATCAGATTTAGGTAGGTGCCTGGCTTTTAAAACAACCACAGTGAGCGTGTTTGTTGTAGACTGATAACAGAGAGAGATCAGTAATTCTCCACGCCCAGATGATTTCTGAGGAAATGAAAGAAAAAAAGGAACAAGACTATTTATAAGCAATTATATGGACCAGGATTTAAACCAGAATTAAGACGATTTATAAAATGCCAAATAACTGTATGCTCTGAAATGGTGTAAAAAGATATAACTTATGGAGCTATGCTGCTTTACATAGCAAATATCATTTCCCTCTACTGTAGTTATATAACTCTTCTTACGGTTGGTTATTAGACTGAACAAAAATAAATAAGTCAAAATATAGGTTGACATGAGATGATTAGCTTCAGAGGTTAGAAATGAAATCCTACATTCTGAGAAAAAAATCTCAGTCAAGGAAAAAGATCTCAAGCAAAAACAAAAATTCCATAAGTATGTATTGAAAAAAAAAAACCTAAATAAAGGGTAAATTTAAAAAATCTTCAGTAAAATGTCTTTAAACAGGAAGAATTCAAACAGTGAAATCTCATCTCTGACACTTTCTAAAGTAGTATAATATGCATGAAATAAAGATGAGATCAAAGACTTCCTCTATGATTATTAGATTTGAATTTACGGGAGTAGTTTATTTCACAGAAAGGAGGAAGGCAAGGGAAACAAGTAAAAATAATACCTTATATACCAGAAAACCCAATAAGTTATGAACAAAATATCAGTGACATAGTTATAGTTGTTGTAATATAGCAATAGAATTGCAAAATAACAGTATTAGTTATAGGTATGTTGTCTGGTAGACATTTATTTGATTTGGCAGCATGCTTGCTCTTTGAAAACAATCAAATTGAAAGTCAATACACATTCTACTTCCTTAGTAGAGATTAAGAGATGTGTGTGTGATGCATGTGCATTTCTGTGGTTCAGCTGTGATGGTTGTAAACGACCTTTACATTCTGAAATGAGACAAAATAGTATGAAATATTTTTAGCCCAGTGAAGTCAGTATGTTTTGCCATTGACTTCAGTAAGGCTTGGGCTTCTCCCTCATGTCTTATTATCCTTAGTAGGGCTGCAGCCTGTGTCACAATTCTTGAGAGAGAAGGTAGTAACAGCACTGAACTGTAAGATCATACTACTGCATCAGCAACACTAACAGGTTCCAATTCCTTAACTAAAGGGTACACTGCATTCTTTAAGGATCTGTTATAAAAACCATGTAGTTGAAGTGAAAGATTTACATTGACTTCAATAAGATTTAAGAAAGAATGATTTCAAACAGAAAAGGAGAGGGAGGAGAAGGAGAATAATATATAAATCTTTGCATTCTTTCCTTTTAAAGCAAATTAATGTGAACTGAGGCCACTTGAACTAATGTAAATGGGTCCACTCAAACCTGCTGGACCAGCTGAATAAGCAAGTAGAGTTTAAGACATGAGTAATTTCTTGCAACATGTTCACTGTAATGTTCTTTTATTACATTCATGTAATTGCATCCTCATGCTGCCATTATGAAAGCATCTCAATGACTGGCATGATGAACTTGTTCCCTTTTCTTTCCAAGATGGTAGCAGTATTACACAAGAATCATAGCTAACGCTAGCACAACACTTTTAAACTTTAAATAAAAAACATGTTACCCTAACATTTCTTTTGATGATCTCTCTGTCCATTAGCAGCCTTCCTTCTGACAATTCAATTCCTGCGAGGGGAATGAGGACTTCTCCAATGACATCATCTCTGGAAAATCTGTCAAAGCTCAGGATCATAAAGTGAAGTGTTAAGTCTTGAATTTGGCTATAGGGGATTCCATAAAATGTGAAGGTCTCATCGAAAGCTGGATCTAAGGTTTTTCTCAAAACTCTGGTTTTCACCTTGTGCTTTTTCTCAGGCAGGATTGTCATTTTGATGTAGGGATCAGAAGTCATTGACTGTTCATCCATTGCCGGCAGCCCACGTGCTTCTTTGATGTTCACAACAAATGCCTTTTTCTCAAAGTTGTACTCTAAGGAGAAAAAGAGTGTTCCTAGCTTGTCTTGTTTATCTTCAGATGACAGGGAAGTGATGGATTTTAAACTATCAGGGGATACTGAATCTTTCTTCCTTTCTGCAAAGTGCTTAGGAGACAAATTTTCAAGATCTGGAGAGCTCTGGATTTTAGGGGTTGTTTTGGGGAAGTTGCCATTTAGATCTCTCTTCTCCAGGTCAAGATGGAGAGAATTCTTTGGCATCGCTGATTTGTTCTTTGCTTCACTTTTATCATCTGCTCCAAACTTCTTCTTGCTGTTAAGATTCTCAGGGTAAATATCAACCCCCTTCAGAACATGGACAAACTTATACGGAGGGGTCTTATTGGATTTGGAAGATTTACGTTGACAGCAGATCCAAGCAAAAAGGGAGACAGAGAAGACAAGGCCAAATGCACTAAAGATCCCAACCACTGTAGGAATTTCATCTGCAAATCAAATAAATAGCAACAAGCACATAAGCATCAATGCCTTGGACTCTGTGTGATATTTAATAAAGTAATAATTTAGTAAAACAAAATGATACGAGATGGCAATAGCAGCAGGATCGACAGACTGAAAGTGCTTTGCATTGTACATATTGCTCGCCACCTGCAGGCATGAATGTGTACTCCCATACTAAGGCAGGCTTGTTATGATAGTATTTTTCCATACGCAGAGTGTTTAGGAGGAAAATACCATTCCCATCCTAATAGTAATAACCATTAGTAACCGCTCGACTATCTCATCCCTCTGTGTATAGTTTGTGAGTTTATATGTCTGTGAGTAATATCAGCTCTCAGAAGGTTTCAGCTTTGAGTTTATGGAGCTTTGTTGGTTAGATAAAACATATCTTGAAACATGCATTACTTATAGATACATCCTCTGCTTTTCACACTGCTTCCTAGAATGCTTTGTACACTCAATTAACTCTTTTTTTTTATGGTCTGATCCCATAATTGCCTGGAGGTATCTCTTGAAAGAACTGAGTTTAATTGGAGGTTATAACACTCAACAGTTTCAATGGGATTTTCAATACTTTGCAAGAGGAAGTCTATCAAGAAAATTTAGAATAATTATATACCAAGTATCTTTTCCAGATGGATGTGACACTAGGTAGTCACATGTGAGTCCAAAGCTGAAAAAACTATTAAGTATATCAACGATAACCACTAAGCTTTGCATTTAAGACACTATGAATCAAAGCTGTGGGGAGTTTACAGGAAGGGTCACTACTTTTCAGGAGTATATAAGAAAAACATTAAAACATCATTCTCTTCTACTTTAGTATGAATCCTACACTTAAACGGAATAAAGAGAAAACTGAGCAAGTGTTACAAACTCAATTGTCATGTGGATACATTAGTTACATATAGAGTATCATTAGCCCTTCAAAGCATGCATCGAAGGGGCAAACGAGCACAACTAATTGGAAATCCGATTTTGCCCATAAGTAACATTACTAAGTGAGTTTAAACCTCCCACAATGTAACAATCAGAGCTTAATCTTTATTCCCTGCAACAGTGGAAGACCAGTAGAATATTAATGGAATGACATTGTTTATGCATAAAGGCAATTGTGTAACAGTTCTTGTTCTCTTGCAAATGATTAGCAGATCGCTCCAGATGAGAAAAGCAAAAGAATCCCCCCCAAGTATTACTAAATCAGCTTCATCCAGGTAAAGGCTGAGCAGAAAGATATGCTGCCACTATACCTTTGCTTTTTAGTGGGATGATTCAAAAAAATCTACAATGTTATCAGAGCAAAGTAGGACATAATGTTCCAGCACAGAAAGGATCGGGCCTGGCTATTAATTTCTTCTGGTAATATTCATGTCACTTTCCCTTTGCCTACAAGCTGTGTCAGTCTACATTCTTAATTGTAAAGACGTAATGAAATGACTGAAAATTATATACATAACCAAAAAGTATTTTTTCAAAGTTAAGCACATGGCTCTGAGTTTCAAGAATTCCCTGGGCTGCAGAAATTTAAATATACATGGTATAAATGTACAAAGCAAGAAGTAATGGAAAACTAATCAGACTACTTTAATAGCCTTTAAGAATGATTTGCACGTTTACAATACTTTTTCATGAGATGACAGACTTTTTATAGTAATGGAAATTATGCTATATTTTAATTCTACAAATACTGAAAGCTTTGGTAGAATCAATTTGGTGTTTAAAATGTTAATTATCTCCCTTAAACAAGTAATTAGAGAAGCATGATGTCACAAGTGGGGTTAGAAACATCAAGTGGGTGGGGTAGGAAAGAAGACGAAATGGTAACAAAAATGGTTTTATATTTACAACTAATTATGTTGCAACATGAATTTCTTGCTGTTGTCATAATGTAAATCAATTGGTTAACATTCAAGGCAGTGTATTAATAGGAAACATTACCTATTGATCCTGGGAGGAGTTATTATTTCAGTTATGTGATATAAATCTGGAGTCACTTTACTTAAGTCAGTGGAATGATCCTTGAATTAAACCACTGCTAAAGCAAATATAATCGAGGCTAGAGTCAATATTTGTAAAGCAGAGTTCAGAAACATTTCTACTTACTGCTTTTCTGAGTAAAGCTATTTATGTACCTATTTTTTAAGTCCACATATATGACTGTCTCTGAAACTTCTGGTATCACAGTTAATCACCCTACATCCAGTGCGTAGAAATGACACGACTGAAAAGTTCATTGTTATCATTGCTATTCTCAGTGAACCCAGATTGATCAAGATGAAGCTGTTTAGCTAAAAACACTGGGATCCTGTATTTTCATCTTGCTATCAATGTCATTTACAAAACCCCCTTTCACTTTAACTAGTGGTTGATAAGTCTTTCTCTACAACAAGAAAAAAAGAATGACAATTATTCCAAGAATTACTTGAACAAAGATTTTATCTGTGGCACAGGACACATTTACATCATTTAACTCTGAAGCCACTCTACTTTAACCAAGACAGAGAAAACAACCCCAAAACCTCTCTCATTTGAAAACGCACATACACAAACCTCTTCATCTCTCCCAGTGCTTTACTGGGGGGAGCGGTTAGGGAGGAAGGAAGAGAGAGACAGAGAAGGGAAAGAAAGCAAATTCATGCAACTTCTAAGATCGAAGAGAACTGGGGGAAATCAGGTTCCTCCCAACAAGCTGCGTGCTGGGAGGCGCAGGGTGGCTCAGCGGAGGCTGCCAGTGTGCACTTCGCCTGGGGAGGGGAGCAGCCCTCAGCCCCGTGGGTGGGGAGTTGGGGTCGGGACGCGCTTACCGAACTGCTGCCGGCTGGCCGCGATCGGAGCCATGTTGGTGGCGTGCGCTGTCCGCGGTGCTGGAGCCGCTGTCCGCGGTTCTGGAGCCGCTGTCCGCGGTCCTGGAGCCGCCGTCCGGGAAGCGGGAGCCGCCTCCCCGGGTACCCAACGACCTGCCCGGAGCCCCGACCGCGCTGCGCTGCTGTCCCCCGGCTCTCCGCTCTCACAGCGCCCGGGCAACCGTCTTTCCCAGTGTGGGGTGGGTTTTTTTTGTTTTCCTTTTTTTTTTTTTTTTTTTTTTTTTTAGAAAAAAGAAAACAAAAAAAAAACCCCACAACCAACCCGGAGACACGAGCGGTGGGGAAGGTGGAGGAGGAGGCTGCGAGGGGGCTGGAGGAAAGGGGGGAGGGGAAGCTTTGGTCCTCCCCTTTGCACACTGATTTGCAACCCCCTTCCTGTTTTGGCTCTTCTGAGTAGCTCCGCTCCGAGACTGAAGACGTGGTTGAAACCCAAATTGACGCAATCCTGACGCTACAGGGCTGAAATCAGCACCTTTCCCACCCCCCCACCCCCCCCCCC